>JAKLLX010000008.1:0-537942 GCA_022813745.1 Naganishia kalamii
CATCAAGTGTTTACATACACCTTGGTCTCTGTGGTTCGATCCCACGTCATAGTTCTTAGCTATTCTGATCTGTCTTCCGGAGGGGGGTGTCCAACGCCAAGTCCCTCACTCGCCATTCCTGACAGTCGAACTCTGTCCGGTCGTTCGAAATCCTGCTGAGGCGGGCGTTTCACAGACTCCTCCCGCGTGGGCCGTTCGTTGTCGCTCATGTCGGAGCAGCAAGTTGCTGAGTTAGATGTCGTCTCTGGACGCTTGCAGCAGTTTGACTCAACGTTATATCGTCTATTCTCACAAGGTACCAAGGATGCACACCTCCTCTCGAGCGGTGTCAGGTGCCAATCGCTTTCTTCGCGAGCACCCCCTTTCGCATTCGGTCTCGGGTCCTTTGGCATCGCTGGACATGCGAGGAGAGGAGATAATAGGGGTAAAGAAGGGCGCTAGAAGAATCTGAGCGATAGGAGATTGATGTGCCTCCGGCCCAGTGACAAGCCCCGCGTTGAGTAATATTTGTACATCGCTGTGCTAGTACCTTCTGCAACGGCAGAGATACCTTGCGAAAGCGAAGCAAGGGTGACCTCTGGCCGCTACAATGGAGATAAAGAACTGGGTAGGTAAAATAGGAAGGGGTAGGAGAGTCTAGGACCGTTGCCAGCTATGAAGTTGAGATCAATTGTGATTCAGTAGACATGATGCTGAAGGGGTACAACTTTCGCTGTCTTACCTAGACGGTTCGGATGACATAGCTTATGCCGCTAAGGACCGCTCGTGCCAATGAATACATTAGTCAGGTGATTGAACCCAAGAGGTTATGTCGCTGTCAGATCACCGACGACATGGGTTCTGTCCGGGAACACAACTTCTGTCCAGAGACACATCTTTTGGGCATGCCGATCGATCCTGACTAAGAATAGTAGAGTCTGCAAGAGCTTGCGCTTATGATGTTCGACCGCACTGAAAGCAATGGCATGAGGGAAATACTGATAGACACTGGAGAGGCGCGACGGTGGCCCGTAGACTGAGGCGTGATCAGTTCCGAATGAGATCGACCATTTGCTTGGGACCAGTTTGTGGTTGTCTTTTTGCGATAATGCTCAGTCCACGTAGTAGGAACGCTAGGACAAGTATAGACCTAAGTTTGTAAATGATGGGCCAAATCCTAGAATGACGCAGGTCAAGGCCAACGAAGTACAGCGAAGCAAGGAACGCCCGATCTCCGAGGTTATCTCGTCGGTCTCGACGCAAACGTACAACCTCTTCTCCACTTCGCCCTCCTCCCCGCCGAGATCGAAGCTTCGTTTTCGAGGACTTCGTGCCGCATTATGTCAAAGCCTGTGAGAGTAAGGCTGTGGGCACCAAACTCGCGGCGGCTGTGGGAAAAGCCGCCGTGCAACTGCGAGTCCTTCACTAAAGGAATCGTGCAAGGCCTGACAGGTGGTCTTTCCCGATGTACATCTGGTCAGCCTTAGTCTTTAGCGTACGGCGCAAGTGGTGTGTTACTTTCGATATACACTACGTGCATTAGGATGGTCCCTGCCGGTGAGATCCGTCACCGAAACGTCGATGAGCCTCCTTGCGCCATGTCGCTATCTGTGTTTCCCGCATCCTCCCTTGCATGCAGCCTTTGCGGTATGAATGGACAATGCTCTCGGTTGCTTCGCCTTTTCACGCCGTGCGCATGGATGGCCGGTTGCATCGCAGATCTCCTCTCGCTCGTAGCAGGGATAGTAGCCGTGTTTACGGTACAGGGCGATTTCGTTTGCGTCTTTGAGTCCGAACTTCGCCCAGACACGTCGCTCAGCCTTCTTTTCACACTACACACAGTCGCGGATGCTTACTGGATCGGTTGTCAAGTACTGTTGAGATGAATACTCCCGCGTCCATAGGGCTGATTTGCCATTCTTGAACGGTTGGTGCGTTTGGCGGGCGTTTCTGGTCAACCACAAGTCTTCGTCGGGGTTTCCGGTGATTCGCTTCGGGATTGTAATGACCTGACATTTCGCACCAAACGAACACGCCAATGTCATGTAAGGCCGCCTGTGAGACGTTCCTAACGATTTCGCTTTCTGCTCCACTTCCATCTCCAGCTGCTGCAGGGCATTCCTGTTCCTCTTTCGCTTTGCCCTTGCCATTCGTCTGCTTCGGCTTCGCAGTCGCCTTGGACTCAGATTGATCCGTGTTTTTCCTGTTGTTCTGAGCTTTGGTCATCTTTGAGGTCGATTGCCGGTGTATAAAAGGCGAATGCGATTTGTTACGGTCACGGGAAACCAAGAACCATGGATCTGTCGCGTTTCCACATACAATATATATCTTTTCAACTCGTAAGACCAATTGCGGGAACGGCGGCAACCCATCGTCTCCCAGAACAGGCACATGAGCGGGCGAGCGGGAGCAAACAGCCACGTCTCGTCAAAATGAAAGGACCTCGAAACACCTTTTTCTCGGAGTTGCCGGAGGGTTATGAGGCGCTTTCACCCTAATCATTTGGTCGGAAGCGGATTCCCGTTTCAGACCTTCTCTCGACCTTCCGACTGATGCATCATGGCGGATGAGACCGCGTGATGAGTAGAAGACCGGCTTATCTCTCATACTTGCTTGAACCTAAACATCCAACGCTATGAAACACACCCGTATCAGCTACTGCCCCTTTCCTTCCAAGGCTAACTCACCTCTGACCAATCTTTAGCAGCGAATCGATCCACGAGCTTACAGAAACCATACCGCTCGGTTGTAGGAAGGTGTGAGAGGCCGGCAGCTCTTCTCAGACGTCCCCGCTCGCGAGGCGATGGCAAAGGTTCACGGTCATCCCGAACACGGCTTCAATGAATGCTCTGGTTAGGGCGTGAGATTGCCCCTTGCTGGCATAGCAAGCCTGGGGAGATGATTAGTAAGTGAGCTTCCTGAAGCGTCGGGAAGAGTGAGCGCACCTACCGTCTACAAAAGAACGATTCACGATAGCTTGGGTGAAAATGACGAATGCCGAGTGGTCCGCGATTGGAGATAGCTAATGCCTGCCGAGGTGACGATGTTGTAGTTGTGTTTGATGACTGGCGAAGAAAGCTGTCAGTGCGCCGATCCCCGTTTTCCCGGAAAAGAAGACTCGCCGCTTCGCGACAATCCAGGAGCCTTGATTTCTCCACCACCATGTTATCAGCCATAACCCGCACCCCCGGTAAGATCGCGAGTGTAGACGTTGCGGTCCGCGCGTCCTGCTTGAGGCAAGCCTCACAAGAACGGCGATTTTTCCATTACCTGAAGGATATAAACGCCTGTCAGCTGCGTCCGAAATGAAGAGGATAATGACTCACACGAAGGCCGCAATGTTCGATCATTGCAGGGCCTCGGATACGGCACTCCAACCCCAAGGTAGTTCAAGTGCATTCATGCGCTGTCCCGCCGCCCGTGGCGAGGTTAGGATGCCTTCAGATCTGACAGAGATTGATCTACGAATGGATTTTCCAAAGCATGTATTAGCGCGGACCCTTTGTTATCGAGACATAGCAGGCGTACCATCTGACGCTCGATGCCCGGCGTTCACTCCTGACACGCAATCGCGTCACTTGCCAGACGCTCTTCGTCCTATTTCCCACAATCCCTCGAACCGGTTCTTGAGCGGGTTAGGGGTTTCCCATACGGGCCACCCTTTGAATCCCTTCGGAGCCAGAGTAGTTGTCAAGAGACGAAGACATGCATAAAGCCCTTCCGAGTTTCGAATTAACTTGAGAAGATGAAGCGCCATCCACCCTCCTGGGATAAGAGGCAGACATACTAGAGCATAGGCCGAGGATGCGAGACAATCGATGGCTGAAATTCAACGTGATAAGCGTAATGTTATCTCTAATCATCTGCGGGGCGATATGGAAGATAAGATTATTACAACTGTCACCCGTATTATGCGTGCTGATGTCTGACATAGTCTGTAGGGCTGGTAGACTATAGTAATGAGACTGCGAACCCTGAGCTGGGCATTCATCATGTAGAGGTCATCGCATGTGATATGCCAAGGTAAGGTCCATCTGCTCATGTTACGATGCACATGAGGGCAAGGAGTCTTACATCGTCTTTCGAGTTGCTGTTATCTTGTCTCTCCAATGACCATTGCGCTTTGACACCGAATCTGAGGGCTGAATACTGGACTGGCGATTGATCTCTCTCCATCACATTCCTTGAGACTGTGCGCTTGACGAATGGACGTTGATGGTTGAGTCCTTTGGCCTGTTCGTTGCAACAGCATGCCCAGTCTGTCTATAGTTCATGCTAGCGTGGTGTGAGCGAATGAATCTCCAGACACTGTGAGATACAAGATAAGCGTTGAAAGTTACAGCACCTTCGCCAGACGTCATCAAGTCAGGTTCCTGCAATCTAGGTTCCATGAACAGAAGGTTGCAGGCTCTTGATAAACTCCGTCCATACAGCGTGACTAAGCTTTAGGTTCATGTGATATCTTCACAAAATGTGCTGCGGAAGGCGAGGTATCCCCTGGGTATTCAAAAGCAGATTGTGGTGCGCGGAATCCAGCAAGCATCACCTGACATCGAGGTACCAGCTGATGTGAGGTTAGCAATCGATCTAGCTCCTTCGGATTACACGGCAGGCCGGGATGTCCGCCATCACGTCGGTTAGTTCCGATCAGGTATTTGATCCCGCGCATGATCAGTCTTACGCGTCAATCAAATAATTCGCAATCGAAATACTCATACGAGTATTGTTTCTCCTAACTCTGGTTAGCCTGTTAGATATAGGTAGCGAGGCTCCAGACTCCATAATCCTCTTGTGATCCGTTTTGCTCTTCAGAGCTAGTTCGTATGTTATAGCTATGAATTATGTGCAGTTGAACCATAGCCCAGTGGTTCAAGTCCTCCTTCGTCCATCAGCTTTATTCATGATCCTGTCCGTCACTCAAGTCCCTGTCGACTCCAAGGTGTCACAGCTTCGGTTGGGATGGACACGTGGGACCGATGAAGTGGAGGAGGAGTGGCAGCGGGCTCTGTTGTTTTGTACGGGGGCTGGGGCCGTGAGGCTTGGTACGATTGGAGAATAGCTTTGTGCAAGTCTGTCCATCACTAACCTAACACCTTCCGGCAGGCGGGAAAGGTGTCGGACTAGCGCAAGTCTTGACAGACGCATACATACGGTATGCATTCGCTGGCGACACCTGTGCCGAACTCTTGCGGGACGTGGGTATCTCGGCGGGACGATCTCCGAGTTTGTCGAGCTGTATAAGGCCGATTTCGCGAGGACGAAGATGCTCGGGATGTTGGGCGGATTCCGCCCATCTGTTGTTGGATCAAGTGGAATCGGACTCGAAGCAGGCGGAATGCGAGTGGATAGCGCGTTCACCTACGGTGATCGAGGTCCACACGGCGTGGAAGGCTTAGCGCGTGGTCCACGAGTGCCAAACTGGTCTCTGTCTTCGATTTTCTGAGTCGGACCCGGCTCTGTAACGGGCAAGATCGACGACAGCTCTAAAGGGATCCCCGCCGGTCCCAGGGAGCGGACACCGCTCATCCTTACCGCCACCGACAAGTACACACACGAATACGTCCATTCAAGCGTTGCCAAGCGACATGACGCGGTCGAAGGATACGTTCCCGTCCTTTGACAGGATAGCAGCGCAGGGGCCGTGTAAAGGGGTGGGAGAGGTTGGAGGAGGAGGGACGAAAGCCGATTCAGCAGTGAGAGCCGGGACATCTGCCGGATGTAGGCTGTGTTGCC
Organism: Naganishia kalamii; assembly: GCA_022813745.1. Lineage (NCBI taxonomy): Eukaryota > Fungi > Basidiomycota > Tremellomycetes > Filobasidiales > Filobasidiaceae > Naganishia > Naganishia kalamii. The sequence goes on from JAKLLX010000008.1 coordinate 5,713, forward strand.
ATTTCGCCCGATTGACATGGTTACCACGTACTTCGTATCCGCAGTGCTCCAGGGCCAGGTCACGAGGGCGGGAGGTTTCAAGAGCGTTTTGGTGTATTGCGATAGGAAGCAATATGGAATATTGCGATTACTCATCATAGCAAAGCTTAGTTAGTTCACAGGCAAGGACATCCTTAAATCAAGGGGATCATGCGACGGATAAACCCCGAGACTTCGTACTATTCAATTATGCTACATGATCACATGCTCCATTGCTAGAGAATCTGCAAATGTTTCGTTTGATTTCGTATAAGGGTTGCGGCAAGTAGAGAGAAACCTGCCGTCGATCTTGGTCAGACCTTTAATTGTAAAGGCCTAATGTCGCGCGGGCAAGTGGTCGTCCTGGCTACGCCGGATAGCACCGCCGTTGTCGGGGAGCTAGCGCAAGCGATGTACTCTTGTTACTCAAGACCGAGCTAATCATGGTTACGGAAGTGGAAGTTGAAGGCTAGCTAATCCGGAGAAAGTCTTGCACTCAGTAGCTTCGGAATTATCGTATATCAAAGGGTGATTCATAAGTCATGAGGGCTATTACAAAGAGTACAATGCCCGCTATATATACCTGTTCAGAACGTAGGCTGTCCCTGAGGGATCACTTCCCCAGGAGAAGGGGGAGCTCTGAAGTCCTGAAGTTTTGAAGTTTTGAAGTGGTGCAGCCTGCGCTTAGAAAGGTGGGTCCTGCGTGCTCGCTGGAGCGGAGGCGGTAGAGAATGTCCATCCCTCTACACCTAAAGCGTGTCTTTTCAATTTGTTTCTCGTCTCAGGATACTTTTAGAGGTGGATCGAGCCTCTTGTCGACAACAATCCTGAAGTGGGATGGATGCGAGTCTCGAAGCATCGGTCAGTGCTTTAGTATGCCTCCCACTTCCAGTCTATGTCGCGAAGAGCAAAGGTGTCCGAAGAGTTGCGATGGATTCGAGGACGTCGACAGCAAAGAACTGGTGCTGATCAACATTCTCGTGGTGAAGGCTGGTAAAGTTGGCTGTCACTGCATGTCAGCCCCTTGATAACACTGAGGTGCTGCTCGTGAGTTTCGAGCTTCTTTTCGAGCTTCTTCTTCGTACGGCCGAAGAGAGAGGTGTTTCCGAGGTTGGTGCTCCAAAGTCCCTCCACTCTCTCGCGAACCTTCCTTCTCGTGCGTCGCCCAATCTCAAGGCTAGCTCGGGTGGGAAGGAGCGATACGTGATATGTCGCCATAAATGGGCAGGCCGTCGGAATGTTGAGTCCTTCGTTGTCGAGTTGCAATTAGATTTTCGCTTGGTAGTACCCCGCATCGAAGCTGACTTGCGTACGAATGGTTTCCCAATTCCAAGGCTAGTCCCAAGTAGGAAGGAACGATACGTGTGATCAGAACGGAACGGATGGCAGAAACCAAGACCAGAGGTGTAATCCTAGGAAGTGTGATCAGCTGTTGATCTGACACCAGGTGAGGCCTCCGGGTCAGGTGATACTCGCTGAGACCTGAGTCAATCAGGCCGCCCATGGGCCGGTGTAAAACTGAACTTCGGCTGCCTCGAGATGTTCCAGAAGATAAAGATCACGTCTTCGGCCTACTGCGTAATGGCAAGTGCAAAGGACGGCTATTCGCTTGCCCCATGAGGATATTCAGAGGGATGCCGTATTGTGACCCAAAGTCTTCGAGCGAGACCTCACGGCTGAGCATAAGCTTTCTCTCCCCACCTGGACATGGTAGGAAGCGGGTATTGCGCCTATCAGATATGATTGAAGGCGTGGTGGAAGCTGGACCGGTGAACCTTGCTAAAAACCGTTCGTAGGATCGTTCGCTTTCGTGAACCCAAAAGCGTCGCTGTACGCCTTGAATCAAACACTCACATCCCGCTGATGCGGGAGCCACCGGGATGTCTATATCTGTGCGGATCCATTTGTAGCAATTTGGACGAACACTCCCCGAATTCTTGCCAATTAGAGCATCCGATTCGTCCCGCCTTGATCAGTGGTTGCGGACTGTCATACCCACGTGCGCTCTGATGAACCATTCCCACATTGCACGCTACTCCCTCCTGCCATCCTAGCAAGCGACGCGATGTCATCTGCACTGCCCTGTGGCCGGTGGCTGCCGTGATAATCGCTCAAAACGTCGTCTTCTAAGCCAGAAACAGATGACCTGTTCGTCGAAGTCGGATCCGTACTCAAAGGATACGAGCTTTGGATGGGTTCCGCCATGTAGGGGACCTCGAGCGGGACGTGGCTGAGGTCTTCTATCCTGAATGACTCACATGTTGACAAGCAGTACTCGACCTTTAGCCGTCAGCCTATGTCACATCATCGGGTGATCATTCTCTCTCGTCAGACACGGCTGACCGTGATGTCCGCCATTAGTCCACTGAAGTCCGATCTGAGATCGATCGGATATCAAATGTGTGTAATTGTGGCTCTTCGATTGTGGAACTGTTAGGAGCGGAGATGGAATTTGGGGGTATGTTGTGGGCAGAGGACTCGAAAGAGACCATGGATCGACATGTCGTATGATACCAAAGGCTCTCGTGGAAGGTTTCGCGCGTGACAGATGTCTAGACACTCGGCAGCATCCCATCTACGATTCCCCCGAAGCATTCCTTCCCGGAATAAGCGCGACAACCTCGGTGGCCCCAGTTCTCCCGTCATTGCATTTGTCAGAATGATTCTGCAGGATCAGTACGGGGACCCTACGAAAGCACAGAGGATGGCTGCCCAAGCGCGGGGAAAAGTAGCTGAGCGGGACGAGTTAGCGCGGATGCAGTGGTACCGGTCGGCGACTTATGTCGCAAGTATCGTTTCCTTATCCCTTTCAAAAGTGAGATTGACCAGACTGTTTCTTTGCAAGTCACAGCGTTCTGAAAGAAATTTGCCAAAATCACTGGGATGGATCGCCTGTCACTCGGACTGCTAGGCGCAATTCTTGACCTATAGTTGCACTAGTCTTCCGCTCACAACATAGTCAACATAACTTGATCGGAATCATTCAGTCAATCATGCAGACGTTCCAACAAGAGTTTGGAGCGGACTCTTGGAGAAGCGACGACATGGGAAGGAGAAGGAATCCGGATGTGGTGAGTTAGCTGCGCCTGATCGACGTGCCCCACCCATCATGCCAAGCTGACGAACCGATTGGCACCTTATACCACTACCCACGACATATTGATGCGTTTCTGTTAGAGCTGCGGTGTATGCGGCAAGATGACAGTCGGGTGGTAGACGAACTTTACGAGCTTCATGACGACGTCCTTTCGAAGCAAGAAGAGAAGCTCAATAGAAGTCTGCATCGATCGGTTATGGGTCTTAAGAGCAAGGCACACTACCATTCCATGTGCTCTATGGCAATCGCAATCGTTTTCGTTTTAGTAGCTCCGGCCGTTGTCCGTCGGGAGGCAACGAAGGCTGGCGACTCCCGGTGCTTCTCAAACAGCTACTGCCGAGCTTCAAGGCAATGTGTGGCCTGAAGTTGCGATGGAGATTGGAATGAGCGGAGATTGAGTGCTATTGCGCAGAACCGCAATCTGGTATTTGTCATGAATGACTTCGGTCCTAGCAAGCAACATCTGACTTCTGGGTATCAGCTGATGTCAGATAATTAGCTGTACGTACTCCTTCGGCTTATACGGTCGGCCGTGATGTACGCCATCAGTTCCGTTAGCTCCGGTCGAAGGTTTGATCACGGGCGAGATTGGTGACATGCGTCAATCAAAGTCTTTACGAACAAAATACTCGTACGACTATCGTTTCTCCCAATTCTGGTCACCCTGCCAGATAAATAGAGCGAGCCTATCGACTCAATTCTCCTCTTGTATTTCCGTTTTGCTCTTCAGAGATAGTTCGGTTGTCAAAGCTATAAATCACGTACAGTTGAATTATAGCTAACCGGTTCATGTCCATCTTGCTTCCTCAGCCTTAGTCATCAATTCTGACCTGTCTTTGGAGTCCGTGTCACCTGCAAGCGAAGACTCTCAGGTCAACACCACATCCGTCCGTGACTTTGTGCGCGACCATAATTGCCAGTGTGTAATCTGAGCACGCCTTCGTTCTCCTTGACACTCCCTTCCGGGTTATCCCCGTCACAAAAGGGACTTAAAAGGGGATAGCCAGAAGGCAACAACTGATCCTGATACCTAGTGTCATCAGCCTCCTCCGTTCATGGTTTCGCAGACGAACGACTACGAAACATCACATCTATTATTAACCTGGGACATAGCAATACCTCAGGATTCCGGCGAATCATTGACTCCATACGGTACCATTGATCGTCTACGTATTAGCCAAAGCTTTGATCGCCTCAAGGACTACCGGCACAGCCTCTGCCTGTCTCCAGAGCTGATGTCAAACCGGTCAACAAGCTTCCAACGTCATGGTGAGTCGAAACACCAAAGCACGGCCGGCAGATGCTGATCGCTATGGTTCTTTTCTCAGACAGCGAACGCATCGATAACAGCAGACAAACCGGACACAATGATGATCAATGACCCCGACGATGGCGAAGATGGCGTCCTCCCGCACCAAGGCGATTTCGTCCGTTCCGAGAGGTTCTTCCCTTCCGCTCCCGAAGGAGATCCGGGTTTCGAACCATTCTATTTCGTTATATACACGATTAGCAAGCTACATCACGAGCTAACCAGCCTCTTACCGATCTCGGTCGAAGACTCCTCTACATCCAATTCAATCCTCAATATCATCGCGACATGAGCGATGAGCGCTATCAAGCGCCCATCCTCGTATTCCCTATCATACGCGACGTGTGCAAGTCGGACGGAGACGAAGTCGAAGTCGTTCTTCGAGAATATGCAGATGCCCCCGTGCATGTGGTAGGCTGGGTCGAGTAGCGCTCAGCCTCCAGTAGCAGCGAGACACGGGGTGAGAACACTCACGACGGTTTCTGCACTTTGTGCACCTTCCCAACAAGCAATCGATCAGCTTCTCCATCTTTGCGACGATTTTGGCGTCCCAGGATGTCGGACGTTGCATCGGAGGAGGCGTAAACATAAACATGCTGGGATTGAGGCGGGGTTGACGACGAAGCTGATGGACTGGTGGAACACTATCCTATGCATGCATGTCGATGTCATTTCATGGACTGATGTCTCAGGGTTTCAGACGGCCAAGAATAGCTTCCGCGACAGGGTACCCCGCGCGCCGGACATATGCGAAACGTGATACGTAGCTATACACACTTACAAGCTTATTATTCACAACGCGGTTCGTAGAGTAGCTCGTGGGTCGCCCGCTCCATCGAGTCCAAAGATCTCCGCAAATCTTCTGTGGAGACCTTCCGATCCCTATCCAGAGTCATACCACTGTTGTGACTCGCCTTTTATGCGACATATCCTCCAAGCAGACCCCGCTCGACTTTCGACACTGATTGCGTACCGTCTCGTATGGCAAGGAATCTTATACCACACCAGAATGAGCAATCGTTTTTGCACCCTGTCGGTCCGTTGCGTTGATGGTCCTTTTACACATGTCCTGTCCACAAAACATCAAACAAAATTCATGCCAGACGACGGGGGATTTACCATGCTTTCGGCTCGTCGACCTCCAACCAATGACCTCGAGGTTTTGGCTTCACTCGCATTGACCTTGCGCGTGCAACGAATGGATGAAGCTCCAGGCATACCGCGTCTGTGAATTGCCGGTGGAGGTGGTTCTGGGCACAAGTACTATCAGCACTAGCCATCGCGGGACTTAGCGGGGACCTACTCTTCGCAGTTACCAATACCGTATACGCACATACATTGGGCAATGTCATGAATGACTTAGGTCCTAGCAAGCATCACCTGACTTCTAGGTATCGGCTGATGTCAGGTCATCAGCTGATCAAGCTCCTTCGGCTTACACGGCTGGCCGTGATGTCCGCCATCAGTTCCGTTAGTTCCGATCAGAGATTTGATCACGCGCGTGATTAGTGTCACGCGTCAATCAAACTATTTGCAATCGAAATACTCGTACGAGTATTGTTTCTCCCAACTCTGGTTAGCCTGTTAGATATATATAGCGAGCCTCCAGGCTCGATTCCCCTCTTGTATTCCGTTCTGCTCTTCAGAGCTAGTTCGTATGTCAAAGCTATAAATCACGTGCAGTTGAATTATAGCCAAGTGGTTCAAGCCCACCTTCGTTCATCAGCCTTAGCCATCACCCTGTCCCGTCTCTGAAGTCCGTGTCAACTCCAAGCGTTGACTCTCAAATCAACACCACACCCGTCCGTGACAGGCAAACTCGGCCTCGCAATTCCTTGATCCCACAATAATCGCTTTGCGGCGATTTCCCCGACGGAATGAGCATGATTGATGTGGTTTCCTCCTCTGCGTCACTGCTCCAAGCTCTTCTGCCACATCGATAGACTTGAACATCGTCCCAGTTGTCGACCCGACCATGTTTACGCGATCGGTCGGTGCAGTGAGTCCTTGCCTGGCATCGCCTTCGCGTCGTTCTCTGAACTTCGTTACGCCGTAGTCGATACGCCTGTCGCATCTCCAGATCGCATACCCCTTCCGACTCCACCTTCGCCGCGTCTCCAACCTCTGTCGCCTCCTTGGCATGAAGTACCTCGCAATTCTTTGTCAAATTGAGAACCCGGTTCATCTCAGTTTGAGCTCCAGCTGTTCCCGGAGTTTGTTCGAGGTGACGGGGACGTTCGAGGAGAGATTTCCGCTGATCGACTGTAAGATGATGCTGAACGTACTGGGAGCAGCCTCGCTGGTTGAGGATGAACGGTAGTATGGGGGACGATGACTTGGACGGGCCGCTTCTTCGACTAGTGAATACGGATAGCGAGGTCGCCGAGCGGATACTACCAAAATTCATCAGTAACAGACAGAGATCGCAACAAGAGTGTACCTCACTATTCAACTTCGGCCGCTGACGGACATTCATCCGCGTCACTTCCTTGCGCGTCGAAGCGTTCTTGACATGGTAGCATCTCGTTGTATCTGTTATGGCCCGGAATCACGCTGCCTCTCGATAAGATGTCGTTATTTACGCGTTTCTCCTGCACGACAAGGCGCTTCGTCAGACGAGTAAGAATTGCGGACAAGGTGCGCAAAATTACCTGACGCGTACGACGCAAGGGCCAGCAGGAGGTGGGCGGATCTCGTGACGTTCATGGGTTGCATAATATCGGTTTGATGAGACGTGTCGTGGGAAGGGTGTCGTTGTGCCGAGCATGAGATCTGACGAGATTCCGAGCTGAGCACGGCGATCAGTACTCTAGTGAACGGAATTCGCGTCGGCACTCACCTGCCGGCACCAGATCCGTCAAAAACCTATGCATGAACGCGAGATACCGTATCTCCCGTACCTCGGGCTGTATACGTCGCATTCAGAACAACTCTTATGACCAGCCGTGCGAGCTCACCTTCCAACCGTCCAGCCCCGCCTCAACCCAATACTTGGCTTTGGTATACCTCATCAACCGATCCGTCAACACGCCCATTCCCCCTGCCCCTGCTCTCCTCGCCTGTGCGAGACTCGTATTCGTCGCGGCCGCGTTGGCGACGGCCCCGGCCTTGTGTCTGTTGATCAGGTCCTCGGCTTAGGCGATAAAGTCGGGCGAGAGGTAGTACGCCGAGGTGGATGCGGAAGCGGCCTGCGCTTTGCGGGAGATTGCGTTTGATCAGGTCTTCTGTGCTTCCCAGGCTAACTCTTTGTCCAAAAGGTCCAGGCGGCGAAGTCAAATGGTGCCCCCGAACGCGATCGCCCTAACTCGTGAGCGGCGAGCCTCGTCAGCTGATCCTGAATCCTGATCCTTCGCCTGGAGGGGCGGTCCTGCTCCTAATGCTCCTAACTCCCTGAGCTTTGAGCTGCATAAGATACAATAGACATCTGATCGCTGAACCAGCCAAAATATTCACCACTGCTTCACGTTGGCCAGCATGTTATCAAGTACAACCCGTCCAGGAAAGCGAGGACCGCGCCGCAAACCCCAATTTACCCGACGAGACATGGTTGCTTCAGGTTGGTTACCAATGCCCGACGGTGTGGATCCGGACTCGCTCAGCGGCCCTCCCGAACTCATCGAGGCTATCGACTTCTTCTGTCAGCATGGAACGCTTGACGGTTGGGAACGTTTGGAAGCCTTGAGCGACCACTCAAGCGATGATGAGGTGGACGCTTCGGAACTGCCCAGCAACCGGCCGCGGGTCACGGCCCGAAACGTGGACTCGATGAAGGAGAGGTATCGAAAGGTTCATGATGACGACGCCGACAGAAGCCGAGAAGGTTCTCTCCTGGGCAGCGGCTCTAGCGGAACCATCAGTACTATTCCCACCAGTCCAGAAACTTCCTACAGGTCGTCATTGCCGAAATCAGGTAAGCTGATGGTCTGTTGCCCCTGACGAACTTATGCTTAGCGATCACCAGTGATCACCCCTTGCGAAGCTACTGTTCCCCCGCCAGCACCGCCTCGACCGACCTTTCCCGCTATCACCAATTTGACGATTGAAATGCCTTCCGTTGGACTCGGTTGGTGGGTGAACCGACAACGCTACTGCAGCATCGATCAATTGCAAACTTCCCTTGTCCAGGCGCTGAAGGGAAAAGAGGGACATGCATCTGTCCGACTCCCCTTGCCATGTTATTCAAGTATAGTCGACGACGGTTATCACGAATACATCTCCCTGCCGAACCTCAAGACGGCGACATTTCCATCGGGAAAGTTTTGGCCCGCCGTATTCCTCGCACCGAAGCTCGAAACTGTCCGCTTCACGACGCCCCACTCAGCCAGCGGCCGCCAACGAATCCATATCGGTCCACCATTGCTGAACGGCGTGGCACTGACTGACCGGAACAGAGCCAAACTCTTGCAAATCCGACACCTGGAACTCGACTGCTGCTCCAACGACGACCAGCGAAGGCTCAGCGCAGGGCTGAGCTACATGCGTAATTTGAAAACGCTCCGCGTGCGTTGTGTGCATACGCACAAGGATCAGTATTCCGGCTTGTCGTATGAACCGGGGAACGCAGATAAGGTGCTTTCGGGGCTAGTGGACAGTCTGAAGGCTCCCTTCACCGACACCCTCGAAGCGGTGTATATGGAAGGCATGTTCTTCGAGCCTGGCGATCTTATCGATATGGTGGAAACGCGGAAGAGGCGTCGCGGGCCGCTCAAGACGTTGCACGTTAAATGTCCTCCGTTGCCGGCCACCGAGTGCGCCGTGTTGCACAAAATGCTCAACTTTCGCCATGTCCGCAACGAGGAGGAGACTCCTCCACTTCAGCAGACTCCATGTGAATGTTCATGCGAGGCCGCACCAAAGAAAGGTATGGTCACTTGTTCTCCATGCATGTAAATAGCAAAACTGATCATTGCGCTCAGCAGTCGACAAGAACGATCTCGCTGATCTCTCTACGATGTGTACAATCTGTTGAACGACCAGCGACGGGCCATGCTGCGGCCTTCAGGAGGTGTGCGATTATTCGACGACCCGACAAGAATAGCGATATTCACATTTATGCAACCTCATGCGAGAAAGAATCCCCACAAGAAATCTCGACCCCGCACCGAAAGGGACAATGACAGGTACGACACCGATTCATCTGTCATCGATTCTCAAATGCGACCATTCCGCCAACAGCATCCCTCACCTTTCAGTTTTCCTTCACTGAATCCCCCGACTTCGCCTACGAGGCCGATCTCTATCCTACCAGCAATGGCTTCCCGTTTCCAATTCGGAGATCGATCTACGACCGGCGAGCGGTACCAATTAATCTATGTACGAGAACCACGGAAAGACAAGTTGTACCAGATCAACACAAAAAAGTTGTACCTTTGCCAAACAGCCATCAGACGATCATGTCCTGCTCTAAGCCTTCGTTCCCGCCCTCCCTTTACGTTATAGGACATATCGCCGCGTTGACGGGACACGCACGGTACGTACGAGCAAATGGAATAGGAGATGTCTGGGTTTCTTCGGACGTTTGTTGACGGGCGTCCTGCTGGTCGTCTCATAGCGTTTTTCAAGAAAGGAGCATGTGAACATTGCTAATGGGTCTCCGGAACAAGACCTGACCGCGTCGTTCCACGTCGTCCACGGTTGCACATGCACCGGTCGTAAAACCAGTCGTACGGGTATTCAGACGTGGCGAGTCGGCCTTGCGGACTGAACGTGATTTCAAGTCGCTCGTCCACCTCGCTCCATCCCTATCCATATCTTGTAGCCTGAACCGATTGATCGTAGAGTTTGCACGGTCTATAGGGCTTTCTCTATCCTATGCATGTTCATGGCAATGTTGCGTATAGCACAGCAATACAAGATGCCAGCTCATCGTCCCGATCATCTATCTATTTTTGGTTCCCTTACTTGGGTAGGGCGATGTGCCAGTCGAGCTTGTCCGCCCACTTCGGCAACATCTGCGAAATCTGTTCCACGTCTTTGTCACCACGACCGGACAAGCACTACGGAAGGCGCGGGATTGGTCAGAAACTGATAACGGTGGGCAAAGGTGGCGAAGCTCACCATAACGATGTTTGCTTCCTTGGGCAGGGTCTTGGCTAATTGAATGGTTCCCCAGACGGCGTGCGCTGACTCGAGGGCTGGGCAGGCGCAAAAGAAGATTAATGACGAGATCGAAATTCAGACGGTACTCCGACGTACCAGGGATGATTCCTTCCTTTTGTGTGAGAATTCGGAAACCTCGCAAAGCCTCTTCATCAGTCGCCACGATGTACTCTGCACGACCAGAGTCCTTCAACCAGGCGTGTTCCGGACCGACACCCTAACAAATAAGCCACTGAATGAGTTACCGCAAGACAGATCCCGACGTCGAAGAGACTTACTGGGTAATCGAGACCGGCGGAGATGGAATGCGTCTCCATGATCTGACCGTTCTTGGACTGAAGCAAGTAGGTCTTTACACCGTGCAAGACACCGGGAGTACCCAATGACAATGTGGCAGAGTGTCGTGCGGTGTCAACACCTGTAGCCGGCGAACATGATTAGCAATCCGATGAGTCTCCACTTGGCAGAAAGACGTACCATCACCACCAGCTTCAACACCGATCAATCGTACACCTTCGTCCTTGATAAAGTCGTAGAAAGTACCGATAGCGTTACTTCCACCACCGACACAAGCAACAACCGCATCGGGCAGCTTGCCAATCTTTTCAAATAGCTGCTGCTTGATCTCTCGACCGATCACCCGCTGGTAGTCACGAACGATGGTGGGGAAGGGGTGAGGACCGATGGCGGAACCGACACAGTAGTGCGTGTCGGTGAGGTTGGCGACCCAGTCTCGCATAGCCTCGTTGACAGCGTCCTTCAATGTCTTGGAACCGGATGTGACGGGGATGACCTATGGTACAGCGATTTAGCTCGATTCCCATCGATATGGCGACGAGACACACCTTGGCACCCAACATGTTGATTCGGAACACGTTCAGAGCCTGACGACGGACATCCTCGGCACCCATGTAGACGACACATTCGAGCCCGAATCGCGCGCATGCCGTAGCGGTAGCGACACCGTGCTGACCGGCACCGGTTTCGGCGATAATTCTGGTCTTGCCGAGTCGTCGAGCGAGAAGTACCTGCAAGTGTTATGTGACGATGAGTGCTGGTTTGTAACAGGATAGGGTAACAGCAACTTACCTGACCGACAGCGTTGTTGATCTTGTGCGAACCAGTGTGGTTCAGATCTTCTCGCCTGCAAGCAACAATTCATTAGCCGTAGGAACACACCGTCATATCTGCGATTACCCACTTCATCCAGATCTTGGCGCCACCAGCATACTCGGTCAACCTCTCAGCCTCGTACAAATTACTCGGCCTGTTCATGTACGTGTACATGCCCTCAAACTCCTTCCAAAACTCGGGATCCGCGAGCGCAGCCTTGTGCGCGTCCTCCAACTCGGTCAACGAGTCCACCAGGGCCTCGGCGACGTATTGCCCGCCGAACGCACCGAACCGGGCGGGAAGCGTCGTCCCTGCTTGCACCTTGTTCGATTTCTCGAGCGGGTCGACGGCGAGCGGTTCCGCGGGCGGGATGGGGAGCGCCTCCTCGACGTGGGAGACGCCGTTGCCGTTCGTCTCCACGGGCATGGGGACCGGCTTCTTGGTCGGTCCGTCGGGTTTCGGCTGTCCCTTGAGCGTGATTTCACGACAGTACGCTTCCAACGCAGACGCGGCTTGGCCCTGCGGGGCTTGCTTGATCACGTCGATGATTCGGGAGCCGACGACGACGGCGTCCGCGCCCGAGGCGGTGACGGCTTCAAAGTGGACGCGGGTGGAGACGCCGAAGCCGACGGCGAGGGGGACGGGGGTGAATGCGCGGATGCGGGCGATCAGTTCGGGGAGGCCGGTGCTCATGGCGGCGTCGCGGGTGGAGCCGGTTGTGCCCATCTGGAAGAGGGAGGTGAGTTTTGGGACGAAGGCAGGGGGATACCGAGCGTACCTTGGAAACGACGTAAATGAACGAGTCGGCGATACCAGCCAAGAACTTGACTCGACCGATGCTGGTGCTCGGTGCGATCAGCGGAACGTAAGAGATACTACGGAACGCAAGAGCAGATTAGCGCAGGATCTACTTGACGACTGCCCAATAGGACGAACCCAGTCGAAGTGCAGATCTCTCGGAACTTGATAGCCTCCTCAGGGGGGAGATCCACCATGATGAAACCGTTCGCACCGGCATCCTTGGCATCCTGCACGGCCTTTTCTTCGCCGTGGGACATTATGGGGTTGTAGTATCCTAGAAACAGGATCTCGAGTTAGGAATAAACACATAATCCAGTGCTTTCTCGGGACTCACCCATCAGCATAACAGGAGCCTTGAGACCCTGAGCCCTGGCTTGCTTGACATACTCGAGACAATCGGTATAGGTAACATCGTTGTTGATAGCAACCTGAACACAAGGAGGAGCGGTTGGTCACGGAATGCGGAGGGAAAACGATGCGTCCACTTACGGTGTTGGCTTCCTGAATGACAGGTCCATCGGCGGTAGGATCGCTGAATGGAATGCCGAGCTCGATGATATCCGCACCACCGGCCTCGAGGGCGAGCATGTTGGGCACGGTGTCCTCCCTCGTGGGGTAGCCGGCCGTCACAAAAGTGACAAACGCGGGTTCGCCTTCAGCCTTTTTCGCTGCGAAAACTTGTTTGAGTTGTTCGGCCATGGTTGTGTGTTGTGTGGTGGACTAGGAATGTACCAGTATGACTCCCCTACCCTATACTATATGTAGTCCTGTAAGTAACCAAGTCATACCGCAACGAGACAGGCCGACGCCGCCGATCTCGGACAGCTTGACTGGGCCAGATTTCGGAAAGGCGGATGCAAATGTTCCCAATCTTGTCCGATCGACGCTGTCGGCATGCATCACACCGATACCGTGCGAATCAACGAGGTTCAACCTCGTTTCTAAGAGTTCCGCAAACAGGAGGAGGATGTTGCCTGGAAGGAAGGGGAAGGATGCCCGGAAGCGATGTCGTGAGCGAACGGTCGGAGATTTACGAAGGACATGTGGAGTCTTCGGTATGCAACGGGCATCTTGTCTAGGCGATAGTCAGTGACACACTCCTTGAGAGCTCTGGGACACAGAGAGCGCAACCTGTACATCCAACAATGGGGTTAGAGGACACTGTCTTCACTGTCTAGTCAGACGGAGTCAAGGATTGCGGTGAAGTGGTCGCGTCGACTGTGATATGCCTGCAGTTGCGAAGTGTTTTGCAAAACACACTCATGCATATCGTTCATGATGGTTAGTTGTACACGCGCGGGAACATCAAAAGTCACCTAGATCGAGATCAACTGCGAGCGCCCCTGACTTTGTGGCCAGCACCGCCGCTTTGGCTGCAGACTCAGCCGCAGCCTTGTTCTCCGCAGTGAGATCCGTAACCACAGTTTGAGAGGTTGTTCCTGTCTGCTGAGCCGCCAGAGTTTTCGGCATACTGCACAGAGGATAAGTCGCGATGCATGAAAGACGTAACGCGGACAAAACTCACGCAGCATCGTGTTGCTTCAGCTTCATCTTGACCCTTGCACTCGGGTCATACGCGCTTGCTCCATCATCGACTTGTTGTCGCTTTTGCAACTCGGCTTGATGCGCACGCCTCGAGTTTGCCAATGCCGCCTTTCTGTTCTTTTCGTTGACGATCGCCAATTTTCTGGCGAGCTCATCCTCGCCCTTGTCATCCTGCGACTTCCGACGCACAGCCGCGATACTGTGCGTCAACTCGCGCAACTTTTCTTCCAATTCCGCCACAGCTTCGAGATCGCCTCTACGAGTCGCCAGCGACTTTTCAGATTCCAATCGAGATTTTTCGAGCGCCAGCTGTGACTGAGAAGGTCGGCTTAGGCGCGACAAAGCATTGAGTCTGGCCTTGACCTCCTCCTGTTTCGTGTGGCATGTTCAGAGGGATAGCTCGCCAAGCCCGATAGACGACTTACCTCCGTAAGCAGGGCCTCTCTTTGCTGCTGTAGTGTCTGTCTTTTTTGCATGAGCTCCTCCGTGCTTGGCAAATCCTGGTCATCTGCGTTCATGGTAGACCACCACCGATAGACTTCCATCTGAGGCACATCGTTTCTGTCAGCCTTGGTACCAGTTGTCCACCTCCATAGCCACTCACGTCATTGAATGGCTGGTTGGAGACGTCGCTCATGCGGATAGCCTGTTTCGCACGCCCGTACTGCACAGATAGCTTCCTGTTCTCCGGGAGGTATTTGCCTTTGAACTCGATATCGTAGGTGCTACCCTCGGGCGTCAAGCCTGTCGGTCATGTTGCGGGTGAGTTTGCACAGATCAACCAAGTCCAGAAGACTTACCCAGTACCAAATAACACCTGTATTTGGTCTGACCCCTTTCATCCCGACCAGCGGGACATTTGACATAGGAACCTATCGGACGAGCTCAGCATTATGACGTAGGACGACGGCAAGCTACGCACCTTTCAGCATGTCATCGAAAAACTTGCGGTGCTTGAATTCCGCAAGATCCCCACGGCTCAGACGCGCCATGTTGAGCTCGACAGCCTTGATCGGCTCTCTCCTCGACGACCTCGATTCACCTCCTCGACGGTCCTTGGCCTTTGCGGAGTCTCCACGACGCTCCCGACTGTCCCTTTTGGACCGGGAAAAGTCTTCATCCTCGGAATATTCATCATAGCCCGCTCGACGACTGGATTTTTTGCCGTTGCTTGGCTTACGGCCATAGGTTCCGTCGGAATCTTCGTCGCTGAACATGTCTTTGACGCGATCGCCGCGTTCTCGCGGGGAAAGTGAGCCACGTTGTCTCCTCTCCGCCTAAAGTAGATCCGTCAGCATTATGGTAAGGCGGCGATGAGTGTGCTCACCCTGTCGGCACGCTGTTTGCGCTTTTCATTCAGAGCAGCCATTGCTCGATTTTTAGGTTCAGGTTTCGCCACGCCTGCACCATTATGTGTCAAGGACCATCACGACGTAGCCGTGCGAAGCAACTCACGTCTCTGACCAAGTTCCAAGACCTCCTTGTCTTCCTCTCCTTCCGCATGCTCATCACTATCGACCAAGTCCATAGCCTCACTCTCATCGTCCTCGTCAGCAGGTGCAGCCTCAGCTGGGGCCTCGTGCTGATCCGCATCATCATCCGCTTCATCACCCCGCGTAGCCTTGTATAGTTCGCCCAAGGCTAGACTGTCGAGATGCTTTTGACGTTCCTCTGCTCGATCCGCGAGGATTTGTTCTCGTTCGATTTCAGGAAGGTTCAACAAGCTGTAGGGTGGGGCATGAGCGATCGTTCGTGGACGCTACGGACGAAGACATACTGTTCACGATCATCCTCGTCCTTGTATTTCCCCTCCAAAGGATACGGCACATTCGGATTCGCCGCAACCTTGCTCTTGGCCTTCGCCACCGACTTGGCCGATGCCGCACCTCCCGTCTTCCTGACCGCCCTGCCCACGGCCTTGCCCGCCGCTTTTTCCTTTGCGGCAGCAGCCTTCTTCGTCGCAGCTGCCGTTACCTTTTTCGCGGTTGACGATGACTCTCGCTTGGGGATGACGGGGCGCTTCGTCGACGCGTTGGAAGCCGTTCGTTCGTCCTTGGTATGGGTACCCGGCGCGGGGGCCTCATAGCCATCTTCAGATTCTAAAGAGACATCGTCCGCGTCTTCGTCATCGTCGTCTTCCTCCTCCTCGGCTGCTTCGGACTGGTCGTTACGGGTATTGTCGCCTCCGGGAGGAGACAGCCTCGAGGGATCTCTCTGCGTGATCTCGTCTTCCGTTTCCTCGTCATCATCATCGATGGTCTCCTTGCTCAATCTACCAAGACAGCATTCAGCAATCAGCCAAGACCTTCACGATGGAGCTCTCTCCTCGATACTCACTCGACCTTTCGCTTCTTCTGTGTCTTATTCCTCGCCGTACTCGCAGCATTGCCGCCCTTCCTCTTACGGTTCTTCGGACGCGACGAGTCACTCGCCGCAGAGGGTTCCGCCAGATCCAGAATATCTTCGTCCAAGTCCGACATGGTGTCTTTTTCGAGAAGTGAGAAGGTGCCTGTCGGGAAGGTGACAGAGAAATCAGGGCTTGGAGTGACCTGCGAGATGACGATGATGTCGCCGATAACGACACGCTATCGACGTTTCGCCCGACCAGCCGCATTGGCTCAACAGCGATCGACAGACAGACGGCCGCCGAAGAAATCGGATCCAAAGTGCCGAGTTGTCGGCTTCGGAGGTCCCGGACCATATGCATGCATGCTACCAATGTAGACTCTTATCGTATCGCAGCCTTGCTATTTCCTGAATCGCATCATTGAACACCATCCATCATGCTGATCAAACAATCCCACCGCGATGTCCCCACGAAATCCGGCGGAACGATGAGAATCTTCGTCATCGAGCCGCATGTTCCCGAATACCCGTCGGCCAAGTTTCCGGGATGTGTCGTGTTTAGCGAGGTGTGTGCTTCGATAGCGGTCTCGGAGTCTCGTCTGAACTTTTGTCGCTTCGTGCTTGATAGATCTACCAAGTCACCGGTCCGTTGCGTTTCACTGTTGTGCTGGGTCTATCCTCTCTTACGTTTTCTGCTCTGCCCGTAAGGTCCGGTCGAGCGGTTCGCCGGAAACATTGCGTCGCAAGGTCAGCCGGCACTTCTAGTAACTTTTCGCTCGAGGGTACTGACATGAGTCGGCATGCTTTCAGGATTCGTCGTCGCTTGCCCATCTTCGTTCCACGAGTTCGAGGGTCCCGAGCCGATTCCATATGACACGGAGGGTACGTTCCCCGTCTTTCAAAGGTCTCTTCGGGATAGCGCAGCTCATGCTTCACCGCCCCCGTGCTCTGCTAGGGACCGACCGGGGAAATAAGTATAAATTCGACAAGACCGTCGAAGCCTACGACGAGGTCCGTTCCCTCACAACCTCTTCCCAACTCCATCCTCATCGACCTTCCGTTCGTAGGACTGCACTTTGACCGTCGACTTGTTGTCGTCTCTTCCGCAATGCACCGGCCGAATCGCTGCGACTGGGATGTGTCTCGGTGGTCATTTGGTAAGCTTGTCAAGGCGTGTCGACCATCAACATGGCTAATCGGGCGTTCTACCTTCTCGTCGGTCAGGCTCTTCGGGTAAGGAAAATCTCTCCATCGACGGAGTTCAGCGGTCAATCTGATGTTCTGGCTCCAGGCTGCGTTTGATCCTCGAGTCCTTGCTACGTTCTGCTGGTTCGCTACCGAGTACGTTACTGCCCTCCTATCTCTCCAGTAGACCCGGCTCTAAACGTCCCTCCTCGTACAACAGCGTTCATTCGGCTACGCTCGGAAAAGGCCAATCCGACGACACCCTGATCAAGATCCAAAAGGGAGACATGGATGCAAAGGGCGAAGTAACACTTGTGTTCGGCAAACAGGTTCGAGTATTTCCACAATTCTTCATCGGGTGGCCCGGTTGACGTTTGTTGAAAATCCCTGTCTAGGATACCCATGTGCCCAGAGAAGGACGGGACCTGATCCGCAAGTCGATGGAAGACCGTGACATCGCCTTCACCGTAAGTCACCATCCTCATCTCCCCTCGCAGCACCTAACGTCCGACCGCCCCACAGCTCATGGAAGTCCAAGCGCAACACGCCTTCATCCGTGACAACAGCTCTAAAGGCCGATGGGACGCCGCCCTGACCCGCGGCTTGTTCGGGATGATGATGGAGTTGTTTGATCGGACTGTTGTGAGAGATCTGGGGCCGAGGGCAGCGGGGAGGAGTAAGGTTGAGCATGTTTGCTAGATGCCAGTTGTAGATGGAAATGCGATGCATATGGTGTAACAGAACGATGATGTATGAGAACCGACGCTTTACTTCTTCTTTGCCGGTTCCGAAGCGACTCCGCCGTTTGCTGCTGCCGCAGCTTGCTTGGCCTAGACGAAGATGATTGAAGCAGAGAAGCATAAGTTCCCCTCGTTTAGGATGACGGGCCTTGGACTTACAGCGATTCTGAAGCAAAGTCTGATCAGCATCTTTGCCTGAACTGATACGCAAGAAGTACTCACTTGGCTTTGAGAGCATTCGCTTGCCTTAAGACGCATTCCGCATTCCAATCAGTCTGGTTGTGCCTTATGCGTACCGCAATGCACTCACTCCTCCAGACGCTTCTTGGGATCTCCAGTCTGCTTCTTCGCCGAGTCGCCTTGGCTGCGCGAGAGAAACATGTCAGCATTCAGAAGACCACGTTATGACGAAACCATGAACCAGGTTGCACTTACGCCTTCAGGTTCTTCTCCCGAGCCTAGCATCGCACAGCTTGTTCATCTCTGCATCCCTTTGTTCGGTACTGTGCACTGACCTTGTCCCTCTGATTACCACCTAGAACGATCGAGAATGAGCCGAGGCACCGGTTCAGTATGCACGAATGTACTCACGAGCCATTCTGCCTTATTTACCGCTTCCTGAATGAGCAACCTGGTAGAATGGTGTTGCTTGAGACAACAGCTTCAAAAGATGCAAGTTGATCGTCGAGGTGATCGAGATTGTGAAACGCGCTAGTGGAACTTGACGTTTCACCTGCGCTTTTGCTTTCTCGGTCTTCAATGCGCGGTACCTTTCCACCGTTGGTGAGGAGAATCTAGAGGGCGGATGGCGGCAAGGCCTCATAAATCAAGCAAAGCCGACGACAGCCTACTCGCCGAGGGGCGCAACTGTAGCGGATGATATCGGAATGTGACGGCCCATTTTGATCCATCACGGATGATATCCGTCAGAATTGATGTCAGAATGGACCCGGGAGAGGTCGCTTCACGACGATCGAGAGGCCGCGAAGTTCGTATTGCCTTCACAGTAAAATTTATATGTTTACTTGATAGTTGGCAGCTAGACCGAGCGCTCCCTGAATACAACTTCATTGCAATCAAGGGTGCCGACGACCGAATGAAGATTGACATGGTCCCCAACAGCCAGTGATCGCATTTGCTCGGGGACCTCTCTCTCCCCCTAGTGTCGGCCTGACCTGATGTGGAACTGCCCCGATTACCAAACAGCGAAGGACCCAGACTATCCGAGCCGTTCACTGGGCACGATATCGACGCCGCTGATCCGCTTGACGATGCCGGTGGCGGGAAAAGACCTGGGAGAACAGAACGATCAGTCAACATATCACAATCGACATCAACCCATCATCTTCCTTCCGCCCCACACATCCAAAACCCGCGAGTAGTCGTCAGGACATAAGCGATCCAATCTACTACGATGGATCTTCCGTACATAAAACATCATCACCCGGAGGCTAAGATGTCCCTATGCTAATGAATCATCACACAACTGACTCGCGAGCCCTTGTGGGTGGAGTAGGGAGGGAATGGCGGAGGTGTGTTGAAAGAGAAACTTACGAGAACCGGATCGGGACTGAACGGCGGCATGAATCCCTCATATGTGAATTCCTTCCTAATTGCTATCACCGATATCTTTCATCGATGAAAGAACCTGAAGGAGCCCAAGGCATTAGCAACCGAAGATAATCTCTCGAATTTCTACCCCCGACTCACGAACACCGAAGTCGCCAAACAAAGTTGTCACATCGAGGAATGTCGGTGGAGGTTTCCATCATCCAGATTTCGATGCCGTTTTGTGTACTCTGACAGCCGAAGCGGTTGATCCGACGAGATTGCGCTCGGCAGCGCAAGAACCTTGTTACGCATGTCCGCGAACCCGATACTGCCGACTCCGAAGGGGATTACGCCAAAAAGGCGCGGCTCATTGGGGTTGTTCAGGGCATCGGCATTGGTGCTTGCAAGATGATGGAGAGTCGCTGTAGAGGCGATGACGCTGGAAGTAAAGACATGTTGACTGGATTGTAATGAATGGCAAGCGAGTCTTGTTGGTTAGAAAAAAAAAGGCAGACTTTCGGTAAGCGATCTAGGTGGATGTCAGACTCGCCATGTCCGCTCAGAAATCAACGCCGTTTTGCCTTTCGACTCTTTATTTCTGTTGACAACTCTGCAAATTGGAGCCTGTCGGGCGACCTATCGAACGGGTCCCACAGCTTCTACACCTGCCTTCTACCTCTGGCGCCCTCCGCTGCGTACAAAGGGCAGCGAGCTCAAGCACAAGACCACAAACACCACAAACAGCTGCACGAAGCAACCCAACAACCGAACAAAAAGTAAACACGCTATGGCGGAGTCACGCGCGGGTTTGTGCCTCGCTCACGTCGATCGGCGCGGAGAAGCAAGTGAGCAACTTTTGGTCATATTGCGTCAGTTGTAGTGGCATGATGGGGTGACAACAAGCATGGATATATCTTGCCCAGACTCATGCTAGACGCCCATCGACTCAGTCATATCACTGTGCGACGACTGGCGGAAGCGCGTAACGACAGACTCAACGAAATTCACGAAATCTTGCGAAATCATTAGGAGTAGACAAGAAGGGTGCAGACCTGGTGAGTACTTCAGCCTTGTCTCCCTGTCCTCGGCTCCAGATCCTCTTTGCGAGCCATCAAGACATTGTCCCTGCGATTGTGTACTGACCTGACCATTGCGATAGAAGCTTCCAATGGTATGACTCCGACAACGACCGCGATAACGATTGGCATCAATTCAGTCTTTCAGTAACCCCGCAACCGACAGCACAGTCACGGCACACCAATGTCGCAGGCCGATGCCATCGACCTCACTCTTGTGATCTCCGACAGCGAAGACGAGGACGCGCCGATATGTCTCTCCTCCCGCGACTCGACTCCGCGACCTGCACCTTCCCCTGAACCGGAGATCGAAGTCATCGAGAGTCCTGTCGCGAATGTCGGTGTTGGAGGAGGTAGAGGTGGAGGGGAAGGGAGGACGAGAAGAAGGGCGGAGCGGTCGGAGGAGCCGGATGCAACAGCTATATTGCTGCAAGTTCTCGACAAATACGGAAACAACGACGAAGATGCCGAGGCATCCGGTACGGCTGCATCGCCTATCAGCTCTCCACCAAAGTCCACGAGACCAAAGCCGAGACGCAGGGTCAGGCTACCAACTCCGGACGAAGCAGGCTCGAGCATCTCAACTTCCCAACAACCGCTGTCATCACCTCGAGTCCCCGCTGTTTCAGCTTCGCAATCATCCCGCAAGTTACCACCCTTATCAGAGTCAACAACCGCCGGCGATGATGCTGAGAGTGTTCCTGGAACGCGAGTGTGGAAGAAGAAGGTTCGAGCGTTGAACTTCAGTTCTACCGAGGAGCTGTTGAATTCGGTCGCCTCGACGTCCACCCCTCGTCGCACCGCATCAGCGGATCGTGTGGTCGTTCCCCACGGAACGCCAGCTGCGGGGAAGGGATCGGAGGCGGCGAAAGGTAGCGAATCAATCACCCCGAGGACGGAAGAAACCCATCCGACGGAAGACCTTCCCGTACCGGTTCCGTCGAAATCGACTACTCGTCGATCACACAAGAAGAAGGATCGAGCAGCTGATCGAGCTGCTATTGAGCCAGAAGGCACTTCGGCACCAAACGAGTCAACGCAGAGCGGTGGATCGTACCAACAACCGAATGAAGATGGCGATTCATCAGTTGAACCGATACGAGAGAGCGAAACTCTTTCAGCAATACATCGGCCCCGAGTGACGTCTTCGGCGTCACAGCGGACATCTTCCAAGGCGTACCGATCGTTGATGGATCGCTTCAGGGGTGGGGATGCAGGGGGGAGTCAGCGCAGAGAAAGAGCGCTATCGGCAGGAACATCCTCGCAGACGCTTGGTAAAGACAATGCCAACGCATCGGAGAAAGCCAGTCCAGCGGACAACACCGTTCTCGAGGCAACGCTCTCCAGCTTGGATATGATGGATGTCGATGAGCCCGTTGAGGGGAATGCAACACTTGGTCCTGCGCAGGTGACGAAGCGGACGAAGCGAAACCGACATCGAACGGCCGAGTCGAAATCCACACCTCAGTCATTCGACATGGACATCGATAGTCCGTCGTCGTTTGCAAACTCGCCCGTTACGCTGCCGCGGTCTCTGTCGATATTCTCCGTGTCAAGCCAGTCATCGGCCCTGGCGGAAGAAACGGTGAAGACGATGGGATCGAGCGGAATTGTCGATGCCGAAGATTGGGCTGGAGAGCAGGAAATTGTCGTTCCGGAGGGTGACCACGGAAATGTGAACGGTAACCCTGAACCAGCAACCGCCTCAAGCGACGGGTTCACGATCTTACCTATCGCAACCACGCCTCACGTCACGGGTAGGAATCGCCAGCGGTCGTCGCCACCAGTAGACACCGCCACGACTTCCGACTCTACACCCAAGAAGGGAAACGAGCTCAATTCTCCAGCGAAGACAGACGAAACGATATCGCCGATTCGACGCAGCGCTCGAGAACGGAAGGCAAGCGAGGCGATGAAGACGTATGTGGAGCAGAGCGGAGGACCACGGTTTTCGAAGCGCTTGTGTCAAAAGACGATCCCTGAGGCGGCCGCCGCTCGACTGCCTACACCTCCGCCCTTGGCATCGTCGCGCGAGGTCACGCCAGCTGTTCAAGACTCGCCAAGATTCTCGAAGCGCCTGTCGCAAAAGGCCACCCAAGCCAGTGTTCCGTTGCGACTGCCTACACCACCATCACTCAACCCTTGCGATGATTCGTCGACATCAGTTCAATTTTCGTCGGTATCCCGTATGCAAGTAGAGACGCCGAATCTCAATGCTCGGACAGGCTTTTCGCTACCAACGGTACCTTGGCATCCGCCAATGCCTTGGCCATCTCCAGCGGCGACTCAAGGCACCCCTTCAGCACCTAGCATCAGTAGTCCTCGGACTCTGCGCAAGCGACCAGCAGTAGAATACAACACCATGGCTACGAAGGCACCTGCCGCGGCGTCTCCGTCTGCTCCGCCAGCATCTCGCATCGCGGAACCTTCGGCCGACGAGGAATCGCCCGCCGAGGAAATTCCTTTCCCGCCATGCGACGAGGGGGAAAACGAATTCTTGAAATCCAGTGACTTCGCCGACGCCAGGTTGATGGCCGCCTTCGCCGCGCTCGATACCAGCGGCAACAAGGCCATGAGCGCCGAAGAGATTGCCGCTGTGTGTATGGAGCGAGGTTGGCTTCCGAAAAGGTAGGTCTTTCATCAGCTATATTCTTCGTCCTCAAGCTGAGTTCGCTGCCTCCGTAGCTTGGGCGTGAACGCACCGGCATGCATATCGAACGCCTTACGTAGTTATCAACGCAGGATCGAAAGCGCCGCGAACGGGCCTCGTCGCACGCTCCTGGCCAGACACATGTTCTTCGGAGGCTGGGCTGAAGCCTATCTCTTGCCGGGCCTACATCCCGACAACTTGAAGAAGTTGACCGAGTCCGGTATCGGTCGTCCAAGGGGTTCTTTCTGGTATCTTGAAGGATGGTATGGCTCTGTCAGGTGGAAAAGCCCTTTCGAGGGATTGAGGTCTGGTATGTCAGATTTTACAATGTCGGAATGCGGATACTGATTAGTGGGTGATCCGATACAGCGGAATCTGCCCTAGATCCTAAGGCCGATATACCAGCGGTACCAATGGAGGCACCGCAACCGGTGCTCCAGCAGTCAGTCGAAAAGCGAACCGAGACGTCAACAACAGCAAACAAAAAGGCCGTCGGAAAACCAGTTAAGACACCACAAGCGACGAGCAAGAAACCGGTCGGACGATCTCACAAAGCGCAACCGAAATCGGATGCGGCGGTGTCGTCACCTCCGAGGCCGCCCCGTATGGCGCCAGCCGCATCCGGTCTTAGGCTCCGCCTCAAAGTAGCCAGCAATGAGAGTCCTTCTCAACAAGTCGCGCCGAAAGTCGTGAATGCCGCCAGAGGCGTTCGACCGGACCGTAGGAGATTTCCTACAGCGCGAAGGCCGCACACTCCCTCAGCCGGCCAGTCCCCCAGCGACAGTGACGATCATGACGTGTCGGATTCCTCTGAGGCTTCCCCTGTCAATTTCGCGCGGCGTTTCGACTTTTATTGGGACGTATCGACCGACACAGACTCCGCTTCCGAATCTGGCGAATCCAGCGTTTCGACCGAGTCGTCCTCGTTACATACTCAGTCAGATCGTCAGTCCGTCGAGGTCCTGCCGGCTGGGGGCGTCGGCAAACCAAACGAGAGCAATCGTCCCACCATCAATCTTTCAATGTCAGCGGGGACCGGCCCAGCTGTCTTTCCCGCCAATCCCCTCGGCCCCATCAGATGGGAGGGCGCTACCACTTTCTCTTTCGGCTCCTACACCTTTGATGATACGTCTTCCGACGACCTCAGCGCTGGTATGGGTGAAACCGACATCGCCATGCGGGAAGCGTACGAACAGGCTGTTGGGAACACAAAATCACGGACTTTCCCGGCATGGCTGAGTCCCAGTCCGAGGGTACCTTGTCTGACTGATCCATCGCTATTTCGAGAACCTCCCGAACTGGATGACGATGCTGAAACACCAGCATCTTCGCCAGGGTCTTTCGCCGATCTATCAGATAACGACACTCATCCGGCAGCGCACGACATCCCGATGCCCATGATTGAATGTGACGAATACGCGGAGAGTAACGACCCACCGCTTGTCCAGGCCGTCAGGGAATTGGGAGGTCTTCTACCCTTCAACTCTGGGCTACCTGCAGCGGCGACACAGGGCTCGATAAGCAAGACACGCCGCTTCCGTCCCATGCGGAACCGCGGCCAGGACGTGTCGAAGATCTCGCTCACGTCTATATCAACAATCCCGACCTCGCTTGCCTCATCGCCTTCCGATGCATCTTTCTTCCGCGCCGCCGGTCAGATGCGCTCGACGTGGGAATCGGAACCCAGCTCACGTGCGAAATCGCTCGATTCGGGTGACGTCCATGACGACCCAGATATGATACCTGGGCTTGAAGAGCAACTCTCGCAAATCGGAATCGAATGCCGGGATATGTGTGACTCTGACGAGATAGCCAGCACGGACGACATTTTCGACGAGATTAAGATCACTTATTGCCTGTTCGAACACGGCACCAGTGTTACAGAACCGCTTCTTCTGCTCAGTCCTGGGAGTGGTGACCTGGACGATTTGGATGGACTTTGGGACACAAACACTTCAACCGCTGGATCCCCGCAGGATGAACCTCAGCAGCTGGCTAGTTTCAGCACAGTCTCGAGCTCTGCGAAACAACGTCCGTCGATGGCGACTCCCACGAAGCTCAAGCACAACAAGCCCACCGCCTCTCAAGATCTCCCGTTGGACAGGTTACCTGAACAATCAACTCCAGTGGTTCACGATTGTATGCAGATTCCAGAGAAGGATCAAATCGGCATCAGGGAGGTCGACGATGCGATACTCCTCGCTTGGGCGGAGGATGATCTTCTCGCTACCGAGCGAGACGGAGACTGCTCAATGGAATCTGAGTACGACATGGACTCCGCAATGATAATCGACGATCGGTTTCAAGATACCGACGCCACATACGAAACGGACAGTGAAGAGGCGATGCAAGTAGCGGTCGATCCTCAAATTCTGGGCATCGGCAAGCCACCACATCTTCAAATACCCGACAAGCTGCCGAGCGTTCCGCCTGTCGGCCGGAGAGCCACGACGCCTCTTACGGCAGCATGGATGCAAGGCAACCATCCACCTCAAGGGTCCAAAGCCATACCAGCCGGCGCCCTTCGCCCACGGGCGATGATCGATTCTGCCTCTGCTGGCAAGCAACGACACACGGTTTCCGAGCCAGTCCAAGGCTCGGCGGAGGCGACTTCCTCGCCCACAAACGCAGTTCAGTCTCCGGAACGTCCGGAACGGCGCCGAAGAGATCGTCCACCTCGGACTCTGGCGGAGAAGGTCACCACGATCACCGAGGATCAAATTCCCGTTTTCGCCTTGCTGTGGCACGGCCGGACGTTGATGCGACGCATCGACAGCGACTATAGTAAGTCCACTTTTTCGCACACACTTTGCATGGAAGAAACCGCTTACTGATCTTGCTACTCCCGTTCAGTCAACGTGACAAGCCTGTGCATTGCTCTCAAGAAGCCCGAATTGATAAGCGGATTCGCGAGTCTTCCGGGCACCGTCGAGGTCAAGGGAAACGACCGCCGCGATGTCAATGGCTTCTGGGTCCATCTTTCCTTGGTATTGACAAAGGCTGAAACGTTGGGCATGCCCGAGGATCTTGCCGGCGTGATTCTGGATCCAGATCTGGTGAAACGGGTAGGTCATTCCGCTATCAATTCACACCGGATCTAACCTCTCTTTTCATCAGTTCCCCGTCCTTGTCGACACTCTGGCAGCTTTACGCGAGGCGACCGTCAAGGGTCTACCCAAATTCGGCGCGCCATTCGGTTTCAATTTCAAGAGTCTCCGAGCTTCAGCGTCCGGGTCGCCTGCAACTCCGACCGCTGCACAAGGACCTTCAAGACTTCCTGCACAGACCCCGGCCAGCTCTGCCAAACCGGCTACACCAGGTTCACTCCGCTCTGTAGCAGAACAACCAGCCTCCAGCACTTCTGTCAAACGACCGAGTCCTCAAACCTCACCCTCCGCAACCCAAACGGCAGAGCCACCTCGTAAACGGCAAAAGTCGACAGATGCTCTCACGGTCATACGAATGGCGCCGTCGTCGAGTAATAGGAGGCCGATCATTCCCGTTGGCGTCACGACTACCCAAGGCGCCACCGTTCTTCGGAGCACCGCCCGAGTGTAGGAACATATCCCTCAGGATGGTGAACACCTATTTCCTATAGGCTCTTATTCCACTCGAAGACACAATATTCTAGCAAGTGTCATGTGTCTGTACGAGGCATGTACCGATCGGTCCGTAGGATGGTCCCATCTACAAACCACTCTTGTATCCATTAATTCGCTCTTCTCGCAATCAAGGCCGCGGATATCCTCATCGCGAAGCCGCAGTTGTATTCTATGCATGTGCTTGCAACAACGCCATCTTCATGCCCGGACCTGTCCCGCCATTTGTCCTCAGCGACCTCGACAGAGGAATCGGAGTTCCAATGAATGATAATAGGTGGTCACCCAAGATCAACGAAGCGCATCACATGACGAATGAAAGCTGTCTCGGAGCGGATCCAAACCGACGGTGGCTTCGATCTCGAGCAGAGCAGGTCGAGTGATCAGCCCAGTATGCCTGAGTGGCGGTGTGATGTTCACACGCATATAATCATCGATTCACCCCATCATATTCCCTATCCCGTCCTCGCCGGCACTACAATATCGGCGTGTAGTATTAGGAACGACCGCCGACGGAACTGTGCTGTATAATACCGTTTCGTCTCGATTACGCCAGTCCCGCCACTCTTTCTGCATTCCCTCAATATCGTCATCAAGAAAGTAACCCGCTCGTCAACGCCTTGGTGAGTTCTACCTTCCTGCGCGCGTCTCATCTTTCAGCTGATCAACTTGCATGCGCTCCGCTAGCAATAACGAAACAAACCCCGTAATATATGTCTACTCAGTACCTGGCAAGAATCCGTGGCGACTACACATCAAGCGATCAGCCTCAAGTTTTCCCGTCGTATCCTCCCTTCGACTACGACGACATTTACAAGCCCTCGTCTTTCCCATTCGCCGTACCTGCGCTTCTGCTCACTCCGCCCGTCAGTGATGCCGAACACGATTCACCGTCCGATGACTCCGATCGTCCGACCCGACACAAGTCTGTCGGGGAACACGATGTCGCGCTGATGCCGGTTTTGGATGGGTTGACAAGGGAAGAGCAGATCAAGATGTTGATGCAGCGGAAGGTGATGCTCGAGGCGTACCTGCGGACGTTGACGGACGTCGAGCAGCAAGTTGAACGTGGCGATGCCGGTTCATCGCATGGCGTCGTGCCTGTCATACACGATGTTCATGTCGAATCTGTCGAATCACCATCGCCGAGCTACACACGAATACACCGGGTCTACAAGTTTCCTCGAGTTCGACGGGTTCGAAGATCCGTCAAGTACCTCATGCGACATCGTGCCGACCCCATCTTAGCCCTCGTCAACTGTGTTCGTATCGCTGCCCCTGATCGAGAGGCTTCCAGCTTCGACCAAGACATAGAAGACGATGACGAAGAGGATGAACTCGTATTTCAACCGATCCGTCGATCCGAATCTCCCCAAGCTACGTCGGATAACCAAACGTCCGAGGCCGAACATGCTCTGCGACATGACTCTGATATCGGTACTCTCCGCCAACATCTATTACAATCGCAGCTGGCACACCTATTCTCCACGCCGGACCTTAAGACAAACAAAGAACAATCGCTTCCCGTTACACCTAAAGTCAATCATGCTCAAATCTCTCGCCAACTTCGGTCTCTGCGTATGAAGAATGCCATTGACGTCGGGAACAACCCTGTCCGATACCCTCGTGGTCAAGTCACCAAGTGCAGCATCGTCAACGCTGGACCCGATACCTCCGATGGCGAGACGTCGCTGGATTTGCCGGTCATCATCGCCCCTCCTCCCCGACCAGAGATACTCGACAGGATCGAAGCCGTCGCCCGGTCGTTACAAGAATCCTTCCCGATGGAAGCCGAGTTACTCGAGCCATTCATAAAGAATCCGCTACAAGGCCTCAGCATGGTCAACATCGATACCCTGGCAGAAGGCCACGGGGCTGTCTTCTGGGACAATGGCGTCGGCAAGCTGCACCTCGATGAAGAGGTCCGACAAACTATACCTGTCGGCAACGTACATATCTTCATGGATCACTCGAACGTCTTCCTCTCCCTCGACGCGACGCTCCGCGAAAATCCGCTTCCGGATCTGCCTCGTCGACAACGCAAAGTCTTATCGCTACCGGTCTTATCGCTCATTTTGCAACGGGGACGGGCCGTTGCACCGCGTGGCATGCATCTCGCTGGAAGCAGCCCGCTCATGCAGAGTTTTGATCCTGCCATCCGACTCGGCTGGGAATGTTCGGTACTGAAGCGTGTTCCAGCTGGAGGTGTCATGCACGATCTCAAGCGTGGCGCTATCGATGATGGAAGACCGAGAATCAAGCACATGTTGGGCTCAAAATATCAAGAGGATGAGAAGACCGTATCCCCCGACATTGCTGTGCGACATCCGGGTGTGATCAGTCTTCCGCGTTCTTCGCTGTCGACCGTACTGGCGACCGCAACGTCGGAATACGATACTGTTTCCAGCTCCGACACCGATCATCGACCCGTCCCGACTGCCGCGATCGCGCCGTCTACACAAAACGCAAAGCAGCGTCGCTGCGGTCGTTACCAAAACACCGACTCTGACGGATACAATCCGCATCGCATGAAGGAACAAGCAGTCGATGAATTACTCCACCTCAAGATCCTGCAAACCATCCTCGGTCACCGCGAGAAGCGTCCAGGAACGATCGTCCTCGCGACCGGCGACGCCAGAGGCGGCCAGTACAACGAGCAAGGTTTCCTTGGTTGTGTGCGCGAAGCCATCTCGAGGGGCTGGAATGTCGAGTTGTGGGCGTTCCAGAATGGGATGAGTAGGAGTTGGCTCGATTGCGCGAGACGGGAAGGGTGGATTAAGACGGGCAGGTTCGCTGTTTGGAGTCTTGATCATTGGGTCAGGGAGTTGACCCAGGTCATTGAGTGAAAGGAAAGCAATCTTAAAGGTCGTCACGCAATCTTTAATCCTCCGATACGGGTGCGATCGCTATAATGCGTGTTGTCCTGGATAGTATACAGTGTCGTGATTAACGCTGTCAAGCTTAGCGATGGCCGGAGACAAGAGTTTCACGCACATTTTGTACCTACCTCGCAGTCGCCTTGTTCGAAGGTGGGATGTAAATCCACCGAAAAATATCAATTCCAACCACGGCAGAAGCGCTTTGACTCCCCCAGCTTACGACTCCCTTCAGATGAAGCTTGACGAAGAAGCAGAAGTGACAGTACCAGGCTTATGGGCTATATAAGTTCCTTTGCTTGAGCGCTTCTTACAATGACTCAGAATTCCCTGAGGTTGCTACTTCAAATATTTACTTCGTCTCAGCGAACCATCAATCGTTCGCTTCCAATTATACTACGAATCTGCCTCAACTGTAGACCTGCATTTGGCTCTCCCCACGTGAACTTTGGTCATGGAGGCGCCATCCCATCTGGGCTTGATCACTGGCGATCGCGAGTGTCGGGTCGACATCAGTACCCAGTCGACCGTACCACTGCCGCACAGCAGCGATGTCGTTACAGATTCCGGTCTGGATTCGCGATATAATGGCTATTTCCGCGATGCGTATCCAGGTTTGACTGATAACGCAGGTCTAGGGGAAAACAACTCTAGCCTGAGTGGGCTCGCCAGTACGTTTGTTGACTTTACTCAATATGATCCTTTCTCGGGCGCAAACACCACATCATCTGACGACGTCTATCACGCTTGGTCTGCATTCGAACAAGACGTCGGTGATCACGCCGGACTACAAGACGCGAGCCGTTCCGCAGCTCTGCCGCCAGAGGAGCCCTTCGGTGTAGCAACAGGTATACATTTTACGACCTTTGACCGGCAGTCAGCCGAGGGTCATTCTACTAGATGGGACAATACTGATCAAGTAGAGCCTGCAAGAACGGACGATGTGCTTCGCTATTGTGCACAAGATGTTTCCCTGAGTGTCAAGGACCATACTCAACTCCCGCCAAATAACAACTGTTGTGGCTATCCTATTCCGTTTTCGCCTGCGGAATTTGGGGATCGTCTTGATGTGTCTGAGTGGTCATACCAACTCCTCGCTACCCAGAAAACGGAGTTTGACTGTGGTGTGGGCTGCAACCATCTGCCGAGTCTGCCCAGTACTCTGGCGCCTTCGTCTATCCCGACCCATGAACTTGCCGATTTCCCACCATGGATTTCGCAGACTGCTGGGTCCGAATGTATCCCGCGCCTTTCAGACACGAGCCGCGTCGCGAGATCAGGGATATCCGAGATTCAACAGCGCCTCAGCTGGAAAAGGCGCCCGCCGGGACGAACGAGAATTATAAAGGCCTACGAAGAAGGAAGAAGAGCCAGGCAGACTATAGACGGAGCTTTCCAATTCCGGGACAGCGCTCATGCTGTTATTCAGTCGGACAAGTTTCACATCAAAGAGAGGATGATGAAGCTCATCGACGCTTTTGAAACCGCCGACACTCAGCCCTTAGCGGGACGGGAGTCTAGGGAGTTTAGGAATAGGAAGGCCAAGGATAACAAGAGGAGGGTGTTTACCAGAGGGGTCATGGCACTGGTGAACTCCTTTTCCTCGAATGAGGAAGTCGGTAAGAGACAGTCGTTTTCGCTGAAGCGCCTGGAAGAGCTGGAGGAGAGGCAGAGGGAACTTGGTCTTTTGCCAGAGACTCAGATGCATCTTCGCTATATCATACGTTCTAAAGGCGCTTTCACTCCCTTCAGAGGAAGGCCAGAGAAGAGCAAGAAGCGACAGTGCAAGGACACCTAGAGCTCTTCGCATGAGCACTTACTGCAGTCAGGTTTGCTAGGTCCAATGCCTTAAATACTGGAGCTACAGAGGGAGCCATCGGTCATATACTTGCCATCACACCCCACAGTTCTCCGTCCGGTTCAGACTTGGTCTTTGTCGCTGTCACTCGAGGTTCTAGGGCCTCTCAGTCTTCATGTACCGGTATCCCGAGTTGACCACACAGAGTTATATGCCCAGCGTCGCTACCGATCTCGGTTTGGCTTGGGGTGATGACGCTTATTTCCACAATACGTATCCAGACTTGACCGACGGTGCAGGTTTAGCGAGAGACGATCCTGTTCCGAGTGGGTCCAGCAATTTGCCACTTGACTTCACCGTGTATAATGCTTTTCCGGACATCAATAGCATGTCCTCGGAGGCTTTCAATACATGGCCTCGATTCGAACGCGACATCGGGACATACGGCGAACTACAATTCGACGACAATCTCCCAACGCTGCCACCAAAGGAAACTTTTGACTTTCGAACAGATGTACGCCTGAGGACGCGTGGCCCGCAGTCAACGGACAACCACCACAATTTATTTGGCAGTACTACGAGAGTGACCCCGTCCAGGGGGGAAAGCCTGATGGGCCAAAGTATCGACGGTAACTATGATGCTCCCATTTCGCCTGTGGAATATAGTGAGGCAGGTTTCACCGCACATGCATGGTCGTCTCAGCCTCCTCACACTGCCCAGCCGTTGGGATCTGACTATAGCGCTAATCTGGATCAGCAGTTTATTTTCCCTAGTAACCTGACGCTTACCCCCACCCCGATTTCTGCAAATGGCGGTTCCTCACTGTCGCGTGTCAAGCAAACAAGGGCGGCGTTCTTGGTCGCTCAGCGGGCGCCAATCGAGATGACGGAGTCAAGAACGTCTGGAAGTCAGGAGAGCCGCAGCTGGAACGGGCGCCAGTTGTCGCAAGCGAGAATCGAACAGAGACGGAAACAAGGAATAAAGGCGAGGAAGATCCTTGACCAGGCGTTCCGGGGCAGCGAATACACCAATGGTTTCGGTGGGCCCGGCAGACTCTTTATCAAAGGCAGAATGATCAAGCTGGTCGAAGCTTTCGAACTTGCTGTCACGCAGCCTTTAGCGGGACGGGCCTCATCGAGCTTTGAAAGAAGTCACGATAAGACAACCAAGAGGCACAATTTTGCTCTAGGTGTCATGCGACTGGTGGGTTCTCTTGACAAGGAGGAATACATGTGGAAACGGAAGTTTTCCCTGAAGCGTATAGAAGAGCTGGAGCGAAAGCAGCAGGAGCTTGGACTATGACCGGAAAGGCAACTGCATGTATTACGTATCCAAGTTCTTGATTTTCCAGAAGTCCACGCGGACCAGTATGTAGTTAGTTCACCGTTTGTATTTAGTCATGCATGCATGCTTGGTCGGTCGAGTATTGTTGGCACGATCCATGTGGGGTTCGAATGTACGATGAGGTACCTGAAGGAGTTTCAACTCTTTGTCCACGGAGAGCGGACAGCCAGAATCTCCCTACGTGAAACAGTCACTGCAAGACTACATCCTGATGGTGAAAGCAGCCCCAATGTACCGCCATATCAATTCACCTGGCTTCAGCATCTGACAAATTGTTACAACCCGTGAACGCACGAACCTCTTCGCACACTTTTCACGTTCTCTGCCGCTCCGGCGTGTATTGCACATGTGCCCTAGCATAGCCCAACTGCAGCATCATGCCCGCTAGCGACTATGGCGCCGCGCATACGTCGGCTCGCAAGGCCCGCCTCTTTCGCCGGTCTCCAGACGGCTATAGGAAAGTCTCCGCCTCGGGCCATTGGTTTCGCAGCCGGGGCGAGCCCGGGACAAGAGCGAAGCAGTGTCATGTCAGGATGGGATGGAGATCAAGATGACCCGAGGGCATCCGAAGTTATCAATGTTCGTGTGAAGTGGGACGTCCCATCCCGATGTCGTACCGTGCGACTCTCTCGACGGATTGATAGATCTCAAGCGGAGCACTCGGCGCTTGCACGACATGCCTGAGGCGGGGGCAGATTGCCAAGTCTTCCTTCACAACCATTTCTTCGTAGGGGCGACGTACCGTAGTGTCATTCGGCATCATTGACGACGAAGATCCGGGACAAGGGACAAGGCGCGTACGACATCGCACCGCTGATTGGGACTGAAGCCCGCTTCGATAAGCCGATATCCCGTGTCGACGCCTGCTGGTTATCCAAGGGAATTCGATTATACCACAGAGGCAGCAGTGATAGCCACAGTTAATGGAAGTGCCTTTTCTCGCCAGCGGGAACAAGTTGTACGCATCCGGGCCCTCGTCGCGACTTGCCGCACGGACGCTCTACGGTACCGTGGCGGCTCCGAAAAGGTGGCGTATATGTGGTGCCCAAGTCTGCGCATCGCTACGCTGCGGTCGGCAACGTCCCTCGTCTAAAGTGCCTCAGGAGCGCGACGACGAGCTCATGCACAGACATCCGACGGTATCGTATTTCATCCGTATTCCATTGCCCATCTATGGTCCACCGTTTCACGACCCCCGCTTACTTGCCCTCCGCTTCCCGCTTCTTCTGCTGCTCATGATGCAACCACGCCTCGACACTCCCGCCCTTTGCGGCAACACCCCCATCATCCTCGGGCTCAACAACCCCACCGCCAGCGCGCATCGCCTCCCCGCTCGCCTCGACAAAACCCCGGAACGCGCGCCACGCCGCACCCGAGTCGAGCGATTCGCGCGCGAGGGCGACGCCCTCCTTGTATGACGCGCACCGGCCGGACGTCTTCAGCAGGGCGGCGGCGTTGAGGAGGACAAAGTCGCGTATGGCGTCCATCGAGGGCGAGCCGACGGGATCCGCCGGATCAGCGAGGTGTGCCGGCGGCGGGGAGCCCGGCTGGAGGAGGGCCTTGAACGTTTCCGCGTTCAAGTCGGGCGTGGCGCCGCGGATGGCGGTGAGCTTGTGCGTGGGCAGGCCAAAGTCCCGGGTGGGGTGGATGGTGGACTGCGTGATGGTGCCGTCGGCGAGTTCCCAGCACCAGGTCTCGCCCTCGGGCGAGATCTCGTCGAGGCCCTCCTTGCCGCAGACGACGAGCGCGCGGTCCACCTTTAGGATTTGCAAGACGCGCGCAAACGTGTCCCCGAGCTCGCGCTTGGCGACGCCGAGTACCATGCGCCCCGGCCTGGCCGGGTTGATGAGCGGCCCCAAGACGTTGAACACGGTCCGGAAGTTGAGTTGCCGTCTAATCGGGGCGATATGTGCCAGCGCCGGGTGGTAGTGCGGCGCAAAGAGGAAGAGGAAGGGCGTCCGGGGGAGGATGGTGGGTAGTTCCGTGGGCGGAAAGGTGAGCGTGCAGCCGAGTGAGATGAGGAGGTCGGCGGAGCCGGAGGAGGAGGTGGCGGCTTTGGAGCCGTGCTGAGCGCGCGAGTGAGCGAAGCGAACGAGCGTGGGCGAGAGCAACGTGGGTTTGAGCGAAGCGAACGAGCGAGCACCAGGGGGCGAACGACATCGTAGCAGCAGGGCAAGGCAAGACGAGACCGAACGAGCGGCGAGGCAAGACATGTAACATCGTTAAGGAGAGTAGAGAAGAAACATCGTCAACGGCGAGACGGATGGACAGCGACATAACCCACTGAGACATACCTTTGCGACCCTGACGCCCGTCCCGGCGACAACGACCGCCGCCGTCGTCGACACATTAAACGCATCATGCCCGTCCCCGCCCGTGCCAACAACATCCACCAGCCCGGCATACCCGTCGCCCTCCTCGTCCGTCTTTGCATAGTCCCATCCGCCCTCTGCCTTCCGCTCCGGAACCCTCGGCTCGAGATCCGCAATCTGCACCGCGTGCTCACGCAGTACCTGGGCGCACGCCGCGACGACCTCGGGATCCCCATCGATCCCGCTCAGCGTGAGCGCGGTCAAGAACGCGCCCACCTGGGCCTCGGACGCGCCCGCGTGGGCGGGGAGACAGAGGTGGCGGAAGCATTGGGCGACGTCGGCGGGGGTGAAGGTGTCCGGTTGTTGGATGAGCTTTTTGAGCAGTGTTTTGAACGTGTTCGGGGTGAGCTCGTCGGAGGACATTGTAGGTGTTGGGAAGGAAGAAAGGGGAGGGACGGCGCTGCTTCACCTCGACTTTTCTTGACTTGTGTCGTCACCGCGCACCGATCGGGAGAGGACCTTGAAAACAGGGGGGCTAGGTTTCGGATGAGGAAATCGGGCATTTTGGGCTTTCCGCTTCAAAAATCAGACAATTTCGGAAGCAGTTGCGCAGGTGAGATGGGATAATTCAGACATTTTTCCTGTCCAAGCGACAGTTCTTTCCCCTAGCCCCAGAATGACCGCGAGTGAGCGGGTCAAGTAGGTCCAAACGCTCTCTCGAAGTTCCAGGACGCAGGAGGTGAGTCTGCGCAAGCAGGAAGCAGCAGAAGGAGGTGTTCATGCTGTCCGCGAACGGGGATATCAATGACGTGTATTTTGCTTCGACGGGACGGGGGCCGATAGTGGCCGGAATTTTCCGACAAATGGGGAGACTTGTGGCACATAGCCTGACCCCGGGTTCCACGGCCACCGATCGGGGCGCGGATCCAAACAGCAAGCGTGTTTCAGATCCACTGGCCAGCTTCACATCTCCTCTTCGCTCTTGAATTGGCTTGACCTTCCTCTCCTTCCGCCATTCAATCAGCCATGCCCCCACGCGACATAACCACCTCCTTCCTCCAATCTTGCCACGGTACGCCCCATCTTCCTTTCCACTTCCACGCTAACCCCCCCCCCCCCCCCGCGCCCAGAAATCCCCCCCGGAAGACTCGTCAAGGCGCCCAACCTGCACATGCTGGACGCCATGAACGCATTGACGGTCCTCGACCCGCGGATGGACACGGGGATGCGCCGTGCCCCCTCCTCTGCCAGACGTCCGATAGAGGCGGAAATGTCGGCGGAGGAGGTGTTAGCGGTTATGGATCGGCTCGTGCAGAATGAAGTGGCATGGCACGCCGGCTGGCCCCTCGTCCCGACCGTATTCACCTCGCGCCACCTCCTCTCCCACCCACACGCAGACGAGCCCACCGGAACGCCAAGCCAACGTATCCTCGCGCCCTACCTGCGCGCCTATGAATCGTCGTTGGCGTACACATGGCACGAGCTCTGCCGCGGCGCGCTGTACGAGGGGGAAGACTGGGCGGGCGACTTGGCCGGACGGGAGGAATGGGAGGTGCCCGAGTGGGAGGAGGGCGCGTTGCGGGATGCGCGGGAGGCGGTGGAGGCGTTAGTGATCGGTGAGTCTCTGGCCTTGTCCTCGATGCGAAGTATGGATGGAGAAGAAGGTCGACGGGCCGTCGGTGGATCGGTTCGTTAACCCCGTCCCAGGGTTGCGCCGGAAAGAGGCTCCTGTGAACTCGTTCTCGAATACCCCGAGTCATTTCAGAGGGGAATTCCAATGCGCGCGTCGCAGGCTCGACGGGTATACGCCTGGATGTACCGATGGCCCGGCCGGCCTTCTTGACGACGTCTCGCTGGCACGTATGTGGACACACCTCACGGCGAGGATATCCCATCCGAGGACGGTTCGCGGGAACGAGCGACCAGCACGGCCCGGCGAGGGAGACGGGCGCCTGTCCTTTCGATGTCGGGCGTGTATTTGTTAGAGCGAAGCCGTCCCGATACTGGTCAAGACGAAGATGCACAGGATTGGATGGTCACCGAGAAGTGCTTGCACTGCCGACGAGGGGTGAACAATGTCGCGCGACATTGGCGGTCTGTTATTACGAGACGGGATAAACAAAGACGTCGTCCAACCCCCGCCGAGGTATATGCTGACACGCACCACCCAGATCCCGAGCTCAAACACCAACTACACCTCCGTCTCGCCATCCGTCAAGTAAGTCTCCTCTCCTCGACCGCGTTCCACAATCTCACTCGCACACGCAGGCGTTCCTTCTCCAATTAGCAACCACCCTATCCGGCGGGACAGCACCCGCGGACACCGCCTCCCTCATCCCCCAACTAACCTTCCCCGCCGACGGGCCCGCGCGCGCCGCGCCCTTCTTCGACGCCGCCGCGCCCCGCCGATTCCGGCAGACGATGCCCGTCCCGCGGGTCCCGCTACCGAGCGCCCCAGACGCC
Organism: Naganishia kalamii; assembly: GCA_022813745.1. NCBI lineage: Eukaryota > Fungi > Basidiomycota > Tremellomycetes > Filobasidiales > Filobasidiaceae > Naganishia > Naganishia kalamii. The sequence goes on from JAKLLX010000008.1 coordinate 43,636, forward strand.
TACGCCTCGCTCGGGGCGACGATGGACGGGCTTCGATGGGTGTGCGAGGTGCGTGATTGGACGCGGAGGCCTTCCTTGGATGCAAGGGAGCGGCAGGCGTGGGTGTTTGCCCTTGGCTCCGGGGCCGGGGCGGAGTGGAGTCCCGTGGTGCGATCGTGTATGACGTGGTCGATCGTGAGTGCGTTGAGCATCGGACGAACCGTGGCTGATCAAGGCGCAGGTGGATGGGTTCGTATATCCGCTCCAGCAGGCGGATCTGTTACGTCAATGGACGCGCGAATACGCCTCCCTCGCCGGTCGAGACTTTGAGCTCGATCGAACGCTGTTCTTTTCGTCCGGGGAAAGCATCGAACGCGTGGGCGAGGTCCGGCGGTTCTTTGATACCCTGTGCGAGGTGAGTGCCCTTCCTGCACGTGAGGAAGGTGGCTGATAAAGTGTGGTAGAACATCCGGATGGATATGCACGACCGATGTCAAAACCGCGCCCGACAGCACCGTCTGTACACGCTCTCCGCCCAACGATGGCAGGACCTCTCGCTGCTTCTGCCCGACGTCCTCGAAGCCGAGGAACACGCCCAGATCGTTCGTGGAATCTCTTCCCGACGCGGGGACGCCCTCTTGGACGCCCTGTTGGCCAGTCTGGATCTGGGCTTGGTGGACGGTACAGAGTGGGCGTCGGTCTACTGGGTCCTTTGGCGCGCGGCAGAGGATAGGCAGTCACACGTGGGCGGACGTCCGTCCTGGCGTACGTCATGGGCCCGTGCGTGGGCGCATGTTGGAAGGGGATTGCACTTTGTGAGTCTTCGCACTTGCTCGTCTATCCGACCTGGCCTGACGGACGCCTTGGCACCAGGCGTTTTCCGCGCGGTCAGCCTCCAAGGCTAGGACGAACCCGCACGAAAAGGCAGTATTCGACCACCGATTCTCGCCGTTCCAGCCAAAAGCTATGCCGAACGGGAGTACATTTGTCTTTCGTACGCACTCTTACGACGACTATGCCGATTCACGTAGCACCATTCGGGGGATGACAGTACGTTAGACATCTCAAGCGTGGAAGTTTTGACTAACATCGAATGCAGGCAGAATCCCTACGTGAACTAACGGAATCGTCATTTCATTCCGCCGCGCAAGCGTTTGCCGACGTTCACACGCAACTGGAGACGGAGGACACGGGGCCGGGAGACCAGCAGCGCAAGGCAAACGAGAAGCACAAGGTGAGTGGCGGCGACCAAGTATGGAATGCACTGCTGATTGGGACGTCACAGGCGATATGCCGATACCTAGAGGAAACAGTCCAAGCATATCTAGACGATGACACCGACCAAGATCCGGAAGGGTTCGACTCACAGTGTTCCAAGTGGCTGCCTCCCGTCCGAGACGTACGCCGGGCTCTCCATGATCTCCAATGATGTGCAGTAACTTGTACAATACTATGATCGCGGCCTATACAACGTGTTCAGTGTTAAATGCAAAACGCTACAATCGATATGCAAACAATAGCACAATATGGGGAATTACGTTCGGTCTCCAAAGTTCACGTGCAACCCGTCCGTTTCCGCGTCCGCGTCCGCCGACGCCGATGCCGGCGTAAAGTCAAATGTGTGCTCAGCTGCGGGCGTGTAAACGGTGGTCTGATTGGCCGCGCCGGCGGAATACGTTGCCATGAGCTGAATCATATCCGCATGGCTGGATGACCGCAGCCGTGTCGTGGGTTTCGCGGGCGAGAGGGTGAGTTGCGCAGAGAGGGTGGGCCGTCGCGACCTGCGGGACCGTGGCATGGTCGACGGGCCGCGACCGCTTAGCATGCGATCCACCGGCGAGTGTCCCGTCGTACGTGCACCTTCTGGCGGCATCAGATCCACAGTCGATATGGTCGGGGGTGTAGCTCCTCTGCTGAAGGAAGAGAACGCCCGTCGCAGCATAGGTTTCGACGGCTTGGGAGATGGCATCTCGGTTGGCTCGGTGTTTGAGGCAGTTGCGGAGAGGTCGGTATCCGCCGGCCGAGATGCGGGGTTTGGCGCCGGAACCGTTGAGGCTTCCTCTGCAATCTCGTCTTCGGAATTTCGTATATCGATTTCCGTACCATCGCCCTTGACGAGTTTCGTGTTCCCGTGTGCCATTTCCGAGGCTACTTTGTCGATGTCTGTCGGTGTCGACGATCGGCTGACAGAGCCTTCGAGAACGTCCGTCGGAACGACAGCAGGTTGTGCCGCTGCACTGTCGGGCCGTGAGCGCGGCGGCTCGCGCATGGAAGCGGCAAACTTGGCGATGGAACGGAAAGCAGTGGTCGCCGCGTCCAAGAATGGGAATGACTGGAACACATGGACTTGGTCCACGTACATCTCGTGCTTGACCCTGACACCGGCCAAGGCGGCCTTGTGGGCGAGCAGCGTGATCTCGTCTCGCAAGACTTCCGAGTCGCCCCTGCAACAACGTCAATCAGCGACATCACTGATGAGAAGGATCTACTATACTTACGCCTGAATGAGCATCGGCGGCAAGTCGTTGAAATCGCCAAAGAGGGGGGAGGCGTAAGGATGGGTCAAGTATTGCTTGATGCCTTCCGGTCCAAGATAGCATGCCACGGGGTTGAGGTGGTCTACGAAAGAATGGTCAGAACGATCCAGAACGTGCTGAAGGAACCGATCGTACCATCTTGACCGGGCTGCGGCACTACGTCAAACGGAGCATTCTCATCCCAGCTACCGCAGCTCATCGTCAGATCGACCCAAGGGCTCATCAAGACGAGTCCGCGCGGCATGAGATGCTGATATCCCGCATCGCGCAGGTACATGGACAAGGCCAGGCTCAGGCCTCCTCCAGCAGAATCGCCCATGACGAGCTGCAGAACGGGATGAGCAATCTGGAGCCGGTCCAACCCTCGATACTTACGATATTGGAAGGATCAATCTTTAGCGATTCGATCAGTCGAAAGTAGCCATACACGACATCGAGAAGCGGTTCCGGGAACCTGGATTCCGGCGCGAGGCGATAGTTCAGGGCTGCAAGAAGGATGCGATTAGACGGCTGGCCTCGCGCAAGAATCTCCGACATACCGAAAACACGAGCATTACAAGCCTTGCTGATCGCGATCGTAATAAGACGATGCGTCGCGGCTTGACCGACGTAATATGCGCCTGCAACCAGATGTCAGCGGCGACTTTATACCCTTTGGCAAGTACTGACCTCCATGAATATAATAGATGATCTTTTCGCCCTTTGCCTTTTCCCCGTTCTGCGCGTCGCCAGGCAATCCCAACGGACTGGGCATCACCTCTCCCCGCCTCTCCCTCTCCATCTGCCTGTTGCGCTGGCGATCCCTCTCCTTTTTCTCCGCCTTGAGTCGGGCCCAAACGGCCTTGTTGACGACCCATTCGCCCGAGAGCTCGCGGTCGCCGGTGTTGAGCGCGTCGAGCTCGCTGTGTGAAGCTGTGAGTACGAGGCGGGAAAGTCGGCTAGGGAAATGACGTACCTCAGGAACCCTCGGAGGGCCTCGTGCTTCCCTCGTTTCCTGATCGTGAACGTGATGGGCGTGACAATGGCATCCGGCGGAAGCGGAAGAAGGTGGTGGACCGAGATCAAGTTTCGGACGAGAGTCTGTCCTAGGGATCAGCAGAGTCCTTCTCTGTGATGGATGTCGGGGCTTACGATATCGGCCAGGGAAGAATGCGCCGACAAGTTGCGCATGATGGCCGCCACGAGGGTCATTCTGCAAAGATTGGTCAGTATGCTGCACGTTCGTCACTCGACAGGATTCACTCACTCGATTCCCCACGACTTTTTCGGCCCACCCTTGACCCCGTACTTGAGCAGGCTCCACCCGATATCAAACCCCTTTTTCCCAATCATCCAGCCGAAATCATACCAATTCAAATAGATCCACCTCAGAAGTCCTCTTGCGGTTTCACTGGTGGCTTCCGCAGCAGCGGGAACAAGGTTCCCATCCTCGTCGTCCTCGTCTTCGGAATCGGATTCCACGGGATGTCGAAACGGTTCCAGCAGGCTTGAGCCGGATGCCTGTGGTGCAAGTTGCTCGTCAAGGTGTTGTGCGCCGAGGGCTTTACGATCGTCCTCCGTCATTGCTTGATTCCCTTGATTGGGATGATACACCTTGTCCTGCGGCACTCCGAGAAACGTCCCTTCTTCTCCATCCCGAGTCTGGGACGTCCTCAGCGTCGCCGAGCCATCAGCCTGCTGCGACGTCCTTCGCTTCGGCGCGCCGGAATCCCTCCTCGTCGGCGTATTTCCTCCGGAATCCCCGCGAGAAGAGCTCAAACTCCTGAGCGAAAACCTCAGCGGCGGGGGAGGCTTCTTCTGTACCATCTGCGGGTCCACGCGGGACAAGGGCGGGAGTTTCCCCTGGGCGCCGAGGGACGAGTCGTAGTGCGCGAGAAGGAGACGGGTCTGTGATGCGGCATCGGTGACGAGGTACTGGTCGGCTGACGTCGCTGGTTGACTGATGGGAGGGAGTTGGACGAGCGCCGACGGCGGAGGCGACGATGGGTCGAGTGGTGCCGATATTCCGATCATGATGTCGACTGAGCGAGTTGCCTAGATGGCCAACGCACGATGGCGACGTATGCAAAGGAGATCGTTATAGCAATTAATAATAATAATCCTTGTCCTCCCCGCGCGTCAACCTGAAACGTCGAGTCCGCGTGATTCAAATCGGGATCTGAGGCTTGTTTACGTTTTCGGTCATCGTTGGTGACCGGTCGAATTTAGCGCACCGCTGCACGGGGAACGATGCCCATAGGCTCCGCAGAGCTCTTAGGAGGCTGCTCCGAGAGCTGCTCCGAGTATGGGTCTCTTCGCGGTATCACATACGGCATGCCTTGAGGACGTTCGGCTGGCCAGCTGGACGTTCCAGGTAGCGTTTTTACTGTTACACTCGACGTCAAGGCTGTCAGGTTAGAGCGGGATGGTGACGGATCTATCAGGCGCAACCCAACTGAAATATGTCTATCAAGCCTAATAGCATTAGGATGTGACACTCGGCTTCTCTGCACAGATGGATGACCATCACCACCTATCCTCTAACAGCCCCTACTGCGTCTTTCTACCGTCCGTCCGACCAACAGCGCCAGTCACACCTCCCCGCGCCTTCGGCGGAACATACGTCGTATTGACCGGCAACCAATGTCCGGTCCGCTTCCTGAACTGCACGTAAGCATCACCAAAGTATCGCACGAGGTGGATCTCTTCATCTAAAAAGAGGCAGAGTTCAGTGCGTCTGTGGGTAGCAAATATGGGGAATGGACGTACCGATGATTCGATTCTTGAAGAAGTGGCTCAGGACGAGCCAGAAACCGATGAACGAGATCGGGTTCCCGAGCAACAGCTGCGTGGATAGCGCCCAGTAGAAGAAGCCGGTATAGGAAGGATGTCGTGAGATCCTGAACGGGAGACCAAGTCGATCAGTGCTGTATACGTCTGAGGACCCGCTCCCGATCTCACCGGTATACACCCCAAGTTACGAGAACGTGGCCATCCTGCTTGTCCCTCGTTCGACTGACGACGTGCGAGAATGAATCTGCGGCGTGGATCATGGCGAGGGATCGTAGTGCTTGGGCGGCACAAAGAATCGGCAGGACTGTGAATCAGAAACGCAAGGATTAGAAGGCGCTCAAGAAGAAATTGGAGTGGACGTACCGAAGAGGGAGCCATGACCCATCCACCATGTTCGGAAGGCCAAGATGCTGTTTTTTGATGTCGCGGTGTCGTTGACGAGGAAGGCGGTGATAAAGTATTCCGTGAGGCCGATGAGGTGCGCGGCGTGATACTGCATGCCATTGTTCAAGAGGAAAGCTGATCCGCACCGACGAGGATCAGACAATGTACTCTGGAAGTTGAGTCCTACCCACCATCGACACTCAGCTTCTCCTTGTTACAAGCCGCCGTCGTCCAAAACTCCAAGACATGGAACAACGCCCAACTCGCGAGATAGAACCCCAACTGCGGCCTGATACACCGTGTCCATCGTCCATTCCCGAGGACCGTTTCCACTGACACACCAGAGATCCATCCTTCCCTCAAGACAAGCGTGACCGCTCCACACAGCAGACTCGTCCAGAACAGTCCGCCGAGGGACCAGGAGATGAAAGATGCGTAAAAGGGCGTGTTGGGAATTGTCCCGGCCGGCCGGTACTTTGTGGGCGTCGGCAAGACCTCGCTCATGGCCGCTGCTGGTGCCGAGTTGTCCATTTTAAGTTCGTTGTTGAGTCCGAGCGTAACGGTGATCGGTCGTGAGATATGCTGCACCGGTTTGTTTGTGGACATTCTGTGTGATCTTCCGGTATTGACGTGGGAAGCACCCGTGTTCCGTCCGACGTCCTTTGAGGGCCTTTGGATTTATATCCAAGGTACTGACATACTCGAGCTCCCGATGGGCGTAGGAATGGTCATTGTCTTTCGCAACAAAAGGATTCTCGACGAACAATGGAAATAGTTGCTCTTGGTTTGCCAGTGTCTCAGGCTCGGATGCAAGCATGAAATCGCCTCTCATGAGCAGCTCTAGCTGTAGCTCCGTGAGTCTCTACTAATGCCTTGTGCTTGCCTTGTGAACCCCCTATATATGCGAGATCAGATGTCCTTTGATGCCCCAGCTATGTCCAGACTCGAGGTGCTGATGTATTCAAGGGGACAAGCCAAACGCGCCGGCATGCTCGCGCGCGAGCGAGGTGGCAATGGAACGGCGAAAAGTAAAGCTACATCCTATCCATATTGGTCTCAAGATACAATCATATGGTGCTGACATGCCATGCTGTCAAACACGTCGACAAGTGAGACTTGTAAGTCTCTTTTCCGTAATCTCTGCATGCGAGCGAGATTACTGCTTTCCAGCCTTAACTTCCCTTCGCTTGCCGACCGAGGCATTCAGGCGGTCGAGCATCTCGACAGTCGTCTGGAATGGATAAGGTCAGATGGATGCAATGTATATTTGATAACGTGGCAACTTACCTCCCAATCCACACACGCATCCGTGATCGACACACCGTACTCCAAATCCGCCTTGGCCTTTCCATCACTGCTCTGCTTTCCAGCCTTCAAGTGCGACTCGATCATGACACCGGTAATACCCATCTCACCCTCCTCGAGCTGCTGACAGATATCCGTGACGACCTTGGGCTGGTTCATGTGGTTCTTCATCGAGTTTCCGTGCGAGCAGTCAATCATGATCGACGCGTGGGGGTCGTGCGGACGCTTTTTGCGCATGTCGGCGAGCGCGGCTTGGACGTGTTCCTTGGCGTAGTTGGGGCCGTGCGTTCCGCCTCGGAGGATAACGTGTACGTCCTTGTTACCGTTCGTCTTGACGATGGCGGCCATACCCTGGTCGTTGATACCCATGAAGCAGTGAGGGTGCTCGGCGGATCCCATGGCGTCGACGGCAACGCCGACGGAGCCGTCCGTTCCGTTCTTGAAACCTGCCGATATTGGGGTTAAGGACGAACAAAGCATGCCTTTCGAGAATGCTCACCAATAGGGAAACCGGAGCCTGATGCCAATTCACGATGCAGTTGCGATTCCGTCGTTCGTGCACCGATGGCTCCCCAAGAGATCAAGTCTGCAAGGAACTGCGGCGAGATGGTATCCAGCAATTCGCACCCGACTGGTAGACCCAGCTCCGTGATATCCCTCAACAGCTCCCGACCCATCCTCAATCCCTTGTTGATCTGGAACGAATTATTGATTTCCGGGTCGTTGACCAACCCTTTCCATCCTACTGTCGTCCGCGGCTTTTCAAAGTAGGCACGCATGATGATACCAAGGTTGAGCCATCGGCCCTCCTTGACGCCGTTTCGCAAAAGGTTGGCGTATTCCATGGCGGCGACCGGATCGTGGATCGAGCAAGGTCCGACGATGACCAACAGACGGTCATCTTCGCCGTGGATAATCTTGGCAGCATCCTGTCGAGCGAGGTTGATGGTCTTTTGCGAAGTTTCCGAGGACGGAAGGTCGTGTCGCAGCAGACTCGGCGGGATCAGCGGGTCGTAGCCGGCAATACGCGAGTCGTCCATTGTGTGTGCAGAGGCCATCTTGAATGTAGCAATGGTCATGTCGATTGATGGGGAGATGTCGCCAATGACGCTGCTCACTTTGGATCTATCAGCTGGAGGCGAGTCACATTCCTCGCTTGGTTCGGGTCGATCACTGATCACTTGCCCCGATTTTTTCAAAGTGCTTCCGAGTGTAATCCTTATGTAAGCAGAATCAAGCGAGTCAGGTGTTTCGAGTTGCCGCCGGGAGGTGTAACCGAGCGTGCGAGGCCACGAGGGACTTCATGCATATAACAGGTAGATGACAGTTGTCTTGAGGGTGGAGATGGCAAATGGTAAGCAGCTGCTGGACGCCTTGCAGAGGACCTCGAACGTTCAGCAAGAATCGCGAATTTCGACACCATTTGCTACTCAAGGACGGCAAGCCTGCTGTCCCTGGGCTTCGACATATGGCATAGTCTGTCTGCTACATGAACCGCCCGAGAATCCCCTCTCCTGCCATCCCGATCGTTCGACCCTACTCATCATCATCATCCTGCAGCGGTTTCATCTTGAACTCTATGATCCCGAAATCCTTCCCTTCCAGTTCCTTGTATGCGGGCTTAGGCATCATTAGCTGTAGACTTAAGAAGCCTTCATCGTCTATTCGGAGAGACACCTTGATCGAAGATTGGAGCGCCTTTTGACATAAGATGAAGGTGTTGTAAGAGTAGCTGCAAGACGATGTCGTCAGTAAAAAGGATCGGCAATGCATTTGAAGAAAAGAAGGCATACCTGTAACGCTGATGTTCGTTGCATAAGAAAACGTCCATGACATCCTTGTCGTTCGGGTAGTCCAACTAGAGTTCGATTGTCAGCGTGAGCCGACGTCTGCCCAAACCGAACCATTGTTCATCCGATCTGTGCTTACCTCGGTCTGACCGAAATTCCCTGTCGTCTCAAGCTTGAAGATCCCAGCCTTCTCCCTCGCGCTCAGCTTCTGCCTCTTCGGCATCCGGTACTCGTCCTCTCCGTCCCCATCCGCGTTCTCTCGAGGCGGAGCGATCGTGATAGTGATCTTGGAACAAGATGGATCGAGGTCGGCGAGAGCTTCTTGTAGCCATGTGGACTAGAAGCGGAGTTCAGTCATATTGGTAAGGGTCGACTGGTATGACATCTGTCCGAGCGTACCTTCATTATGACATGTGATACCCTATGGAAAAGAGGAGACATTCATGCGTCAGCGGTCACATCAGGTTCCGAAGTGATGGCGACCTACATTCTTTCCTGTTCAAACACCTCGTCCAATACTTCTTCCGGATCCAACAGATTCAGCATACATCGCGTTGTTGGCGACTTCGCATCATCGTCTTTCCTATGTCGATCATCCCAGTCAGCTCAAGTGTATGGACGACTCCCGAACTCACTCACAGCAGCATCGTCAAAGGCTCCCCTTCGCCCTGCCACGTCATGATCAAGCTCGTATTCCTAAAATCCTTTTCCCTTCCGCCTCCCGTCGAACCGAATCCCCTTCCAGCACCAACATCATCATCATCCATAATCCACTGTTTCTTCCCTCGCCTTCCACCCGCACCCGCGCTGCCGCCTTCTCCGTCCGCGCTGAAGCCGTTGGTGTTCGAGTACGCAGACGCGACGCCCGCGTTGCCGTGGATGTTGAGGCATTCAATCCAGTGTTTCAGGTTGACTTCAAACTCGGCAACTTCATACGCGTAGTCCTCGTCGTCGGATCCCGGCGGATCAAGGTCGTTGTCCGCGTCATCCGATGATTCGCTGACTGCCTGATCTTCGTCTTCGCCGCCATGCGTTGTAGGTCCGAAAACGTCCTCCGTGTCTCTTCGCGCTTTGCCCTTGCCGTTCGATACACGAGCCTGGCGTTGACGATACCTTTCTTCCTTTCTCGCGCGGCGGATATGACGCTCGATGTCTGATTTGCGGGTGTAGGTGTATTTGTCCATCAACTTGCTTGAGATGTATGCGATCGCTGCGGTGGGAACAGATAGTCAATCAGCTTGGTTAGGCATCGCCAACGCGCCAACGGGGGATGACTGACCGCTCGTCGACCGTCCCTCGTCCACCTGCACACTTAAGCCTGCATCGGAAATCACGACAGTCGCTTTCTGTCGAAAAGGGTTTATGAGCTTAGGCGCGACGACGTGACAGTGCCGAGGCCCTACTGTTTGACTTACCGAATTGAATCCCACTCCTCTCAGTAGCCTCGATAACGGTCTGACATCTGTAGTCTCGAGTTGCAGAATCTGCGGTATTGTCAGGATAGGAGATAACGTGCGCGTCAGCTTAGACTCTCGAACGGGCTTGATGGTACGACGTACCGGCGGTACACTCATATGAGATGTCATGTTTGCATACCGATAATGAGTGCACGAGCGTGTACTGAGGGGCTCTAGCGAGTCAAACTGGGTCAAGGGGTGACCTCAACGAGCGTACGACCTCTTCAAGAATCGAAGTCGAAGTCGAAACGAGGCAAAGCACAAAGTAAACAGGATCACAAAGTAAACAAAACTCTCATATGTGCCTTGCCTGACGCGTCCAGAGGTTATGATCGAACATTTCCCATGAAGCTTCATCTTATCGCCACCATATTCCTGGATCGTACTCTCCCTTTGGCATTCGACTGTGCTCATTCTCACGACCTTGAGACTCTTGTTCGAAAGCACGTCTTGGCCCTTGCGCTCCTCAACCGGACCGCAACCAGCGCGAGTAATTAACACTCGACATCGCCACACCAGTTTCCTTGGTTCTGCATCAATATGCTGCGCAGAATTCCGTCGTCGAAATCCAACAACGGCGATCCGCAAGTGGTCACCGCCACTGGAGGCGGCTTCAGCACTCCCACATTCAAAGCCTTCAAACCGCCATCACTAGCGAATCCCCGTGCAACGCGTGGCAAAGAAAACGGACAGGCCTCTGGCGCTCGTAAGCGAAAGCGAGTGAACTACAAGGAAGATGGTCAAGGCGACGCTGCGGGAGACGGAGATGCGAATGGCGAATCCGATGGCGAAGAGGGAGGCAAGAAGAAGGGAAAGACGTATTCCATGGGAAACAAGGAGTATGGAACGGACGGCGTGTTGGGTGACATGGGGAAGTGGTGTAATCGCAAGTTTCCGGTGTTCGAGGTCAAGCCGAAGGAGGTGCTGTTCACCAAGAAGTGAGTATTCAGGATCTGGTACGAGATATCATAGCTGACTCCTATCCGCAGCTTTGCAATTCCCTGCATCACTCCAACGCTGACAGCCATCGCAGCCAAGAACTCGCCCGCACCACAACCGCTACGCCATGCCCTATCCCACACCGCACTCGGCGTCCGCCGTCAACCGAACATCATCCCTCGACCCCTCCACGATCCCATGTCAGACCACGCTATCGTCCTGTATGATCCGACAATAGACGACAAGCCCTCCGCGGAGGAAGTGGAAGCGGCCAAGCTTGAAGCAGAGGAGAAGAAGAAGAAGGCAGAAGAGGAAAAGACGAGGGGTGGGTCGGTGCATAAGAGTTTGAAGGAGATATTGGGGATTGTGTCTGAGAAGGACAGAGTGAAGAAGGACGTGAAAGTGCCGGTGGTGATCGATCCGAGATTGACAAAGGTCTTGCGGCCACATCAGATTGAAGGTGTCAAGGTACGTCAACCAGAGCTTATTCGCGTTTGGCGAATTCCGCTTATTCGTTTCCGCCTTTCTTACAGTTCTTGTACCGCTGCACGACTGGTCTTATCGATCCACGGGCTTTCGGTTGTATCATGGCAGACGAGATGGGGTTGGGTAAGTAGTTCTCTGATTGGTACGTTGAAGCCATATCTGATGCGGTTGTTCATCCTAGGCAAAACGCTGCAGTGCATCGCGCTCATGTGGACTCTGCTCAAGCAGTCGTCCTCTGCCGGTAAAGGCACCATCGAGAAGTGCATTATCGTGTGCCCAAGTAGTTTAGTCAGAAATTGGGGAAATGAGCTTGGTGAGCTGTCTCTCGACTCTGGGTCGGTTTCGTGTGGCTCATTTAACGTTTCTTCGACTCATAGTCAAGTGGCTCGGTGTCGGCGCCATCAATCCTCTACTGGTCGATGGGAAGGGCGGAAAGGCAGAGTTGATCCCCGCCGTTCGTAGATGGGTGGCTGCACGGGGTCGAGGAGTCACACTGCCAGGTGAGTTCTTTCATATCATATAGACACGTCGTTCACTGACGAACTCTTATCAGTGATGGTTGTGTCGTATGAAACCCTGAGGACACTTCAAGAGGAACTGGAGGGATGCCCAGTAGGCCTTCTCCTATGTGATGAAGGTCATCGACTCAAGAACTCTGGTTAGTTCGCTCATGGCCTAGAGGATAAGTCTTACTGAGCATTTCTCCGCAGACTCGCAAACCTTCCAAGCACTCAATGCGCTCAACGTACAGCGCCGAGTCATCCTTTCCGGTACCCCTATCCAGAACGATCTGTCGGAATACTTCTCCTTGCTCAACTTCGCCAACCCGGAATACCTCGGTACAAGATTGGATTTCCGAAAGAACTTTGAGCTGAAGATTCTGCGGGGTCGAGACGCCGATGCTACTGAAAAGGAACGCAAGGAAAGTGATGAAAAGCTCAAAGAGTTGGGCGGTCAGGTCAGCAAGTTCATTATCAGAAGGACGAATGATCTGCTATCGAAGTATCGTAAGTATGCACGCGCGATCGATGCGTCAAGATACTTATGCCAACCCTTTGCGCCTAGTTCCGGTCAAATACGAACATGTCGTCTTCTGCAATCTCAGTCCGGTTCAAACCGCTCTGTATCAACTGTTCATCACTTCTCCCGAAATTCAAAAACTGCTCCGCGGCGTGGGGTCCCAGCCACTGAAAGCCATCAACATTCTGCAAAAGTTGTGCAACCATCCGAGTCTGCTCAATCTGCCAGAAGATCTCCCGGGATGCGAAAAGGTGTTACCTGCGGACTTCCAGTACGGCAAAGGTGGATCAAGTCGTTATGTGGATTGCTCCTTGTCGGGCAAGTTTGTCGTTCTTGAACGGTAAGTCACCACAGAATCTGCCTGGATAGTTAGCTCATCCCCTTGCTCCCGCGCTCCTCAGATTCTTGGATTACATCAACAGACACACGAACGACAAGATTGTGCTCATCAGCAACTACACTCAAACCCTAGATCTGTTCGAGCGACTCTGTCGGAACAAGAAGTAAGACAAGACCACCTCGTATCAGAAGCAAAGCTGACTGCCCTCGCTCAGGTACGGGTGTCTTCGGCTGGATGGTACGATGAACGTCAACAAGCGACAAAAGCTTGTCGACCGGTTCAACGATCCAGAAGGCAAAGAAACCATCTTTTTGCTGAGTAGTAAAGCCGGTGGTTGTGGCATCAATTTGATTGGCGCAAATCGTCTCATCTTGTTCGATCCGGTGGGTACGCACGTAGACTTTCACGACAACTTCACTGACATGAAGCCTACTATGAAATCGTTGATAGGCTTGGAATCCGTGAGTTTTTCACCGTAAATTCCGTCTGGGCCCTATCATTGACTCCAATCCGATCCTGCAGTGCGAGTGATCAGCAAGCTTTGGCTCGAGTATGGCGAGATGGACAAAAGAAGGAATGTTTCGTCTATCGATTCCAAGCTACTGGCACGATCGAGGAGAAGATCTTCCAGCGACAGTGAGTGCCGTTTCAGAGATGTTTTCCAATTCGCTCACCCGCTTTCGTTCTGCCCAGGTGCTCCAAGCAGGATCTGTCCGCCTGTGTCGTCGATGCAGCCGAAGACACTGAGCGTCATTTCTCCGGCGACGATCTTCGACAACTGTTCAAGTTCAACGAGAAGACTGTTTGTGACACACATGATACTTTCAAATGCAAACGATGCAGGGATGGAAAGCAGGTGATCAAGGCCCCAGCACTGCTTTATGGTGATGCAAGCAGGTGAGCGACAGTCCTCTGGTGGAATTGGACGTGGTCTGATGAATGGATCCGCACAGTTGGAATCATTATCCAAACTCTGAGCTCAAGAAATTGCACGATGACATCTTGCGTGCCGAAATGGATCAGCCGGAAGTATCTTTCGTTTTCCAGTAAGTGTGCCATCGCACCATGACGCTGTTGAGATGGATCGAATATTGACGCCGAAACCTTTCTCTAGATACATCTCGCACTAGACAATTTGCATATGATATCGACGTGCTGCCTTCTACACGATAATTCCGTTATTTGCACATTGTATGGGCTCCTTGTAGATTGCCTCCTTGTTTTCCCGTTGTACATAGGCATAGACCTAGATGAGATTTCCAAGTCTGACCTGTTGGGTCAGCCCTTTTTGATGGTCAAAGACCAGGTTGCCGCGCAAGAATGTCTGCTCGACCTTTCCACGCAAAGTCTTGCCCAGGTAGGGTGAAACCTTGTTTCTGAATTTGAGCGATTCGACGGTGATCTGCGACATAACAAGGTGTCAATTTCATTCCAATCAGACGGCACCGGGGAGACTGAAACTGACCTCATTTGCGGCTTCCGGGTCAAACACAGCAAAGTCGGCATCTGCGCCAGTTTCGATGGCGCCTTTCGTGCCCGCCAAGCCAACCTGCGCTGCAGTGTTCTCGCAACACCACTTCGCAACGCTCTCGATCCCCACCTGCTCTCCCTTGAGCTCGCCCATCGCCTTCAACTTGTTCCGTCTCGAGACTTCCGTCCACAGCAGACTCAATCCTAGGCCGAGAGCAGAAATGCCTCCCCAAGCGTCCATGAATCCACCATTCTTCATTTCCGGGATACACGGCGAGTGATCGGATACGACGTAGTCGATGATTCCTTCTTCAAGCGCCTTCCACAGTGCCTCCCGGTTTGATTCGCTTCGGATGGGCGGACAGCATTTGTATTCCGTCGACTGACGGTGCGAGTCGTGCTGGCCGGGTACCGAATCCGACGATAGCACGAGGTAGTGGAAACATGTCTCCACGGTGAGCGGGAGTCCTGCGTTGCGTGCCTCCCGGATCATCGGCAGTGCCTGTGCCGATGACAGATGTACGATATGGGCGCGGGTCGGGTGAATGACTGTCTTGTCACCCGCTTGCTCAGCGAGGAGACGGATGATCATTTCGATGGCGGTGCATTCCCACTGGTCGGGCCGAGATTGCAGGAAGGTGGAGTAGCTCTGGTCGGTACCGAGGCCGTGGACGGGATCTCCCATCTCCGCGTGGAATAGGATGAGGCCGCCGGTGGGGGTGTTCTGGGAGGGACGATCCGCTATGTCAGCCTGTTTTCGCTCCCAAGGTGACTGTGAAGGATAGGGCAGCTTACATTCAGTGCCTTCATCGCTTTGCGCACGTCGTCTTCTGAAACAGCTGGAAATTCCTGAGTTATCAAGCTAAAGTTAGGTTAACGTGTTTGGAGATATTCATCGAGACTTACGTCCACTCCAGACTCGATCAAGAAACACTTGAAACCCTTGACACCCGCTTTGACGAGCGGCACCAGATGTCTCTAACGTTTCGGAAGGAATTAGTCACGGCGTCAACACTTGTTTGTTCCCACATCAGACTCACCTTGTTTCCCGGAACGATTCCTCCCCAGAAGCCAACGTCGCACCAGACACCCTTGTTCTGTCCGACAAAGCTCTCCGCAGGACCTAAAACATCCAGCAATCTACGTCGAGGGCTTGGCGAGCCACGTCCATTCCCGTTCAGCGGCGTCGAGGCCGCCAGAGTGGAAATCCCGACGGTGCTGTTGGACCGACTGTTGCTCCTGCTCATCCGCCTGATAGGAACGGGATCGTCTCCGTTGAACAGCGCCATCTCCTCATCGCTGTCGTCGAGGGTAGGCAGCCCGTCCAGCGCCTCATCCACATCGACATCTCCATCCGGATCCTCGTGCTCGTGCTGTTCCTTTTCCCCAACACGACCTTTCCCCCATCCCGCGCCAACGCCCATGCCGCTCTTGTGTTTCGAGCCCGCGTTCCCGCCGAGGAGACGTTGTGCCTCTTCGAGGGACCGCCAGTTCTCCCAGCCGTATCGCGCGGCTTTGACTTTGACTTCGAGGGCGCCGACGGAGGTCGTGGAGGGGATAGAGTTGAGCGGCATGTCGATGACGGTGGTTACGCCGCCCGAGATGGCTGCTAGGGTGCCGGAGGTGAAGCCTTCCCAGGATGTTCGACCGGGTTGGTTCAGGTGTACGTGCGCGCTGTGTACAGGCTGTTAGCATTGCGGTTGAGTGAAAATGTATGGGACTCACTCGACAAGACCAGGCATGAGCACCTTTCCCTCGGGCACAACAACCCATTCCACAATTGTCTCCCCCTGCAACGCCGAATGACTCGACCCTTCCTCTTGCTTCAATAGCTGTCCTTCCAAGACATTTTTGATCTTCCCCGAAGCCCTGTCGACAATGACGGTCGCGGGCTGAGGAGCACGGCCCTTCAACACGGTTTGAGGGCTGACGATCACCAACAGCCCTGTCGGACGGGGAAACTCCAACGGCTGCTTGGGCTTAGGGATGGTTGTCTTGCTGAGCGTCGAGGACATGGTGACGGGGTATAGATCTCAAGGGTATTGTACCAGTAGATACCGTGCCCTCTCAGTCAATGAACTTGAGCCAGTCTTCAGCCCGGTGACGGAGAGCAATCGGGGCGCGCATGTCCGATGTTGCCGGAAGGTGCTTCCGAAACATCCTTTGACGGGGGTTTCACGCGTTTCAAGCGAGATCCGCCCGATATGGCGTTTTCAGGGGTCGCGTTTCAGGTATCCATTGCACTTCCGTTGCTGTCATCGAATTTCCGGCAGAGGGACAGCAGGAGGATCGCGGTGGCACTTCGCCTCCAGACATGGAGTATCAGAATAAAACCTTTCGCAGGCTGAAGTGGTGAACCAAGTCATTCACTTTGGAAGAAGCTTAGATCGTAGCGGGGAGTCGCGACCATTGCCCTGTGTTGGATCTGTCGACGACGCATGGCATCCTTCCTTTCAGACACGTATTTGTCAGGCAATAAACCACGAAGCGCAATCTGTTGCCCCATATTGCGGTCCTTTCATACGCACCCCCGTTCGTCGACGTACCGACGCAAAGCTGTGAGCTTGAAAAATATGAAGATGCGATGAGTTTATCGGTAGCAGGTATGACACAGAAGGAGCCAGTCATATCGATATATTCACTGGGAACTAAAAGCGAGCCATCTATTTCTGTATTTCTAACGTGAAAACTCGTTGATTGTGGCAGACTTCACGCCCTCCGACTCGTAGGCCTGCCTGTCTGCAATCTACACCACCTCCGCGTCCCACTCCCACAATTCGATCGGATCCTGCGTGGAACTACTGAAGCCCCTTGATGACCCTTCGTAAGTTGCGCTTGAATACGAAGGCATTCGAGAGCTATGGCGGCGGTGTAGTAGCGGTCAAGGATGGATTCAACGCGGTATACCGGAAGATAAAATCTTCTTTCAATCCAGAACATCCCAATTACACCGTTCAGATTCAGAACTTGGATCTGTCGCAAGCTAGCAGAGACATTGTAAAGGGACTGTACCGTTGGACCGTCAGGGAAGGACTGAAGGTGAGTGGATCTTACCAGCAAGCAGGACTGTTGAGCAGATGTATATGAGTTGAACATCTCCTATTTCTCAGACGCCGAGGGACGAACTCCTGAGTATCTGCTTCAGCGCTCATTCGGAGCATTCACACGCCGCAAGCAAAAGATTGTACATTCCCAACCACCTCATCAAAGGAGGGTCCAAGGGCATCATGAAAGGCATGGACGAAGAGTTCACAAGGCTTGAACAAGATGAAGAATTTTGGTCAGAACTGTTATCCGAAAATGCTGATAGCCGTAAGGCAAGGCAAGGGGAACAGCTATCACTGACAGGATTCTCTCGCTCACCAACGAGTGAGCCCGCCTATACTGGGCTTTCCGGAGATCCCTCGCGGAGTACTGGTGATATGTACCCAGCGGTCAGCATGGCCAGCAGTCATAGTTTCTCAACTAATGTGAGAAAGGCAGCGCCCCGAACTCCATCGAGAAGTAGCTATGGTCCGATTGATACCACTCGAGATGGGCGCATCACCAAGCCGGGAACAAGCAAGGGCAAAAGCCTGATATCTTACAGTATGGCAAGTCAAGCGGCAGCGCGATCGATACGAGAACGCGAGCACCGGGATATATCGCCGTACTTTAAGAGCTCGCCAGACTGGGCGGCGCCGAACGGCCTCTTAGCTTACGAAGTACCGTTCAAAGAAGGTCTTGAAAACGTCTATGGAGCTGCAAGACACGCCATGGGCATCGCCGGGCAATCTCATGTAGAGTTTGGAGACTTGAAAATGGACGCCTATAGCGTTTGCCGGAAGCTGATTGGCCATATCTACTGGTTAGATCGGACTCGCGTAAGTTTGGCTGTTCTTCCTGTGTTCTCCTTTGGGGATCAAGGAGGGAGCAGTGTAAAGCATCGTGGTGAACTGATAACTGATCTGGCGTCCCCAAAAATGGTTTAAAGGCAGAGTTACCCGCTCGTCTTCGATTACCTTTGTGGCCTGTTACGCAAGCAGCAGATAAGCTGCGTCTAATCAGGATATGTAAGACCCTCAACACCCCCGAGATCCACGAGTTGGCTGCAAGTAATGATACTGAAGATCTGATCATTCCCGGGAGATGGGTGCACAAGACCCGCTCTTTGGTAAATGCGACTCTCAATAGCTTTGTGAGCGGCGATGGCAACGCCATGATATGGCGCGAGCGGATGGCTCCAGAGGTGGCACAAGAGCAAGGGTGTTCAGATATGTCGAGAGCAGGGACATCAACCGACACCGAGCAGTTCAGGGAGTATTCTGCGATAGCCACCACTGATTTTCAGGGGGAGCAAAGTGATAGTCTCGGTGAGAACGCTACTGAAGATCCCGTCGCCTCAAACCCCTTACTGATTAGTATCTTCCATGGCGCACTATGCGTTGCAAACTGACCGTCGAACACAGACGTACCCTATACTGTTGCTGGAGAGGTTCCGTCGCGCGATCTGTACGACTTGGGCGCTGAGACGTACACGCTGCTGTTCTCATCAGACTCTCTGTATCGACCTCCAATGGACGACATGGACATATGGGAGTGACCGAGCAGGCAGGGCGGCAACCGAAAAATCCGCTGCCTGCGGCGGCGACCCGCCCACCTCAGTACTATCGGTTGGCCAAACACTGCCGAATTGCCTTTCGAAGGCACTCTCATTTGTCCTATCGCTTCCGTCCTTCCGACACAATGTTTCTGTACAGTTTAGGATATAGACAGATATGTGAAAATAGAATTCCTGCATTTTTTCTTTCGTTATGGTCTTTCTTTCTTTATATCTTCATCTCAATCACCTTCTCTCCTCACACCGATCGCTATTACCTGACTGAGCCCTCGAAGAAGCTTAAGATTGAGTTGGCCGAGGATAGGGCTCATGGCGAGGCACACCTGTGGTAGCTGTCTCCTGTCACACTGTTGTAGCCTGGAGACTCCCCCATACAGAACAGTTTGGTGTGCTGTTCACGAGGTAGGGTGTCACCCATCCCTTATACCCTACATCCTCAGCCGTGAGGCCTCAGGGATTCCCCTTTTGATGCAGTTTCGCGAGTCTCCCTGCAGTCGCCCTTTCTGGTTTGGGACGTATCTCATATCTGACCTCGAATCTGCACTCACGTGAAGAATGCAATGACGCTCTTTTCATCTGACACATGTTATTCAACTTCAGATAATGCGAAATATACGCGCCCATATGACATTATGGCGAAATGCGACGAGACCCATACACAGCGCGCCAGCAAATGCGACATGTCCCATTCAAGAAGGAGGAACTCTCAGAATACTGCGTCCGGTGTTTCCAGTCTCCTTCGTAGTGTCATTGACTTCCACTTCCCCTCTCATCACGGCAAAACCTCCAGCATCTCCCGCACACTCAAAAACTTCTCCCTCGGCTTCCCCTCCTTCCGCCCGCGCTCCACCTCGGCGACATCTATACGCTCCCAATCCTTCATCTCTACCACGCGCTTTCCCGACGCTTCTCGTCCCGCTCCTTCACTGACCAACGCATCTGGTAAGCCCTGTTCCGGCGTTTCGGGGAGTGGCGTTGCGGATGCTGTTGCCGACGGCTGGATAAAGTGGTCGTTGATGATCAGGGATGCGACAGAGTACGCGTATTGCATTGTCGAGGCGATGACCCCGATTGGACCGGATGCGACCCATCCGGCGGTGTAGAACCCGGGGATCTGGATGACAAGGTATTAGCCCGTGATACGGGATGGAAGGTGGGGTGACGCACCATGATTCCCTGATCATCCACCACCCGTCCACCTTCATTCACTATCCGCCCCTTCTTCTCATCAAACGGTAACGACATATCCCCGTCACGCGCAAGGCTCTCCGATCGGTACCCGACGCTCTCGATAACCAGCCCGGATGGCGTGGTAATTTCTTCCCCTGTCGGACGAGCGACAACCGTCGTACTTGGAGTATCGTCCGTCGTGGTTGCTGGAGCCGCTGGTGGATGCGGTGGTGCCGGAGGAGGCGCAGGTGGGGATAAAAGCGTATTCAACGACCACTTGATATGGGAGACTTTTGGCGATGCCTCTGAGGACTCCGATGAAGGCATGAACGCCATCGGGCTCTTCAAGAACCCCAGTTCAAACTCCCGGTTGGCTGAACCGCTCGCACCGGCACCACCTTTGCTCATGAGATCCATCAGCCGTTTCCTCGGGCGGTCGCCCTCGACCATCCGCCGTGCATCCCGCATAAGCTCTTGATCGATGGGGTTAAACTGAACCCCCGGGAGATTGACCATCTCCCGGAACTCTTTCGTCGTGAACGACACCTGCGCCGGCCCGCGTCTCCCCACCGCGGAAACCTTTCGTATCCTGTTCTCCCGGAGTTTATTGACCACGGAGGTGGGCATGTCCGTCTTGGCGAGCGCCTCCGGGTCCTTGAGGAGCATCCGAGCGACATCGATGGCGACGTTTCCGTGTCCGATCACGGTGGCTTCCTCGATCGAGGACAAGTCGAGTTGGTCTGTAAGATGGGTGTACGCCGGGTGGCCGTTGTACCAAGATACAAATGCCAGCGCGGGTAGTACGTTTTGTAAAGGCGATGAGGAAAAGGCCGAGTGTTCGGTTTTTGGAAGCGGGTTGGAGAGGGAGGAGCCGTATGTGAAGAGGACGGTGGTGTAATATGGTACGAGTTGAGAGAGCGGGAGGTGTACAGCGTCTGGATAAGTGTAGGCTGATGTTGTGGCTGTCAGCGGGGACGATGTCGTTCCCACAGAGACGTTTCCAAAGAACCGGAATCGCGGATCCGCGGCAAGTCCATCGAATTTCTCTTGACAGTTCTGCCAAACACAAAGTCAGACCCTTATCCCATGCGAATTCGAGCTACTCACCTTGACCTCTGGATGATCTGGCGCGACACCATACCGCACAAGGCCATACGGCGTCGGCAGCCGATCGTACATGTGTATCGAGACATGCTTGCCCTTTTCCGAATCCGCCGGGAGGAGGGAGAGGATCCGAGAGGCGGTGTAGAATCCCGAGGGCCCGGCGCCAATGATGGCTAATTTGAGGGGGCGAGTTACCGCCATGGGTATAGGATAATGAGGGATTAGGTCCAAATCGATGGGGATGTCAAGTTGACCGAAATCCGAGTCAAGAATATTGGTCGATCGTTCGAGATGAGTCATCACCAAGTCAACCTCTCTTCCAATATCGGTCTCTAGTATAAGTATCAAGACAGTACCTGGTCTGCATAGACTCTGAGACGTTACTCTTCACTTCACAAGCATGTCTTCCCACAAACAAGACTCCAAGGCCGATTCTTCAACCGTACACCTATCGCCAGAGCTCAAAAATCTCATCTCCAAGAGCAAATACGTCGGTCCGGCCTTCGACCTCGGAAGCCTCGTCAACCTATTCGCCTCGATCCACTTGCATGAATTCCCCTTCAAAAGTCCATACGACCCGGCGCAGACCGTCGAAGGACGACAGCAAGTGGAAGGGCTCTGGCTTGTCATTCTTACGGGATCGATTTTCGCGTTGAACGCTACAAGAGCGATACCGACGCTCTACCGATATGCAGTTGCTCAGGCGGGGAAAGATGAGGGGAAGAAGTTGTTCGTTGCGGAGAGGATGCGGGAGGTGGGATTGAAGACTGTCAGCTTCATGGGTGTTCCGAGGGTACGTGCCCTTTCCCAATCTCTTCGAAATCCGCTGAATACATGTCTTCGTAAAGGCTATCAACTGCCTCGCTGCGCTCACAGCTGCCATCGACGACCAGACACCACAACTGAAAGAACTCCTGCCGAAAGAAAGCCGTCGGTACGTAACGTATCTTACACCACATATCATATTTCTGATCCGCAACATCTCATTCTTCAGCGAACTGACACCCGCAAACCTGGAAGCCGTACAATCTCGGGGCAAAGCACTGTGGGACGATATATACGCTGTAAATCATTCGTGGGACACACCCATACCCATTCATTCAAGTAACCCCCTCCTTTTCCAGCCGCACCACGAGAGACTCCTCGCAATCCTCGGCAAGTCACATCCTGATCTCCCCACGCACATCATGCAGTGCCATTACTCGGCCTTGCTCGCGCCGTTCCCCGCTGAAGAAGCCCGACGGACGGATTTGGATCGCGTGCAGAGTTCAGTGTTGGCCGTGACGTGCCTAAGGGCTCTGGGCGGAGTGGATAGACAGGTCGAAAGTCATTTGTTTGGCTTGAAGAAGGCGCCGCGCGAGTGGATTACGTCCGATGAGGGTTGTGTATGGTTGTTGCATGTTGTAGATGAGGTGGTCGATGTTTGTCGGGGGATACCACGTACGTGAACGGTTCTAGACTGCGGAAATAGATGCGAAGAACGGCAGTTGTAATCGCATAATAACGATAGCATTTGGCGGACAATAAATGCACATCTCTGGCCTTCAACTTCCCTCCTGTAACCACTCCTTCAGTCTCCTCAACCTCGCATCCAACCTCCATCCCGTCCAGCCTTCCTGATTCCCGTCCCCAAACTTGCTCTCCAGATGCTGCCACACCGCACGAAGGACCGGGAGATTATTGTCCGTCGTTCGAGAAAACGCGAGCATGATATAATAGATGTTCCGAGGGGACGGCGCTTCCGCAAGCGAAGGCTCCCACCACTTTCTCGAGATCGTCGACGTGCGTGGCGGATCGAAGACTGGCGCGAGGGCTAGAAAGGAATGAAAGACTTGCTGCAGCGTCACGAGCGTCCATTCACGTTCCAGCCTCGTCGGCGTCGAGACGTCCGGTCGTTCCCACGTGTTAATCTTGCCCGCCCAGATTTCCGTCATTTGCTTCAAGGCGTCCATCTTGGACGTGCGTGATCCGGGGCGTGACGCCTCCGGAAAGATAGGAGGTGGAAACATGGCTCGTTCCGTCTTCTTGTCCGACTTGGCGGGCGCCGGGAAATCATCCTCTCCCAGATCCGGACGTAGCGGCGCCACTGAATCCGCATAGACGTTCCCCTGCAGATCCCCAAGCATCCCCAACTCCTCCCAACCGACCGGGATCCGTCCGTACCTCGCAAATCCCTGAAAGAGCGCGACGAAATCGCTCGTGGCAACGGTATACCCTCGCGAGTCGTTCAGCAGGTCTTGCATGACCGCGAGCGCGGGCACGATATTCCCATGGAACGCGAGTGCCCGGATGAGAGACTGGTACGTGATCTTGTCGAGAACGGTGGCGTTTCGAAAGTAGAGACCAAACGAGAGATCATGCGAGGGCGTAAAATAATCCGGCGGAAAGGCCGAGGAGAGGTGTTTCGTCGCGTGCGGTGCATGTATGAGTAGTTTGTTGTATGCCGGTCCGACAATGTTCCACTGTGCGCGCTTGGCGAGCATCCATAGCGTCATGTTGAGCAACACCGTCGCGTCCTCTCCATCAATCGTCTTTCCCTTCCCCCAGGGCCTCCGCTCATTAAGCCCTCGCTTATTAAAATCCCGACAGATCCCCGGCACCTGATTCATCTGGTTCCTCTTGTCGACCAGGATCAACCGCGTCAAATACGTATAACTGTCCGGCAGGAGCTCGTATTCCCGCAGGTACGCCTCGATCCTGCCGTACGCCTTGACGTCCGGCACCCGCGCGGCGAGGTACAGCATATGATTCACATGCGCCCGCAGGACATCGCGGTGGACCGGGTCCGCACGGGACAGCCGTCGGCGCGCGGCGTGGAACGCGTTTTCGGCGTACTCGACGTCGACGGGGCGGACGGTGCGTAGCCGGAGGTGACGCGTCGGCCAGGGAAGGTCCCGTGCGGCGGAGCGGGCGTGCGTGCGAGCGGAAGAGGTTTGGAGGGATGCATCGAGGATGTGTTCGGTGTCCCAGATGATTTCGTCGGTTTCCGTTGAGTCCGCGGTGTGATCCGCGGATGGTGCTTCAGGCGGTGTCACTGATACCGGGGCTGTTGTAGATGCCGAGGCTTCTGTGACTGTTGATACGGCATTTCCTAACGTTCTGGCTGATCCGGAACGTGGACCCGAAGGCGGCCGCAGTGGTCTTTCGTTCGGTGTTTTCCTTTTTGTGGGATTTGAACGCGTGCCCGATCGCTGGACGGGGCGTGCGTCCAGTGGCGAGGAAGAGCTGTCCACGAGGTCTTGAGCGGGGGCTGTTATCGGAGACGAAGTAAGTCAGCTGCGCGTTTCAAAAGCTTTCTTGCGTCGGAACTAGCGAATCCGGAGCTTCAGCAAAATGGCAAAACACTTACGTTTTGCATCCAAAAGGGTACTATCACTCCGAAGTCGTCGCCTCGTATGCTCCTCTGCGCGCTCGAGTGCATCCCCCCGTGCATTCCCTTCCAGCCGCCGCGGCACGACTTCCTCGACCTCTTCCTCCTCCCTCACTGCAAGCGCCGCCGATCCGGCCCATCGTTTCATTCCTACACCAGCATGACCCGTCGCACCATTCGTCCGATATCCAAGTCGTGATAGCTCCGTTGCTGAATGCTGCACCGTCACCTCTGTCCTCCGCTGTCGAAGCCGCGGAAACGCCCTCAGACAAGTCATCGCGCTCACCGCCGCGCGTGCCGTGGCGTGTACCGCGGTCGGGTGTGGCATTTCCGGTCGGGGAAGTGCGTGGGCATTCCCTGGGTCCGGTGAGGGCCAGTGCTGAATATATTGTAGGAATTGGAGGAATTGGGGAGAGGTTGAAGTAAATGTCTCGTAAAACCGCTCTGGGATTCTTAGGCGCGATTGCATGCCAAAAATCAGAATGGCCCGCGGAATACACGTCATTCCAGTCACCGACTTGCCAGCGCCATATATTCCTCTTCCTGATTTCTTCACAGGTCTGGGGTCGGACAGCCGCGTTCGTTTTCTCAAAGAGGAAGATGTCAACGGTCTACATTGCGCATCTCGCCGAGTAGGCTGAGCCTTTGATGTCCCGCTGTTATGTGGTTGGCCACTTTATCGCATTTTCAGTGGCAAACGCTCAATACGGCCCATGACATCACCGATCGCCGCAAAATCTGAAACACACGGAATCGACTTGGCAGCAGGCTAGCTAGGGTATATAGTTAACGCGGCCGACGGGTTTCATTTGTGTCCCCTTTTCCGTCAATCAACCATGGTCAAGGTATCCTCACTCGCCCTCGCGGGGCTCGCGCAGGCATCGTATGCCACGGCCGCGCCATACTTTCTCGAACAGAATGCGCAGGTACAGACGGTCTTTGGCGCCGAGCCTGTTAGTCGGATCGACAAGATCAATCCTTTGAAGCGTGAGTCCCCCTTGAAGATGCAGTGCGATGCGTCGCTGATCCGTGGTGGCAGATCTCTCCGCCATCTCGCCATTCTTCATCCCGACGGAGGAACCCACGCCTCTCCCGAACGACACATGTAACATTACCTCGGCCTCGTTCCTGATCCGCCATTCGTCCATCATGGGCAACGACGACGAGTTCGAGCTCACGATGCAGCCGTTCATCTGGAAGGTTGGAAACTGGAGTGCCGACGTCTACCCGTCGGAGGATGAGTTGCGCGCCTGGCGCGGGTTGAAGGCGAGCGGTCAAGTTACGGTGCTGGAGGAGGAAGTGGGCGTCGACCGATGGACGTTTCTGAGGGATTGGAAGGCGAGCGTCAAGGAGGAAACCTTGGAGAAGCTTTCAAAGCGAGGAAGCGATGATTCCGAGGTGAGTCTCCTTCCCCGCTTGCCCCATGCTCTTGCTCAAAACCTCATCAACCGTAGTATCTCGGCAAATACCTCCGTAAACAGCTCGGATACCTCTTCCCGCCCGCGTGGAAGGGCAAAGACGACCCTAAGGGACGACACGACAAGAAATTGTTCGGCCGGAAAGTCAGGGACGAGGATTCTGAACATCACCACCATCGAGATCGAGATGGGCATGACATTCCCGATAAAAATCCGAAGCACAAGAACCCTGGTCCTTCGTATAAGGTTCGTCGCCTCCTCTGCAATTTTGGACCGAGCTGAACCGTTTTGGACGAATTTGCAATTCTGACAGATTTGGACCGCTTCTTCGTCCAGGGACATCGATACCGCTCAGGCATTCATCAAGGGCGCGTTCCCGGACCACCAGGCAGGAAGGGAGGGTAACGGCGACGGCGTTAACGTCCAACTCGTGAAAGTGCCCAACAAGAACAAGAAGGATTGGGCACAATCGTTGACCCCTCACGTATGTACCTCCCTTCCCATCGCTTTGCGAACAAACTGACTCCTTGGCTGCTTCTTAGAAAGCATGCGACACATTCGAAAAAGAATCCTCCCTCAAGCCTGCCGAAAAATGGCTCCACATATACGCGCCGCGCATCCGCGAACGACTGAATGGCGTCGTCCCGCGAATCGCCGAGCAGCTCGAGGACATGGACATCCTCGCCATGATGGAGTTGTGCGGGTACGAGACGATTATCTCCGGTGATTCCGGGTTCTGTAACGTGTTTACGGATGAGGAATGGTTAGACGGCGAGTGGTACTTCGACGTGAGTCCCTGGAGCGATTTGATGGAGCTGAATGCTGACGCCTCTGGCAGGTCCGATTCCACTACATGATGGGCTACGGGAACGAGCTCTCGCCGTACCTGGGCGCTCCGTGGGTAAAGACCGCGCGTCATCTCCTGGCCGGCGACGTCGAGGACAAGAAACCGCACGACAAGGAGCTCGACGTGTTTGCCGATTGGGTCGACGAGATTATCGAGGAATCCGAAGAGGTGCTGGGCCTTGGAATTGCGGATTGGCTCGAGGAGATTGTCGAGGATGGTTGGGGCTTGTTCAACCGAGGTCACCATGCCGACAAGAAGCACCGCAAGCACAAGGGAGGCAAGAAGCACCGTAAACACAAGGGAGACAAGAAGAAGAAGCCCAAGGATGGCGACAAGCTCCCGGAGCCCAAGATGCCGCCCAACGGAACCCACACCCAGCTCCTGCACGCCTTCTTCACCCACCGAGAATCCCCGGCGTTCGTCGCAACCTTCCTTAACCTCTACAACGACACCGTCAACGGCATGCCCCCCGCTTCCGCCCCGCCCGTACTTGAGACCCGCCCGGAGCCGCGACAGTGGCGCACATCGGAGCTTGTGCCTTTCCTCGGACATGTGGCGCTCGAGCGATTCAGCTGTGGCGTGCAGGAGCCCGGATTGGACGGCAAGGATACCAGCAATGATTACGTTCGCGCCATGGTCAATGGAAAGTTTGAGCGCATGATCGGGTGCGATGATGGGCTGGGTCGCGCATGCAAGTGGGACAGTTTCGAGAAGTTTGTCGATTCGAGACTGGAAATTTGGGGAGAACAGTGGTGGGACGAGGTTTGTACCAAGAAGGACGAGTAGATGCGGGAGATGAAGGTTCTACATACAAGAATAGAAGCGAGTGTATGTTTTCACAACAAGTATTGTACCGTCCTATACAGAATCAATGTCCGTCTACTTCAAGTATCATTCGCCGTTTCGCGTTGAATGACTCCTCAGTCTTCAGCGTCGTTTTCAAGTATACCGTGCCTCTATACCTCCCATTTCATACGGTTGCCGGAAAAGTCCGGGTCGAGAATGGCGCCGGAGAATACCTATTGCCCGCTCTTCTCCCATGGCACCGGTGGTCGTCTCGCTCTGAGGTACTGAATGCCTCACAAGGGACGGCCAGGGTAGATCTGCCAATTGGTCATGATCGAAGGACCGAAACGACGGAATTTGGGCAAAGGCACTTGTGTTTGAAGAGCTGTTAGGCCTTGCATTCGGAAATTCATCCCGAGTCTTGACCGTTTGGCGAATCTGCGAACCTAGGGATCCTCCTGCCAGCACCGCATCTCCACTCAATACCGAAGAGCGCGGCCAAATCCTTTCTTCCGGCTCCGAGGTGGCAAGCAGTACTACTGAATCAGCCTGGACGGTCGCGGCCCGTGCATTTAGCCCTATCATGGCTTGCCGTAGTCGGTCCTGGAGGATGAGATAACGATTATTGATTACGCCGGGCGGGGCTGGCTGTGGGCCGGGCGACGATAAGACAGAAGGCCATTGCGGCTGTCTCTCAGAAAGACCTACGCCTCGTTCGATGAGTGAGTAGAAGGGCTTTTGGCTTGTTTCAGTAGGCGCGCTCGAGTAGGTAGGGTCTCCGCTGAGGCTCTGTTGTGGAACGACCATTCCTGAAAAGGAGGGGATCATTCCTTCTCCTTCGGATTTGAGTAGACGGACATGATCAGATGTTTCGGAAGGGGATTGACTCGTACCCCAGGGAAAATGCCGCATTCCGTCATTAGCGGAATGATCAGACTGATCCAGTCCTCCCAGATAGTTGTTTTGCGAAATCAAAGACAAATTCCAATCACCTTCCAGGCCATCCAAGAGGGTTAGATCTGTTTCGCATCGCTCCGGCTTCAACGGAGCAACCAGTACATTCATGTCAACTGAATTGAAGCTCCGGCCAACCTTATCCGGTCCTCCTACCATTCCGCAGGTTGCCCTGACAATCTGTTTCAGCGAAGCTGCTGACTCCGCATTTGGGTATAGAATCGAGGAAGCGCAATCTCGTGACACAAGGCCAGGTCGGTCCTTCCGATCAAAGGCTATGTTGTGGGTGTGCAAAGGGTAGCCTGCGTCTAGAGGAACTCGCAAGTCAACATCGAGAAATGCCGAGTCGTTTTTTCCTCCCGTCTTACCTTCAGCTTTAGTGAGCGTCTGACCATCGTTCTCAGATGTTAGGTTCGACGCCGAGTCTTCGTTCACAAATGGAGCTGTTTCGTCACACGCCAAAGATCCCCCCATGTGGAAGTTCGGTTGGACGATCATCGGCGAGGCTGTTATTTTTGACGCCTGAACACTATACCACCATTTCATCTTCTCATCAAATGCAGCATCCAAGGCCGCCGCCAATTGTTCCCGAGGAACAGGATACGCACCGTTCGTGCGGGCACCACGCTTCCGGTCCGCCGTGGCAGTGTCTATGGCACTTCGGACCATATGCGTTGTATTCAGCAGCAGTAACACCCCGCTCTGTGGGCCGGGAAAGGGTACTGACTCCTCTTCGCACTGAAATGTATAGGGAAAATTTCGATTTTTAGCTGAGTATGGATGGAAGGAGACGCTCGGCGCATGTCTCAGACATGATATTACCCACGATGTGCTTCAACTCTGTCCACAAGGTGTTGGCGAAACTGTAGATAGCTGCTGTGTTGCGAACGTTGCGGCCGGTATAGACCTTTTGATAGCCCAACAGCAGACTGCCTAGCACGTCCAGATACTTTTTCTCGGGAGTGGAACCTGGCCCAAGGTACTTGTTGCGGAAAGCAGATTCGGTAAATGTCAGGCCCGAAAGCTTCATATTGAAAGGTTACCGGGAAATCAAAGAGCTATCGGCTTGGTAAGACCTGGAATCAGATCAGGCGTTGATGAGCAGGCTGGCCGGCTCATTTCTTCGCTAGCTGAGATCACTTATATAGTCAGCGCATGTTTGTTTCGTTTTGGCTCGTGTCGAGGGAAATGTAGAAAGGAGTAACTCTGCGCAGTAGCCCCTACGCTCTTTCCCAATTATGGCCAAGAGGCGCTTGTGCAGTCGCTCCCTTAGGTGGTGCAAAAGTCGCCCGGTCTGTTAACGAGAAGGTCAAGGAAGGCAATGCTTACCCAGACCTGGGATTCCCTTCATTCGCTGCCTATGGGAAAGGTACCTTTAAACCCGAAGAGGAGCCCAGTACACTTACGGCTATTGGGCTGGAGAATGCACAAGGACAGAGGAAAGCGTTGCACCCTCAATGTCGTGGAGTTCATCCTTTCCCTGAGGGCTTGCCTGCAAATCGTACAGCAAATATTTTCTATCCAAGTGAAGATTCCGCTGGCGAACTCATATCAGAGAGCGCGACCGAATCCACGAATCTCGTACCAACTAGCTTGGCGATGCTGGACTCTGTTGAAGAGCAGCATGCGGAAGAATTTGGCATTATGAGTTCTTGGATTGATCAATGGGGAGCAAGTCCCGGAAAATATGATGACATTCGCGAAAACGAGGCTTATGAAGTGTAATGTCACAAGGTTTGAGGTTGGCGATTATGTTACATGCAGTAGGCTATGCTAAGTATATCAGATGTTGCTTTTCATTGAGTACGCGAGTAACGCGACTGAAGCTTCTCGATCACGAATCCTCATTTGAGCTATAATTCTCCTTGCCCTCGCTCGGAATACTCATGGTCATCTTCGAGCGTTCCACGCGGTCATACCTCCATTACAACCGATCACTGGAAAAAGGCAGGATCGAGAGCATCGTCGGAAATTACCCGTTGCTCGCTCCCTTGCTCGTTGGAGTAAATAGTTGTGTTTAGGTGGAACATATGATGTCTCTCCGAAGGGGAGGGGAGGAGCATATCTCCGGGCGGACTAAAGACAAAGGACTGGTAATCTAGTAGCTCTTGGTCAAAGACAGCTGTGCTCGGGAACCTGTTGCATCCTATATTTGACCATGCCCAATAGGGCTTGACTGAGCGGAGAGTCTCAGAATTCAGAGAGTCCGTCGGCGCAAAATCAACATCCCCTACCGGATGACCTGACAAACGTTCTTCTCCTTCCAAAGTGGCAGGCGATGCTGTTGAACCACCATGAACGTCGGTAGCCTGGCCGTATAGTTCATTCATTGTTTGACGTAGTTGGGTTTGAAGGCCAAGGTATTGATTTGCGATTGCGCTTTGCGGGGCTGTCTGCAAAGCAAGGGAAGCTGCAAGGGTGGAAGGCCATTGCAGTTGTGTATCAACAGAGAGTGTGCAGGTGTTTCTTTCGCTTGTTTGAGTATACGCGCTAGACAGAGCGCGTGCATTTGCGGCCTTCGGTATAGCCTTCTTACGGTTCACGCCCCGGCCCATGTGTGCCAGGGAACGGGGATGACTGCGCCCTGGAGGTCGGTCGTGGAGAGTCGCACCGACGACACTCGCTATGTGCTGTAAACCCGAGCGATCACCAATTCCACCGGCAAACCTACCTGCACCAGGACCAGGCTCCACCGTAGGTTGCCAAAAGCTTTGTTCAGGAGAGACCATTCCAATGGGCGCCGCTGTCCCGTTTGACCAGAGTTCAGAGCATTCTTCATCAGATAGCCGATTGACTTGGTGATCTGGGCCTCCAGTCCCATTCAGCGAACTTGTCGGCTCTTGAGTTTGATAGCTGTGCGAGAGCATGTGGTTGTTGCGGCCAAGACCATATCCGGTACAATCGGGAGCTATTGTTTGGGCGTCCAGAAGATAACTTGCGACTAAGGAAACACGTCTAAGATCAATATTGAAAAGGCTGCGGTGCTTCACCTTTCATCATACCTTCATCTCTGGAGAGCGTCCGACTAGATTCCAAATGTTCGCCAGCCGATGGTGCAACTTCGTCACTCGTCAGGTAACCCTCAACGTGTACGCTCAGTCCCACGGCTGACTGCGACGCTGTCATCCTTGACGCCTGTGAACGATGCCACTGTTTCATCTTCTCGGCAAAAGCGGCATCCAAGGCATCAGCTAAATCACTCCAGGGAATGGGATACACAGAGAAGGGACGAAGCCGATCCTGGTGAAGACGATCCTTGCACCTCACGTTGAGGATCGTCCGAGCTCTTCTGTGCACACAGTGCGTATTGAGAATCACCAAGACTCCTCGACCAGGTCCGGGAAAGGGTACACGCTTGTCTTCGCACTGAGAACCACGTGCAAGAACTTGGTCAGCTGAATATATCTTGACGGACAGACGAGGCTATCTGATGCAGGGTACCACCTACCAAGAGCTCCAACCTTGTCCAGAGCGTATCGGCGAACCTGTTGATAGCTGTGTTGTCGCGAACTTTGCTGCTGGTACCGCTGTCTTGATATTCCAACAGTAGATCGACTAGCACTTGTAGATAAGTCTGATGAGCTGCAGAACTTGTATCAAGGTACTTCACGCGAAAGACATGCTCGTTACCGCTCATGTCCAACGTCCTCATCTCTACAGGTTTCCGGGGGATCGAGAAGCTATCGCCTTGATGAGACCTGAGATCAGGTCAGGCTGGCCGGTTTGCAACATCGCTAGCTGGTATCATATATATATATATATTCGGTTGATCGTCCGTTCTTTTCGATTCATGAAGGTCAAAGAGTATAAAGGAAGTGGAGTCTACGATATTTCACTGGGTTCTGCTCTGCTTGTCAACAGGAGGCGCTTGTCGCTTTCAGCGAGTGCGAACGACGAAAGACATCTTGCCTGCGAAATACCTCAAGCGAAGGAAAGGCCCAACTCCTCAGCGATGAGAAGGCCAGGGAAGGCCGCGTCAAACCAGGCTAGCGAGGCTAGCGATTCTCTGCGTCCGCTGCAAGGGAAAAGTACCTTTCAACTTGGAGGGAAGTTCAAAGAAACTCACGGAAATCGGCCTGGAGGATAAAAGAAGACATGGATGCCCAAAGCAGCGAGAAGCATCAGGCCGTCGATGCATGTAGTGCACATCTCGGCGGTAAAATATCGGCCAAGGTGCATGTTCCCTTTGGTCTCGCGCCTCAGCCTCCAGACAGGTTGCTGATGTGATGCACGAGGCGGACGACAGATGCGACAGATGTGATATGTCGTAGAATACAGTTGATACAGCAATCGAACGAAAGGGGAATTATACAAGGCGTCGTCGTAATGTCGTAAAAGAGGCGAGGGGTAATGCAAGAAAGTGACTGTCCATATGAGATTCCCGCAGTCTGATGCGCGTGGATGGCCGTTTATGTAATGATGAAGCCTATGGCCTGCGTCGACCGATAAAGCTCCAGCTGGAAAAGACCATGAGCATGGCGGTGATGAAGATGGCGAGGAAGGCGGGGTTCGACGCTATCCTCGTTGCAGATGAACAGGTCGAGCAGTTCCATTCTGTATGACACGACGCACGGAGTAAGTTTCAAGATTTCAATCAATTTGGGGGGATCAAGCGATCGGACGTACCAGACAACGGCGTATACTGCTGCGGCCGATACAGCGCAAACTGCGTCCCACTATACGGACTGAACCTCCCCCCAGCAACCGTCGCTCCCGGTCCCCGTTCATCCCAGACACTCAACGTATACGTCGCAGCGGCCAACGGCGTCGCCCCGGCCTGCTGCTCGTATTCCCATGGATTCCACACGATCTGCGTCGCCGAGCCGGGGACGACGTTGTCGATTTCGCCGGCGGCGTTGGTTGGGCCCACTTTGTAGGTGTTGCCGTTTTGGGTGCAGGTGGCGATGACGGTGAGGGATTCGGGTGTGACGCTGTAGGGTTGACGGTCAGCCTTGGTAGATCACGATGAATCCTCGAGTACTTGCTATAAACTTGTCAGGTTCCAGCCAAAGGTCACGTAGTTTGCGGATGCGATCTTGTAGAATGATGCCGAGGCCGTCGACGGTGGTTGCTAAGGGTTGGAAACAGTGTGTCAGCTTTGCAAGAGAGGTAGGAGAGAAGAAGAGCAACATACGGTCATCGTCAACCCACCCGCTGCCGCCGTAGCCGGAATGGACGTCGTTGCCGTCCCCGTAGATCGAGCGGTCGACATGCTGAGATTGGTGTGTCTGGTGAAGCTGTGGGTATCAGAGATCCAGCAGGACGTCAAGAAAGCTCGAGGAAAGGAATGCAATGTTGAATGGACACAGCTGAGATGGTGATCACGCCCCGCCTTTTACTGAAACGCGTGTGATCGCGCCTCGAGTAAGACAGCGTTCGTCATGAGGTTGGTCCATCTTCTACCCCTCTGTCTCTGCCTGTATCTATCTTTCATCTCTCGTATCTCTCAAGACATCCGCCATGCCCTCCAAGACGCCATTCCTCCTCCATTTCCTCCTTGCCATCCCGGCAACGTTCAACTTTTACCGCTTGTCAAGACCCGTAAAAGCACAACCGTCGCCGGAGACAACCACGTCAAACGAAGCATCACAACTCGCTCCCG
Source organism: Naganishia kalamii (assembly GCA_022813745.1). Lineage (NCBI taxonomy): Eukaryota > Fungi > Basidiomycota > Tremellomycetes > Filobasidiales > Filobasidiaceae > Naganishia > Naganishia kalamii. The sequence continues at coordinate 77,966 of JAKLLX010000008.1, forward strand.
CACCGCATGGCATTCCCGACGAACAGGTCAGCGCCGTCATCCGCAACTACTCCTTCTCCCTCCTCTCATCATGTCTGACCGCATTCACCGTCTACCGATGGATCGACCGTCCCGCGGAAATGTTCTCCCATGGACTCGGATCGTCAATCTACAACGATCTCGCGGCCAGTCTGGCGGTGTATCACGTCGGGCCCATCTTGCGAGCGGCGGGGAGGATCATTGCGGGTGCGCAAGGGGATCGAATGTTGTCGAGTAGGGGGAAGGATTTGGGTGGGCCGCTGGTGCATCTGGTGTTGCATGTTGTGGTGATGGGGGCTTTGATACAGGAGGCGTTGCGGTAGATTCGGTGAGTATATTGCGTCGGTGGTCGATAGCGGTAGGAGCTGGGCTGAGAGCTACCACAGACAGACAAGGTATCAAGAAAGGAAAGAAGCCTGGACCTCGCACACAAGTTGGACAAGCGTTGGCCATCTTCAACCAGAGCAATGTAACAGCAGGAACCGCTCATATCGGAAAATCGAATCAACGTTGTATACCGAAGCCCAAACATCAATCGCATATCGCTGTGTATCAAGCAGGGTACCGTCGGCCGAGCGATCACGCAACCATCGTGTGGACAACCGTTCAGATCGATCTCGCTCCAATGATACGCATGACTTCCAAATGACCAGCGCATATCGTTACCCTCTCACGACTCTCGGCTCAGTATCCGGTACTAGCCTTCAATCGTCAAGAACAGCACCCACGCGATCGTATGCTCGTGGCCATTGTGTCGCGCCATTAGCGGTTGCCTCATGTCGCTGTGAGTAGGCTTGCCATTTCCCGTGTCCGCGATGCCTGCGATTTCGGCCAGCTCGGATGGCAGCTCTGTGCTTCTGCGTTGGTGGATCACCGCTTACTGCAAGGTTTCAATACGGATCCTGGCGCATATCTAAATTTTGTCTACCATGGAGATCTGCATCAGAAGTGGTGGATCGATGTAGTCATGTCAGTAGACCGCTCGACTCACGACAGTGGGAGAGAAGCTTTAACACTGTCACGGACACATGACATCTGCGTTGATATTTACAAACCGATTTCCGCCTCCAGCAATTCAGTCGTTTGATTTCTCGTCTCTCGCGGGAAGTCTGGACAATGATCATATACTACGGGGGGTCTGGTAGCTATGAATTATACCAATCGTTCGCCACTACTTCCATGGCAGAACTTCTTCAAATCGCCTCTGCAGGATCCCGCTAGTTTCCACGATTGCGCGCCCGACCGCTTCGAAATCTTGAGTATTTCCTTCATCGGTTCCGTAGCGTTGGACTTGCTCCATCCACTCCGCGGTCGCTTTGAGCAGTCGGACAAAGTAAGCCCTCATCAGGGCTTTGTGGCGTTGCCTCTTTTGTATGAGGGTGCGGTCACGTTTTTGTTCTGTCTCGTGGCGTCGCATCTCGGCCATTTTCAGTCCTTTGTACGCTTGCCCTGACTGGAATATCCAAGTCTGATGTGGTCTCTGTCGTACAATGCCGTCTAGGATCGATCGCACCTTCGTCAGGCTATGTGACGGAACGTCGTTGATGCAATTGCCTAATTTTGCTGTGATCGTCTCAAGAAGGTTCTCAATCGCCACCATATCCGTAGGCCTGCCGTCTGCTGTTCGATTTATCGGTTTCTTGGGAACCTTGTAGTACTCTTCGCGTCCTCTAGGATGGTCTGGAAGGTAACGGAGAGACAACGAGCCTTTGCGCTGCAACTTTCCAGCGTGCTCTGCAATGTCATTTACCTCTTTCAGCAGATGTTCGGAGTGCCGTCCGTCACTTGGAATCGCTCTGACAGGCTCGACGAGGGTTAAGGTACTCGCCCGGTCCCTTTGAGCTGTCGGGCATGTTGTGATGACGGTGTGGGAACTGATACTATCGGTACCGATAATCGCTTCTGTTCTTGAACTGTCTAGGTAATCCACTGGAGTCAAGCAAGAGCCTGTCTCAAAGGGATCAGAGTGAGGTGTGAACTCTGACCGCACCTCCTTAGAATATTGGCCTGGACGACCGGCGTATGGGTCGATGATCGGTGGTCTCGAGCCTTCCGGATGCTCTTCATGCTTTGCTAACAACAGGCTTGATTGCGAGGGGACAGGCATTATTTCGTAATACGTCCCTGGGTTGAAGTAAGTATGGGGTCTGAGCGTGATTGAAGTGGTCATCGGGCATAGGATAGGTGAAAGGAGGGCAACCTGGATCACCGTCACTCCAGCTCAAGCTCCTGCGTGACATCGATTCTGGTATGTATGCCTGAAACACTGCGATGATCGTAGAGAAACGATCAAACCAAAATGTTGAAGCGTCAGAGAATTTGTAAACGGCTTGGGTTCATCGCGGCACAGCTGGAACTCACTCTTCGCATCTTCATGAGGCACTCGAGCAGTATAAGCGGAATCGTTCAAATGGCGCTTGGTGAGTTGCAACGCGACCGCTAGAAAAGCTGCTCGGAAACCGTAAGAGATCTTCATGTACCGCGGACGTCTGTACCACGGACGTCTTGTGCAAAGGCAGCAATCCACGGTCCAGGCTGTCAACAACATAGTCTCTACCGCTCTCTTCGAACCGCAGGAAATCTTCATAGAAGTTTTCTGGATCAACAAGCGTATGTTGATACCCAAGGGCCGCATACGATGACGGAGTTTCTAGACGGGCGCTTCGGAAATCTGAGAAGCCTGTTGATCCGTCAGGAGGAGCATTAGTACCTGGAAAGATATTTGTGAATGACCTGTTTGTCTGGAAGATTGAGTAAACGGCGATGGCCAGCCTGACCTTCTGCGAAACAGGGTTGAAGCGTTCTAAAGACCTCCGGTCGGAAAAGACGCCTATGATATATGAAATCCAACGCTGGTATCCATCGGTACTCCGGAAATAGGGCTCGCGCTGCGTGCAGCGTACATGTTGCCTTCTGGACAACGGAATACAGCGCATGGAAGAGGCCCGAAGCCTGCATACTAGCCTTTCACCCACCGTTTGCGACGATCAAAGGCTTCGCAAGTGTAACAGTGCATTCACACCTCCTTTGCTCGCCAAGTATTCAGATGCGCTGGAGTCAGCTGGCAGACCCACAAAGGTAACACACGCAAATGGGACTTTGCCTGCGATACAAGGTGATTTCATTTGATCACACCCAGAGCCGTTGACAAATCTTTCGGACTACTTGCATCATCTGAGAGACAGAGGTCAAATCGGCTTGGCTCCAATGCATCCCTGTGGGTTCGGTGCAGAACGCCTGAAGAGAACGCTTAGCTGAACGCTTGATGCGATAATCTTGGTGCGTACGTCACGAGTCACGACTGAGAGCATGAGGTGGCACCCTTTCTTAAGACTTGACGCCAAAGCGTCAAACTGTTGGCATGACCAGTTCAACAGATTTGAGCGACTTCTTGGCTAGTCAACCTCACGTCAAACTCTCGATACCCTGTAGACTGTAGCGTTGTACATACGATCAAGTCGCAAGTAGAGGAAGCTGTAGAGGATATAGGAACGCGCCGACCTGTGCGGATACAAATCGCTCTGCCTAATGTGCGCGATATCATATCGATACCACGGACGCGATTGATACGGTAAGACACTCATAGGTCGAGAGCGCGAACCACTGTCGGGTCGACTCGTGGAGCGCTCGAATACATCCTCCTCGCCTCCCACCCACTTTTCCCGGGCTCCTTTACAAGCCGGAGAAGTCAGCGCGCGCTCCACGACTGCCCGATCATCCGAAATCTCAACGATGTCCGAAACGCGACAGGCCAAACGACCACGAGTGGACGAGACCGCTCCTTCAGCTTACACTCCTCCCAGCACAACGGAGATACTGGATCGATGGTCGGCCATGTCGCCTGCGAAAGCTAAAGACCTGCTACGAGAGATCATCGTCAGGAATGAAGCAGCTCGTCGCCTGTTCGTCGAGTCTCCTCTCACCGTGCCAATCGCTGCGGTAACGACGCAAGTGCCGGAGGAAGACTACGAGAGTCTTCTGGACAACCAATTCATCGAAGAGATCTGCTCGGTGCAGAACGCTGTCCTCGAAAGCGTTGACGACGTTCACCACTGGGACTTCCAACTGGCTTGCGAAATGGAGGCCACCGCCGAAGAAGCATATCAAGCGATCGCATCGGCGTGCAGGGAAGAGGAATGGCGGGAGTGCGATTGCGACGTGGACGACTGCCACGTAGAGGACACCGCTACCGAGGTTGAGCACAAAGACGGCAATTACAAGTTGGTGCAAGTGGTCGACTACGATACGAAACGGGACGGCCTGAACGCTCTCTTCGAATTGGCGGACGTGATGCTTGAAGGCAAAGATGGCGTCATCTCCGGCGTCCTCATGAAGACCGACGTCGGCGCCGTGGTCGAAATCATGCAGGAGATCGCCATATCGCTCAAACCGGAAGAGAAGGAAAAGCTACGCAAAGACCGCTTTATGGGAAAATTGGACGATCTCGTTACGAGAATCTGGCCGTACACGGACGCTTATGCGGAAGTAGCGACGATCATACGGAAATGATGCGCAAAGGCTGGTGTCAAGAACTGGATCGAGATCTTCAGGTAAGCTCTACATGTTGGTACCCAGGAGACGCGATGACTGATGTCGTCGAGGCTGCAGCTTGCGGGATTGCCCTTTGCGCGGAAGCGCGGTCTTAAAGAGGAGTGGGGCGACCTTTCGGAGGGTTGGCCAGGTGCAGAGGATGGAAAGTAGGAAGTGGAAGCGACTTCTGGATTCGAGGGCATATCGTTGTATCAAATTGTAAGAGAGGCTGAGAATGGATTGATGACGACTTAGCAGGCCGCAGGGCAATAGACCCACTCGCCAAGATTGATCGAGCTACTGATCGACACTGCGCGTACGTTGGAAACTGTCCTTGAAGGAAGACCTCAGAGAACAGGTCGGCGTCTGGAACCGAGGACGCTCGAACGCTATGTCAAAGCATGTCGAAGTCATACCGCTCCGGCTTCCCCCTGATCGACTCCGGCGGATTATCCGACGCCAGAAGCGTCGCCATGGGTGTCGACAGACACGACCACGTCCTGTCAACGGCTACGATGTCAGGTCACCAGTCATCTGTGAAAGGCGTCGGCGCAGATCGGACGCTGTAGCCTAGCCTGTCATTCCATTTTGGAAGCCATAAAGCCAAAGGCATCAGTACTTATGTTCGTCATTTCGGATCAGGAATCCTCATACACCCAGACAATGGAGAGGAAGGCCAGCGAGAGGTATGCCTTCCTTTGGAGCTTTTCGGTTGACCCTTAAGGGGGACCGCCGATCTTGTGTGGAGAGACGAAAGTCAGAGAATCCTACACACCAGGGCTGTCAGATCCAAAACCTGGGAGGACAAAGCGAAGAGCGCTGGTATGATGAAGGATCACGCCCAAGCACAAGTCGAGCACCCTGATGCGGGTGAGAGCTTACCATACGCCACGCGGAAAAGTATACCCTTTCAAGAGATTCGGGCGAAGAAGGAATTGAAGAAAGACGAAGGACATCCTTACTCCCTCCCCCGTAGATCTCCTGCGTTTCGATGTAGTCGAGCTTCCCTTGTGCTAGGCTTATCGGGCGTTGCGTAGTAGTGCTAGGCTGCAGGCTCTGCGCGACCGGATAGCCTACATATCGTGGCGCATCCGCCCTTCATGGACCCACGACAATTGTTTGAATGCTCACTATGACCGGCCACTCTTGACTTTCCCTTTCGCTTCCAGCGCCCCCTCAGTTCCAATTGCGCGACATAACGAGGACCGCCCGCTTACCTCTTCTCAACGATTCGACTTTGCGTCATTCAGTAGTGTTTTTTCGAATGCAGTCTTCAAGGAGCATCCTGGTTTCGGACCAATGTCTTGAGATGGAAGAACTGTCGCACCTTGCTCCACTTGTTGACAATGAAGGCAAGAACAAGTTCTTCAAGCCTTCCTGGAAAGATCCAGGGAGTCGTGTGGGCGCAAAGGGATCTCGATTCGCTTCGATCCATAGCGTATTGAAAAGTTCGTGCAAGACGTCGAAGGCATCCTGCGAAACTCTATGCCCCAGGGTGTGAAGGCTGTGAAGCCAGCAACTCTAATGAAAGTTTTCGACAATTACACAAATGAAACTATCACACGGAAGGAGATCGATCGCGTCCGTAGTATACTGTCTGTGTACATTAGCCAAAACGTCGAGTACAAGAAGCAGTTAAAGAGGTGTCATACGGGAATCACGAGGCTGTTGCAGATTATCAACGCTGAACTCCAAAAAGACAACATAACGCTTTCCGCCGGAACGGGCACCGGTACTGAATGGGTCATCAAGACCCGGTGGTAGGGATATCACCACGAGAATAACAAGATTGTCATCTGGCAATGGAATGTGAACTTCCAGATACGCGTCAACACCAAAGACCACAGTGATCGTTTCTCGATATCCTCAGCTGTTTCTCTCTCAGACGCTAGCAAGCAATTTGACCAAGGCTTGAAAAGCTCCTCCCTGAAATATTCAGAAATCGAGACCGAGAGTGGTCATTGGCCGTCTGAAGCGATCCCCTCTACGTCAGCGATGAAAGAAGCTGCGCCGACAAAGGACAGAGCGTTGAGCGTCGCCAGCAACCAGTCTGGGTCTAGGGCTGGCCACCCCTCCGAAGTTGCCACGGAAGGAAGCCGAGGCCGAGACCCGTACTATCCTAAACCGAATCCGTATATGGACTACCTACCCGATGAAAAACGCTATCAAGAAGCAGCCGATTTGACAGGTTCAAAGCGAAGTATATACACGGTGGCCCATACGGAAGCGTGTATGAGCGAGATTCGAAAGAAAATGTCGATCAGGCACGAGTTGGGTTGCTTGGAAAGCCCTCCTATCACGGCAAATCTTTCGAGAAGTTATGACTCGTTTCAGAGCCATTGATCTTCGTTTCTGTACCCATATGCATGCAATCTCGGCCCTTTGTCACTTTGCGTATGCTACCTTGCACTCCTGACGTATGCCTGCCACATTTGCAGCTACCTTCCATGCAGCTCTCCTACAAGACTTTCGGCGTGATCCTTCAATTACCATGTGATCATTGCGCGGCAGACTTTGTGCCAACGCAAGCATCCCGCAAAACCGTGGCGACTGCTACAAAGTCATTCATCTCATTCCAGACCTGAGCAGAGAATCTTGCCATCCAGCCTCCATTATGCCAGTACTGCGGGGGGAGCGTATAGTTCAGCTACACATCGTCTCCGGCCCTGCGCACGACAACTTACCACAGCCGCGAAGACTTTGGCTTTGAACATCTGGTCGAGAAGATACTCGTATTGCCTTACCAGCTCTTTTTTGGCCTCTCCCGACTTGTCGGGGCTCTGTATCATGACAGGAAGCCGAACGTTGACCTAACGCAGCGTTCAATCCACAACAGCTCTTTCGACATTGCTCAAATGACTTACCATATTGGCCGTCAACTCGTCGTCTTCCGTATCAACCACATCCGTCCCCATGATTTCAGCTGCCTTCCGTCCTCCGGCGACTGCTAGGTCGTGACAGTATTGCGTGATGCGCTTCTCCCCTCCGAGGAAATTTCGGAAGTCCAGTGCTATCATACAGGTCAGATATCAAGCGCGGCTATCATTGCTTCGATTGCGCACGCACCAGCGGGGGTAGACAATACAGGGGCCCAGTCCTGGGTTCCGACCCACTCCCACTATCGTCGAAAGACAATGAGCGCGAGATTCAACAGTGAGCAGATACGCCAACACATACCTGCTTGGCGAAAACCCATTGCCCAGTTGCAGGGTACTTTGCGCTTTCATACAGATGCGAAGTGGGCAAGCTCGAGCGGATCAGAGATTGACGGCTAGAACCAGGCACAGGCGTGTCAGCGGAATGAGACAAGTAAGCGTCTTTCGTTGACTGACTTTTTGGCAACGTATAACAATGCGCATCCTCGATGACTGAATCAGACAGGTGTGAGTTGATGACAAGGTCACACTGAACAAATAATACTCACCTCATGAGCCATTTATGACAGTTCTGCAGCATCGTCACATGAGCCGCAAGTTCGCATAAGACAGGAGGCGACAGATTCACTCACCGAGACCCAGAAATCGGGCTGTACCTTCTCCAAATCCACCGGCAACTGCCCCAAATGATGCGCCGCATCAACAAGACTGAGCGCGTCGTAGTCTTTGCACAGCTGGACGATTCGTTCCCAAGGCATGATGACGCTGCACAGCCGGAAATCAGTAGCGTGTCGACAAGGAGAGGACTGTTGCTCACCCTGGGTTGCTCACGATAGAGTCGACGACGACCATGCGGACCCGCTTTTCCGTTCCAGGGGGATACTCTCGGAGCACCTCTTCTGTCTTTTGGACGATCTGATCGTGTGTTTCGGGAAAGTTGAGTGGTATCTCGAGGTATTCGACGCCTTCGTTCTTGTCGCAGATGTACTTCCTGCACATCGGACGGGAACAAGAGTTAGAGCAAGTGCTGGGCATGGCTCCTAGGCTACTCACAGAGTCTGCTTGACGGCGCCATATGTGGTGCTGTCTACGATTCAAGACATCAGTGCGGATTCTCACAACATGGGGAGCCGACATACATCCAACAATCACATCCCCCTTCTTCCAATCGATATTCCACATGACCGTGTTGACTCCTACCGTCGCATTCCCCACCTACCCGGTATCAGCACCTAACCATCTCGGCCTCAGCAAGGTAAGGACATACCAATACACAATCCTCCACATCAGCACCCACCATCCCCGCCAGCTGTTCCCGGACTTTATCCATGAGCGGAAGGTATGTCCTCCTCATGAACATGTCCGGGCAGCGCTCGCATTCGTCCGAGATGGCGCGCATGGCGGTGATGACGGGGATCGGAGGGGATCCGTATGAGCCTGGGTAAGGTGTCATATGGTTGGAAGGGTTGTGCGGGATATGTATGAAGAGGCTCACCGTGGTTGAGGTTGATATCTATCATACAAGTCAGTCGCCAATTCCTTGCGTACATTGCGAAAGACTCACAATCCGGGTCGAATTTCCAATACTTGAATAAACCCATCCCAAACTGCGGCAACCCATCCCCTCCGCCCACCTCACTGGAATCCCCACCCTTCGATTCTGCCTGATCGGGAAACGTCCGCCCGCCCAACGCCCGGTGTCGGTCCACCTCGGCGAACTCATCCTCGTCTCTCCCCGCGAACGCAGTAGAGGAAGGCGGCGGTAGGCCGGTCCATCGGTGTGACTTATCGATGAGGAAAGCTTGAAAGCTAGGGTAGCATTATTAGCTAGCCTCGTCTCGCGAGCCCTTATGATCGCGCGAGAAGATTTGACGTACTCCCAGACAGCAGGCTCTAATCCCTTGAGACTCGCCTCACTCGTATCTTTCCAGGTATAACACCACCCTTTCACCTCGTCACACCCTTCTTCGCCCTCGTTCACCCTCCGTTCCGCTTCCTCACGGGAAACAGCGGACCTCGTTGTCGGGGTCGTGAAGTCGATACTCAACTCGCTCAGCGCCGCCGATGGGGAGAGTGTTAAGATCTGAAGTGAGGCTCGTGTGTATTCCTACAGCGTATGATCAGTCAGGGGTAAAGAGAATGGGGAAGATGTGGAAAGCGTACGTCTCCTTCGAACACGTCCAGCGCGTGTACATCGGCGAGGGAGAGGCCGCGGACATAGGTACCCCTGACGATGGATTCCTCGGGTTTCACATCCCTGCAACCACAAGGAAGTTGAAGACAAGCGAGTTTGAGGAGTATCATGCATACTTACCGCTGCATAAGCCGTCGCGAATCGTCGACGTGTAAGATACCCGGATAATCGGCGCCCTTGACGCAGTGCCGGACGTAGCCCTGCCCAGAGTATCAGCCAAAAAGATCATTAGGTGGGACGATGTATAATACGTACAGGTAGAATCGCATCTTGAAACGTGAGATCATTCCCCTTGTGCCCCAGGACTCTGGTCAGGATCTGCGGGACCATGAGTGTCCCGAAGAAGAAGACTGGAGATAAGGAGGTTAGCGCGTGAATTGAGGCGGAAAGAGATGCTGACAGTCGTATGTTTCGGCATCGCGGACTGGGATGGTCATGGTGCTTGTGCTCCGGTATGAACGATAGTGTGGGATACCCGACCTGTCTACGCTATATACTCGGGTGAAGGTGTGACTCGATAAAGCGCTGATAAAGCTCTGGTCCCCTCATGAGACATTGCGTATTGCGGGGTAGATTTGATTCCGCCGATCGCGTCAAGTCTAGGGGATTCTTTGCGTTTACAAGGCTCACCTTCTCCTGTCATCCTTCTTACCTTGTCCGATCATCAGCCACCATGGCGGCCACAACTTCCCTTACCCTTCCCGCTCTGCTCACAAGGACACTGCAATCTCTTCTCCCTATATTTACCGACCAAATATCCACCTCCCTCCCCTCGGCACAACAAACACTGCACTCCGCGCTCGCCGACCTCGCGCTCGCGCGCCGGATGATCGATACCCTCGGCATATTTTCCACCAACGAGTCGATGGAGGATGTTGCCGACGGAGACATGGTATTTATGGCTGTTGATTGGGTGGTGGGCGAGGTGCAGGGTAGGGTGAATGGGGATGGGTTGAAGGGGAGGATAGCGGTGCTGGAGAGGAGTCAGGTAAGTCGAGCGAGCGGCGGGAGGCTGTTTCATTCTGATATTATCGTTGGATGTAGGAAGCATACGAAGCGTTTCTATGGCTACTAGAGACATACGAGTTCCCCTTGCAAGACGGCCAGACCTACACCCCGACGACATCATCGCTCCCGCAGGATCCCGCAGGACGGCGGGACGCCAAGATCAAACAGTTCAAGATGGAAAAATCGCTCAGGGAAAAAGTAACAGTACGCCTCCCCTCCCCACGAGTTGGTCCAGAGACATCCATGCTGATCTTCCGGATAGGCAGCAACAGGCGTCGACGTCTCTTCCACCGCCTTACCAGCTATCAGCGCCCTCATCAACAACGACCTCCCCGCGACAAACGATATCGTAGAGGGCACATCACGGATCAACATCTCCGCACCATCAACCTCTGTCAACTCGTCGGAAGGGACCAACGCCCGCTCCGCGACGATCGCAATCCTCTCCCTCCTCCTCACGCAATCACATACCGCGCTTTCGTCCATCAACCAAGAACTAGATCTCCTCCGCTCCGCCGCTATGTCGGCGCACATCGAAGCGGAAGACCACCAGCGCGTAGAGCGAGAACGAAAGACGGCGCAGCGGAAACAAGAGGGCGAGCGTGGGTTGAAGGAGGATGAGATGTGGCGGTTGGATGCGCCGCTGCGGTTTGGCGCGAGCAGGGGAAAGGTCGCCGAGTTGATTGACGATCGAGGAAAGGTCCGTCCGCCTTTCTCCTTATGCCTTCCCAACTGACTTTGGACTATTACTTCACAGCCAACGCAACCGTTCACCATCCTCCCCTCCACGGGCCTGCAAGACCTCTCCTCCCGCGCCCGTCTGCAATCCGAGGTATTCCGCAGCTCACACCGCCTCCCCACCATGACCATCGACGAATACCTCGAGGAAGAACGTCAACGAGGAAACATCATCACCGGCGGAGGGTTCGTCCTTTGCTTCCCTTTCCTTTCGAAGAAAGCTAATCGCACGTTCACAGACCCGAGTCCGAGAACCAGCTGACAGAGTCGGAACAGCTCGCGATCGACGCGGAGGATGATGGGACCATGCGCGGGGAACGTAAGGAGGAGCAGAAGCGTCAGAAGGAGGAGAAATGGGCGAGGTATACGGATACGCATAGAAAGGGAGAGGGAAATACCGTGAATCGGGGTTAGGTGGGGTGTACGGTGTCGCGTTCTTGGAGTCTGAGGATTATACGATGCAGGGTCATAGTCGGCGCATGTCACGACAGGATGCATCATCCATCGACCCGTCTCTGGCAAACAGCTACGCTCCTTTACTCCGAGGGACGAGCTCCAGCGGGGATTCGCGACACTGATAAAGATAGACCTAATCTGCTACCTTCGCGCGATTCATCTTTTGAACCGAGGAATACCGTAACGAATCGGAAGGGAAGGGAAGAGCAGACCGACGTGGCCTTACCAGCAAAACTTCGCCAACTCATCATCGCGACATTGAAGGGTGCAATACGGGCATCTCGTTCGCATTATCAACCATGATAGAGACTCGCACGTTACTCCCATGACAGGCGCAATCGAGCCGCGATCTGTCCCACCATGAGCTCGACGAAGTCGTCTCACTCCCTGCAATACTGATACAAATCAAGCGATTCACGGGCGAAAGGTCGTCTAGACATTTGGCGTATGAGGAGTAAGCAAATGATTACCGAATAAATATTGTGGCCATTTGTGCAGGCGCGTTCGTTCACGGGATAAGCATTTCCGACAAGGGACTTTGCAGCTACTTCTTCCAAAAGTTCAAACGACTCCAGCGTTGACATTTATCGTCTTTATCAGAGGGATTCCCACCGCATATCTCGTCTCGTCCCTCCGCAGTCTCGTTATTCATATTGTGTGTGGTTAGCAGAAGCTGAGCCTCCGGAACGTGCTGTGCAGGATCGCAGCTCCCTAGACAGCTCTCTGAAATGCGAATCATGTAATGTAGTTTTCTGATCGCTATCTGTCTAGGATCGGAACACACTTTGAGAATCTGGCTCCTGTCGATGAAAGGTGGATGCGCCGGTGCTCGACGGAAGAAGTTTATAACGAACATCGCAAACTCAATAGTCTGACCGCTTGTGAGGGAAAAACCGGTCAATCTGCCGGTCTGACGGGGAACCACTGATCGGGAACGATATCCTGGCGCCAGTGTACCTCGGAAAACGATCTTGAGCACAGCTTTCATTAGAAAGAGGTCGGTGCGGTCGGTTGTACCTTTATCTCCTCTGCCCCTGGCAGTGTCTCTCGCCCCGGACGAAAGAAAGGAGCTCTTTTCTCCAGTATGTACAGTGGAAAGAGCCGTGCGAAGTTGTTTTCCTGGTATAAAGTAGACGGTGCACGGCTTAAAAGATCCAGCCCTGTAGTTGAGTCATTTCGATTCCGGTCTCTAGTTGAATTTACCCCCTGCAGCTGCAGCTTATACGTACGCTCTGACTGTCTCACAGTTCGTCGAGTCGCCTCAGATTCAAGGAGGCTTACCAAAATGGAGAAGTCTGATCACAACACTCTAGGCGACTTCATGTCTTTGCCACTAGACCATATGGCAGATAGGACAGATATGGTCGACCACGACGCACAGCTGACTTCACAGGACCCCGAGGAAATCTGGATCCAAAGTATGCGCGATGCTCTGACGCTGTTTGGTCTATCTTACGTGACCAATCCCGTGGAGGATCTCGAAACCGAGATCACGCCCTCGTCTTCCCGTTCGACCGCGCCCTCCGCCAACTTTTCGACACGGTCAGCCTCGTCGACCGCACTGGCGGTGAGTTCTGTTGAACGCAAGCGAAGGCGGGTAGCTGCATTGCAGCGCAAGCGAAGGCAAGCCGAGGCGAACAATGAGTACTCGAAATATCGATTCCAGAAAGTACAAGCTGGCGGATATATCATGCTGTCGATGATGAATGGTGAAGAACTCCCGCTCAAGGACAAGGTGGCATCGTCTCTGGCATTTGGTCAGGAAATGCGTCCCGAAGATCGAAACCGGCTGCTTCAACGATTACTTACCCTGATTTCCTGCTTGGAAGCTAGGTACAAGCAACGTCACACCGTCAGAGATGGTGCGTCAAGGCCCGCGAGGACCGAAAGAAAAAGGGAATTGTGCAAGGCGCTGACGGAGATCATCAATATCTGCTCATCGGGTGACGAAACCTCTGTGGCGATCGAGCATGACATCTGGGATGTTCAACTGCGTGTATTCGAAGTGAAATGGATCTCATGGCACCCAGGGGATAAAGGTGGGGAATTTTAGTAACAATGGCTTAAAGTCAAGTTGAAACCTCACGTTAATCGCCCGTTCACTAGATCTCATCACCCGCGCCAGGGATGGCGACATGCAAGACGCCGGCTGTCAAGATGGAGTGTTGGAAGAGGTGGGTGTATTCTGAAATCACCGTTGCACCCTAGCTAGAAAATGACAACGGACCTTCTGACATAGACAGCAAGTACCGACGACATTGCGCCACCCATGAGTTATGATGGGATATCCTGGACTACTGTGGGACGTTCTTCTTCACAACCATGGCTCACCACAGCTGTATCATCGTTCTCGGTCCCACTCGGGCCCGCAGAAGACAACAAAACCAGTGCAAGCGACAGCACCGGGCCAGGACAAGGGAGCACTTCCAATGCAGCTATACCTCAAGGAGAACATCCGAAACGACACGAGGCTTCCGAATATTACTTTCGCAGAGTGCTATCTAGCGATGGAAAGTTTACGTATCGTATGCATCTACGAGATGGATCCGTAATGAGGGAAAAACTTGACGAGGAGGGCCTTCAATTTTCCTCTGCTACTCCTCCGAATCTGACGCAAGAGATTCTGGACAGGTTAAAGGCGTTCATCCACCGTCTCGAGGCGTCTCACAAGCAGTCCGCGCCCGAGTCTCTCGGGGAATGGTATAGAGGCGCTTTCGCCCAGAGGAAGACAGTTGTGGCGCGAGAGATTACTGCAATTGTCATCCGCAAGAATTTGAAAGGATTCTCAGACCCCGTGGGTTATGACGTATGGGACGACGAGCTGAAGAAGCTGGATGAGATGTGGGACCTTCCCAGACCCCGGCAGGGGGCTGATGATGATTCTGTCATTGAAGACTCCTTCCATCTATCATGTGGGCCCGGGAGCGAGGAGCACCTGACCGCGACATCTGCAACAGTCGCCAGCGCTCACAAGCGGGGATCAGGCATTGTCGACGCGTCTTCAGCCCGATCAGAACAAGGGATGTTCATTGCGCAGCACATTCTTGATCCGCATACAGGAGAGACAGTCCCTTGGACGTCTAGTCTGGAAGACAGTCTAGAGCCTACCAACACTGCGCCGTCTGCCAGTAGCCCTGCGTCTACGAGAACACGAAAGCCTCCCTGGTGGTGGTGCACTATGGACCGCGAGGAGCCGCACTCAGAGCAAATCGTCTTGAACATCGCAATAGGATCCAAGGAAGAAAAGGCCCCAGCGTCGAGAAGAGTTGAACAAGCATTCCCCGTCGCAGATGATCCCATCAAGGGAAGGCTCATTCACTTGATTACGACATTGCAAACCCAATATGGCACCTCCTCGAGGGATGTAGAAGCTCCTGATTCCAATGGCAAGCTGAGCTTGAGACGTAAAGTGTCTCTGTTCATCGTACAGCACCTGCCTCAATCCCTGACAAAAAAGCCGAGAAAGGAGGATTCTCCAGCGCAGCGGTCAGCGCGCCTCGATGAGCTTGAGACACTAGCAAAGAAGCTCGGGTGGGAGGTCAAACAATGATACGCAGCTTCGAATTCTGAAGGAGGGGAGAGGATGTGAGATTGCGATTGGGAGAGTCTTCGCGCCGGTAAATCTCTGGAAAACGGAACATGTAGTTCAGTCCTTCAAATCGGCCATGTCTCGCTTGACCCTATCGAAGTGTATACTCCTGAAGGGCAGCTTGATTTTTCTCCAAAATCTCCGGTGATTCAGAAATGGAGGAATGGCCTGGTATAATCCAGCGCCCGATTCGATCTTTATGAGCGATTGATAACTAAGATCATGAAATCATGCCCCGCTTGATTCAGTCGCTACAACCCTGTCCCTGTCTATCCGACCACTCTGCTCAGCCTCTCCACATCTAGCAGTCACAAGCCAAGTCAGCACAACGCGAGCGAGACCGCACACCCGTACTCACCGTTCAACAGCGCATCTCCGGCATTCAAGACCTGCTCGTACAAGGAATACTTGTCGTTTCGCTGCGCTCCGCTCGTCTTGGTGATGACGCCGGACACCTTGTCAATGACACAGCTGATTCGCTTGTTGGCGATAAACTTGGACAGATCGCTGTTCAACCGATATCAGACTCTGCAAGACGAACACCTCCAAACGTAACTCACGCATCGATAAAGCTCGGGCTGACACCAAACGCCTTGCTCATCCTCTCCATCGTCAACGACTGATACGACTCGAGAATCTGCGTATACGCCTTGACACGCATCTCACGGACATAGTATCGCGCATGAGGGGCCAAGATCGGGTTCGGCATCAGGTATTTCTCTTCGACTTCGGCGAGGGCGGAGAAGAGGTCTGCGTAGTTGGTGTCATAGAGGGATTTGATGAGGGTCGTTAGGACGGGCATTTGAGGCATGAGGGCGTTGATTTCCGCGCTGGCGAGGACCTGGGGAGCGTGATCAGCCTTGAACCACTCTCGTACATGTGCCGAACTCACCTTGGTCTTGATCGCCTTTCGATCACATCCAATCCCGGCAGCCAACACCGTCAACTCGACAAACTCTTCATACTCCATCAACTCGGCCGCGGTAAACGTGCTCAGGGAATCGATCAACAGGTCGGCGGCTTCCTTGAATTTCCTGATGGAGAGGAAGTGGAGGGCGCGGTAGACTTTGAGTCGGTTCCGTCGGTCCCAGTCACCACCCTTTTCGATCAGCCTGCAGACAGAGGTCAGGCTGCGTTGTGGAGAAGAGGGCGAAGGCTTACTCTTGCGCGGTCTTGATGTCGCCTTCCACCTGCGACTTTTCGTTGTAGAACATCGCCAGACGGATCTTGGCGAGCACGAGATCTATTCTCGCGCCGATTCCGGCCGTCTTTTCGAACGCTGCGTCGATGGCGGGAAGTGCACGTTCCTACCATATCATCAGTCCTCGGTTACCGTTCCAGTGCACTAAAGCGGAACTCACCTTGTCACCAATCTGGCAAAGGTACCCCGCCTTTTCCCTCATCCCCTCTGCTGGGTCCGTCTCGCCGAGAGACTCTTCCGCATCCTTGATCTGCGCATCAAACTTCTTCAGCTGCTCCTCGTTCTTCGCTTCAAGCTTGGCGATAAGATCTGCTGATGGCGGCGGCAATGACGACGGAAGTGATTTGGCGAACGGTGCCATTTCTGGGGACGACAGGATTTGAGCGCGATTTCCTGGACTGAAGCAGATGAGGACTCACCATCCTTCTCGATCCCCTCCCACAGCGACTTCTTCGCCTCTTCGTGCAGACTGCTCAGCTCCTGCTCTCCCAGCTGGAAGACATATTGCGGCAACTTCAAGTTGATCTGAATCGGTACGGAATCTGCGTCGGCCATTTTGCTGGTAGTCTATCGATGTTCTGAGGGCGTCTGTGTCACGATCCTGCTCTCCTTGTAGCTTTCCTTGCAAGGTAGTTCAATCCAGGGTTCGCTCATCGATTGATGCTCCCGTCTTGCATTGGTGACGAAAGCGTTCCCCTACGAATTCGGACGCACCAGCGCAATCGAGTGGGTTCTTCGCTGCTTCAACCTGAAACATCTACCTCTTCAACATTCTGCATAGAAACTCCATCATCTTATCTGCAAAACACCAACGAGATGGCCAAGTCAAGCGGATCCAAGGGACCACGACGAGCGGCTGGGTCCTTCTTTGCGAATCTACCCCAGGACCTCAAGTCGCAGCTCCGGTCCCAGTCCTTTCCCGACAAGCCGACATCAACCACAGAGACACCGGAACAGGTTGATGTGAGTCGCTAGAGCATATGCCCTTCATCTACTGACTCTGCATAAAGATAGTGCCGAGTGTCCCCGCTAGCAAACGACGAAAAATCAGCAATGATGATACACCTTCAACCTTGACAACCTTGATCCCAACCCAGCCAGATGATGACGAAGATCTAGACGATTCCCAAGAAAGCGCTGGCGAGAACTCGAAATGGGATTGTACGGGCCTCGTGCCACGGTACACACATCACTCCGAAATGCCCAAGAACATCCAGAAATGTACGTCCTCCGTCCCCTTCACCTCTCTCATGCCAATTTCTCCTCTCTGAGAAGACTTCTACCAACGCAACGAACTCTTCTCCCGCTACGCAACACACAACATCCTCATGGACGAAACCGGCTGGTTCAGCGTCACGCCGGAAAGTATTGCGTGTCATATCGCCGAGCGGTGTCAGAGTGATACGATATTGGATGCGTTTTGCGGTGTTGGAGGGAATGCGATTCAGTTTGCGATGACGTGTGAGCGAGGTATGTCTTTCATCGCATGGGTCACAGGAGCGACGAGGTGACACCACGATGGAAATCGTCTTGCTGACACTGCCGTGTTTTCAGTAATCGCAATTGACAACGACATGACCCGTCTCAAACTCGCGCGACACAACGCAATGCAGTACGGCGTCGCAGACCGCATAGAATTCATCTGCGGAGACTATATCGCGTTTGCAGAGTCATACGCGAGACGACTGGACGAGGACAGGCGCGTGGGGAGGCCGAGGCATGGGGATGAGATTGATGTCGTGTTTCTGAGTCCGCCTTGGGGTGAGTCGCGCGCGCTGAGGACGAGGTTTTGTGCTGAATGATGGTTAGGTGGGACGGACTACTTGCATCTGGGGAAGAGCACAACCGCTTCGACCGAATCTCCGCGTCCACCATCGAACAAGGGGAAACAGCGGGATACAGGCGGACTCGACGACCTCGGAGAATCCACTGGGGCCGAATCAGCAAGCACAAGCCGCCGTACTGAACCCAAGGAAACATTCGGAATCCCCAACGAAATGCCTCCGTACCCACTTTCCGCGCTCGCGCCGATCCCAGGAGACCAACTGTTCCGCCTGACATCCCGGATATCGCCCAACATTGCCTTTTACCTTCCCAAGAACACGGATACGAACGAGCTTGCGGCGTTGGCGCCGGATATTGTAGATGAGGAGGGGAATGTGGTCGGCAAGGAGTGGGTGGAAGTTGAGGAGGAGTTTGTGGGCAAGGAGAAGGGGTGGAATAGCTTGAAGGCTATCACGGCGTATTATGGGGGGATTGTGGCCGCAGAAGAGTAGTTTGCTGGCTCAGCTGGGTACTTGACGGACTCTACGTTGGGGGGTGTCACGAACGAATGATTGTAAAAGCTATGGCATCAAATGGGCGGCCGACTACAAAGTCGAGATGGAAAGGCGCACTAGTGATGTATGCCTTGTCTCCATTTCCTTTTCACGGCGTATTGCGATGGCCATCACGTACATCTTATCAAGTTTGTGGTGTTAATGCTCCGTAGTGCTGCCATGCTTTTGGCCAACAGCTGCCCGCCACAGAACAGCTGCAGTGAGGCCACAAACATCGATAGGGAAAGGAGCGGGAAAGGTGGCGACTCGCCAAATCCCCAGAGTCGGGAGAACGCGCTTCGTCATCATGCCTCTGTTTCGATTGACATGAACCATCCACCTCAGTCTCCTTTTCCTTCTTCCATACTTGCTTGTAGTCGTTCTGCCTAGAAGGATACCACCTTGCCTATCATCAACAACGCACTACAATATGACATCACCGCTCGCGCAAGCCGACGCCCTCGTGTCTACCGATCCCAAGCAGGCGGAAACCCTGTACAAGCAGATCCTGTCGACCAAAGCAGGTGAGTATCCGTCGTCTTACAGCTGGCATGTGCTGACAGGATTCCGCTGGTCAGCCGATGATGAAGGACTCCGAGAGCAGGAAACGGCCTTGGTGAGACTTGGAGCGATTTACAAGGCGGATGGGTCAGTTTCAAGGTCGTCATTTCGCCAGTCAAAGTCTTACGTCCTTTTCGCGATCGCTCTACCTTGACAGTAATGCCGATGCGTTGGCAGAATTGGTCACGCAATCCCGAAGCTTCATGTCCAACATCGCAAAGGCAAAGACTGCCAAACTCAGTATGTCGCTTCCGCGAGCTCCCCACACTCCTTTGTGAACCCTGTCTGATGAACACTGCGTCATAGTCCGAACCTTGATCGATTCGTTCCCGCCCGAGGCTCGAGACAAGCAGATCACTGTCGTCAAGGACAACATTGAATGGGCGAGAAATGAATCTCGAGTGTTCTTGAGGCAGAGTCTGGAAGTGCGATTGATTGGACTGTGCGTTTTCAAAACCCAAATGTGGATCTCTCGACGCTGATAATTTGATCCGCTTACAGCCAAATCGAAAACCAGCATTTCCGACCGGCGTTGGCGCTCATCGAAAACTTGTTGCGCGAGCTAAAGAGGCTGGACGACAAGATGATCTTGACAGAAGTGCATCTGCTCGAAAGCCGGGTCAACCACGCCACGAAGAATTACTCAAAGGCAAAGGTACGTCAGTTACGCTGCTTCCCGAAAAATCTGCTAATCTGGTCTGTTCCTCCTAGGCCGCATTGACTTCAGCAAAAACAGCAGCCGCAGCCATCTACTGCCCGCCTTTGTTGCAGGCCCAGCTGGATATGCAGTCGGGTATCTTGCACACGGAAGACAAGGACTACAAGACAGGGTAAGCATTTCGCGTGTCTCATAGATATAGACTGATCCGTATGTTGCAGGTACTCTTACTTCTTCGAAACGTTCGAGGGCTTCTCGGGGCAAGACGATGACCGAGCCCTTCCGGCATTGAAGAACATGTGTTTGTGCAAGATCATGATGAGCTTGGTAAGCGGTGGTCAACATCTTCCCGATCCCGTAAACTGATATAGAGCTATTGCAGCCTGACGATGTCGCTCCGATCTTGGCACTGAAAGCGGCGGCCAAGTACCTGAGTCGGGAAACAGAGGCCATGCAGGCGGTCGCCAAAGCGCTCAAGGAGAGGAGTCTGGAGTTGTTTGAGAAGACGCTGAAGGATTACTCCAAGGGTGAGTTGTCAGCCATTACTTGCGAATGGTCCGCGCCGTTAACACGTCGGCCGTATTCCAGAACTGCATACCGACCTCTTGATCCGCACGCATTTGGCGCTGCTGTACGACACGCTCCTGGAGCAGAATTTGGTTCGAGTGATCGAGCCCTACTCGGTTGTGGAACTGTCTTATGTTGCGAACCAAGTTGGACAGCCTTTGAACAGTGTGGAATCCAAGTACGTCCAGGCGAGGCTACCGGATGCCGATACTGACAATATACTCGGCGGACAGGTTGAGCCAGATGATCTTGGATGGCGTGTTCCAGGGCGTACTGGACCAGGAGAAGGGAAGGTTGATCGTGTATGATGAACCTGAGAAGGATGTACGTACTGCGATCTTGCACGATCGAGAACGCGCTGACGCCAGATTTTCTGCAGTCAACGTATGCTACGGCGTTGGATACCATCAAGCAGATCAGCGAGGTTGTCGGAGGGTTGTCCGACAAGGCTAGGAGATTAGCATAGACGGCTGTATACAGAATATGCATGAGATTGTTTGGATTGGTGTGCAGCCATCATCTGCCATGTTCGGAGACAGTGATCTACACCACGACTCGGTAGAGCTTGAACCCCGGCAAGCTCCCTATTGGCATGAGGCTTTCTGACTCGGACATATAGCAGAAGGGAAATTGCACAGCAGAATGCACTTCCTGACCAAAGGCGGGGCACAAGACGGGACGTGGAAGAGAAGGCAAGCGTCTGGACAGGGACAACAACGGCAGAAGGCAAGAAAGCAAATGTTCGATGTTCAACAAAGATCAAATAGTGGTCGCTCATCCTGTAGTCTGTTTACAACGGCTCAAACAATGTCGTGCACTACATCACTCGACCCTTTACAAGGCAAAGCACGTGCAAGCCAGACTACCACAGACGAGACCATAACGAGTAAAGAGGACAGCGAAGGCGAAGGTTGGAAAGGTTGGTGTTGCCGTGGGAACCGGACTCGGTGAACATCGAGAAGCAGAGTGGTTCGAGGCGATGGTGGTGATCGCGATGATCAAGGGAGACGACCGTTTAAGATCGCTCGCCTCGGAGTCGTCGAGCCAACTGCATGTCCTTGGGCTGGATGGTGACTCGCTTGGCGCTGAGAGGAGAAGGGGGTAAGCGAGTGAAAGCAAGACGTGGTGGCAAAGGACTTACTGGATGGCAGCCAAGTTGGTGTCTTCGAACAAGGAGACGAGGTAAGCCTCGGAAGCCTCCTGCAAGGCCATGACGGCAGACGACTGGAATCGCAAGTCGGTCTTGAAGTCCTGGGCGATTTCTCGGACCAATCGCTGGAAGGGGAGCTTTCGGATCAAGAGCTCGGTCGACTTTTGGTACTTTCGGATCTCTCGGAGGGCGACGGTACCGGGCCTGTATCGGTGGGGCTTCTTGACACCACCGGCGGAGGGCTGGGTAGCCTTTCGGGCGGCCTTGGTGGCGAGCTGCTTTCGGGGAGCCTTACCACCGGTAGACTTTCGTGCGGTCTGAAGAGAGGCGGGGTTAGATGGTGAAGTGTAAGGTGGAGATGGTACTCACTTGCTTGGTTCGGGCCATTGTGTTGAGTGAAGAGTGTTGAAGGTTGAAGAGTAGTCAAGAACGTTTAGTGATTGTGATGGGAAGTAAGCAAAAGTAGGGGAGAAGGGTCAAGCGAGCTATGGATTATATATCTATCCCCTTCCTCGTCAGAAAGGAGGCCCGCCCAGTCTCCCGAGCGGCGGCTTCGATCACAACAACAAGCTCGACAAAGTAAACAGACAAGATCAGAACGCGTTTCATCAGGGGACGCACGTGACCGACAACATTGATCAATAGGGGCGATCGTTTCGGATCGGCTCGGAAGCTATACTAAGCGCACATCGAGATTTCTCCTTTCTCCTAGCTCCTGGCACATAGGAGGAGCTGGAGCTGGAGGAGATAGGAGAGCTGATAGGAGGTGGTTGACTGGTGGTTGTGGGCTGAAGTCTATAGTCGCTTCTGTTCGATTCCGAAGCTGGTTTCCGACTTATCGCGTCGAACTTTCAGGCTCAGTCGGTCGAGAGGGATTTCAAGTTTAGATAGAGCTACAGAGCACGCATTCGCATTCACGACGTGGACGAGCTACTTCGCTGCAAGAGTCGCAAAGCAGCTTGTCGTAAGAGCGCTAGGCCATGTAGAACGCCCAAAGGTATATGCATATGAGCATACGAAGACTGGACACCTCGGCGAATGTGAATGTTCAGACCCAGGTATTCGCCAACTACTCTGTGCTAGACGAAGAGTCACAGGAGGAGAACAGATGAACGAGATGAACGGCAAGACTGTGGTGCGACGGACAGTGGCACAGTGGCAAAACCTTTGCAGCGACTTTGAATAGGATAGAACAGCATGGCGCAAGACCGGTACATGGCTAGCATAAGCATAAGATCCGGACAATGCGAGGAACGATGCGGAATATCGGAGAGTCGAGCGCTCCACCGCTCCGACGCTGCTCGACACTCGCACATCCCTCGACCGCACCGTACATAGGATCAGTCGACGACTAGTCGACGGATTCCATCATTTCAGAGCCTGACATTTGCCTCGCTCCCCCTCTCTCCCTTGATGTGCGTTGATGATCAGAAGTCTCGGTCGGATACAAGCCCCGCCCGCGAAAGAATGGATTCGTAATTTGAATCCGTAATTGTAAACAGAGCTTGTTGACGACCGGGACTCGCTCACTTATACCGCGCGCGCGGTGTCGCTGTTCCCCCTCATGTTATGCCCCCTTGGCCCTCTTTGGAATTTTGAATACCTGCACAATAACTGCTACTACGACCACTCAGTCTACTCTGTAAGTCATCTCGACGTGCTATTCGCTTTCGTCGGAGTGCCCTGTGTCGCTGACACCGAGCTCGTTTGTCCGTGTTTTGTTTTTCGTCGCCCCCGCCGTCGTCCTTGTTCTCGACGTATCGATACAACAGTCACCAAACCCTTTCTCCGACAACTATCAACACAATGGCCCCTACCAAGAAGTCCACTACCGCTACCAAGGCCAAGGCCGCCCCCGCTCCTCACAAGAGCTACGCTGATATGATCAAGGTAAGCAGAGTTCGGGTTACGTAGGCTGTGTTGGCTTTTGTCGTTCGTGTACGGCTTTGTTTGCAACACATTACCGGCGGTCGGGCTATCGTGAGGCATCTACCTTTCAACTGAGCCTTGGGCAACGTCGTTGGATGAGCCCGGGCTGTTTGCCATCGGTGGCGGGATAGGGGTCGCGTGATGGCGACGTGATTACCCAAAAAGGAAAATTGCGCGTCCGATTTTCGACTTCGTTTGTCGTCCGACTCTTGTCTTCCGGTCAACAGATATGCGTCAATATCAGTGGGTTGGCAGTGCCACTGCCACCTGCAGCTCCGTGGTGAACCGCATCAACGTCGTAGGACGAACAATGGTCGAGCAGGTTTTACTTGTCGCGGATTGGCCCGGACGCGCTTCGGCGGTTTCGACTTTGGTTTTTTCTCTCGAGCATGCTTTCTTGCTGGCAGCATGCTGCATAGCAATGGCAATCAGACTGCCCTTGACGGCTGTCCGAGCTGCCATCGGCCCTGCGGTTTGCTATCGGCGCAAGCAGTTCGTAAACGAGAATAGACGTCCCACAACGTCTATTTCTCACGCGGGGCGCGTCAAATTTCTTCCGAGTTTCGTCTTCGTCCTTATCTCTCTTTCCACTACTAAAATCTTCTGCCATTGCCCTTCAATAGGAATGCATCATCGCCTCCAAGGAAGATGCCCGTCACGGTGTTTCGCGACCTCAGCTCAAGAAGTAAGTCCATCTCATTACCCCCACCCATCACGCGACTTACACACCCTCCAGGTACTTGGCCGAGCAATTCAAGGTCGACATGTCCACCAACGCCAACGTCTCCCACTTGAACAAGGCCATCTCCCGAGGTGCCGAGACCGGTCTCTTTGAGTTGCCCAAGGGTATCGGAGGTCGAGTCAAGTTGGTCAAGAAGGCCAAGGCTACCGCTGGCAAGGAGGTGAGTCGCTAAGCATGTCTGTTGTTGGTACATTGCTGACATGCTATCGCGTAGAACTCTCCCCCGGCCAAGAAGGCGGCTCCCGTCAAGAAGGCCCCCGTCAAGGAAGCCCCCAAGAAGGCTGCCGCCACCAAGGTATGTTCCTGGAGACGTTCCATGTTTGGTATGCTAATCCTTGTCGACAGGCCGCACCCAAGAAGGCCGCCGCCACCAAGGCTGCCCCCGCCAAGAAGGCTGCACCGGCAAAGACCGCCGCCGCAAAGAAGACGACGGCTGCCGCCAAGAGTACGTCACGGCTGCTCGTCATCTTTACACACGCTGACTTATTCATTCTATCTACAGCCAAGGCAGCTGCCACCGGAAAGAAGGCTGCCCCCAAGAAGGCCGCCAAGAAGTAAAGCTCAATTTTCGCTCGCTTTGTGTCTTCCCCGTCCGCCGTTTCTCGTCGCCGCATCTTCCGGGGTGTCTTCCGCCTTTTCAACCTTCGATTTTCTGTCTCGCCTTTCCTCACTACCCGTTTTTTCGCTATACCGCCAGAGTCGCACGTCTCTCGTGGTCTTTTTGACTTTGTGCCTATCATGGATGCACCCCGTTGGATGTCTTTTGCGATTGTACTTTTCATGTGATTGATGTGATATCCGTTATGTCAATCGTTGCGATCTTGATACCGTTCAGTGGCTGGTTCTCAGTAATTGTCAGTGGAGGCGTGTTATGTATGCCCGCCAGGTGCTCGTTTGGTTTCATGCCCTTGGTAATAAGGACTTGAATGTTAGCTGATTGACAGAGCTTGGTCCTTTCGTGGACAGTCAAGAGAGCTGTCAAGAGGGAAAGACGGAGGGAAGGGAAGTTCAAATTTCGGCGGCCGAGCTTGACGGAAGCGAATCTCGCAGAGTCGGTGCATCTGGTCATCTCGACAAGTTGACTCGAATGATCCACATTGACTGCGACGCGTGTCACAAGCAGTGGTCCTAAGAGCAGCAAGGACAGGGCATATTGACGCCTCGAAAGCCTATTGGGAGCGCCCGCTATTCTCCAAGGTCGTTTATCAGCAAGATGGACGCACCAGGACCGTCAGGGGAAGCCTCAAGGCAACCTCCGACCTTCAACGCAGCCATCGCCATGCCCCCGCCGCCCGTTCCGACGCCACGGCCTGCAGCAGAGGATTCCTACTTTTCCCAACATGCCGAATCATCGAATTACCAGTCAGCCGGACAGAAGGCCCCATCACGCCCATCAGCTCGAACGGTCGCTCGAAAACCCAGCACCGCACAAGCATCCGGCTCTGCACCCGTCGCCGTCCGTCACAGCGCGAGGATTCCCGTCCGCTCCGCCAAACTCCAAGCGAACATGGCCTCTTCCGCTCGAATCAAGCTCAAGTTCAGTCAAAAGGGCGAACAGCACAAGCTTCCGCCGGGACACTTTATGAGTCCTTTCGGGGAGTACACGCGGGAACTGGATGATGATCCGGAAGAGCCGTTGGCGTTTGAAGAGCAGTTCATTTTGCGCGTGCCGAAGGAGGTGGCGATGGGGGATCCAAAGAGGGGCGTGAAGGGGTTAAACCAGTTGCTTGACGAGCGGAAAGAGGTTGATGGGGTCTGGTTCAAGTTCAAGGGTGAGTGAAAGGCTCGTCCGTGGGGGATGCGTGCTAAAAGCTCTTGGTAGATGCGAGAAGAGCAGTCTTTCATCATGCGGATCAAAACTATGCGGCCAAATTAGTGGATTTGCCGTGTATCATCGAGTCGCAGAAAACGCTAGACAAGAAGCGACTCTTCAAAGTCGCAGATATCAGTCAGGTAAGCGATCATCGATGTAACACTGCAGCTCCTCGCCTCATGACGTCCTCTGCAGATGCTCGTCGTCGAGTATCCGGTGCCGACGGAAGATAGCGTGATCGCCGGACACCATGACCCCGAAGCCTTTGTCTGGCAGCACGGTTTGACGCCGCCGCTCCATTACGTTCGACAGAGACGTTGGCGAAAGCGAAAGGTCGGCGACAAGGTACGACTCAATTACAACCTACTCTGCGCGTGAAGGACTAACAGGGGATACCTTGCAGGAAGGAGCAAGAATAGATGCGGAAGTCGAGAGACTGCTGAAACTGGATAGCGAAGCGCGGAACTCCTCTCTCAGTTCGTAGCGTCCCTGTTCTCCCACCGCATCCTTTGCCTAATCCCGCGCCCCGTTACAGGTTTCGTCGACATCGAACCCGCCGCTACGCCAAACCAAGAAGACGAAGAGTACGAGGAGGAAGGCGACTTTGAAGGCTCACAGTGGGACGGATCGGAGCTGCAAGCGGGCACGCCGAGAAGCGTGAATGACGGCGAGAGCGCGTTTGGGGATGATATGGCCGAGAGAGATGTCGGTATGGAGTTGTCGGCGGCGTTGAATGATGAGTGAGTTTTCGTGAAGGAGGTACGTATCAGAAGCTCATACTGGACGGATTACTAGGCAGGAAGAACTGGATGAGCACTCCGAGGACGAGGAGGACGAGGAAGAGGATGTGAGTACAGTGTGCGCTGATTGGACGTTGATGCTAATGGGATCGGCTTAGGACGGCGAGGACGAGGAAGAAGACGAAGACGAGGAGATGGCCGAGCTGCGACAGCAACAGAAGACGCTAGACCAAGAAGTTCGCGATCTGCAGCAGATCGTCGATAGGAAACAAGCCGAGATCCAGAGTATCAGCAGTGTCATTCTAAAAGTAAGCCACTCTCTCATAGCATTGGCACGCAAACTAACGCCTTACAGGTCCGCGCACAAAACGGCCTCGCGAGACCGATGCAAGACCTCCGAGCCAAGACGCAAGCTCGGGACGAGAACCAAGCGCGTATCGACGCCAAGATTCAGGCGCGGGAAGCGGCCAAGCTGGCAGAGGCGGAACGACGGGCGGCGGAGAATGCAGAAAAGGAAAAAGCAGCGGTGGCGGCTGATGCAGCCAAGGATGGGGATGAAGATGATGAAGATGAGGATGACTTGTTTGGCGAGAATGAGGATGACGAGAAGGAGGACGAGGGGCAACCGGTGCAGCCGGCGAATGAAGTGCCTGAACAGCCCGAGGTAAGCGTCTTGACGAGTTGTTGCCACGGGAACTTATGCTCTATACCCAGGTTGACGTATGGGCAGACGAGTCGGATGAAGACGAGTCTGAAGAGGAAGAGGGGAAGGGCCATCAGCCGAATGACGAGGCGCAAGAGGGTCAAGCTGCAGCCGGCGAGACTCCAGATGTGGAGATGGCAAATGTCAATCTGGCGGATGTGCCTCCGGTGCCTGCTGCTCCCCCGGTTGTTTCCCAATGGGGCTTTGACGTCGATGATGACGACGATGAAGAAGATTAGCCACTCGCATTGTATTGTCTATATGATAACCAGTTGTCGCGCTATGGCATGCTATCTACCAACTTTACAGCTTCCCCTACCAAAGAACATTAGCTCCCACCTTCCCCTTGCGACATCGACTTACCAGACGGCAAAATCTTGTACGTCACCCCCCTCCATACCACTTCATCCCCCACAATCGCTCGCAGCCAAATTGGCAGCCCCAGTCCCTCTCTGACCACCCACGCCGTGAAGAATTCGAAGAACTCTCCGAGAGACCGGATCCCCTCGCCCTTGAGCGCCTTCATCACTTGCAGATCGACCATCAACCACGCCACCTCGTGCACGAGAAACGTCATCCACCCCGGCACACCGAACAACGTCCCAAACGCCCAGCTCGCTAGCACTCCGAGTAACAGCGACTCGGTCAACGGCTCGACCAACGTCGCAGCCAATACCATCCGCCGCCGGACCCGGATCCACCTGACCCTTCTTGCAACATACGCCTGCACGCTAATCGGGCCCAAACAATCCATCGCGAGGTCCGGCGTGATCCGATGCGCGAGGAAAAGCTGGTGCATTATCGCAGCGGCGATCATATTGTCCTCGGGGAGGTACGGGGCGAACGCGGCGATCCCGCGCGGCGCGTCCGGTTGGTTACGAACGGAGAGGGAGGGGGATTGGAGTTGAGACAGGGTGGAGCGGCGGTAGATGTTTGATTTACCGACGACGCATGAGTCGAGGGCGGTTGCGTTCTGCCGGAACGAAGCGTATTGGCGGAGCGAGAACGGAGAGGTCAGGATTTTTCATGGGAAGAGGAAAGACGGGAGAGCGTACGATAGCGAGGTACATCTTGGCGTGCGTCGAATTCAGATACGCCTGTTCCAGCCGGGCGCCAAACGTCTGTTCCGGGACCCAGGCAAAGGGCACGTGGTGGACCAGTCCGACGCCCGACGCGTCGGCGGAGAAGGCCCGGTCGTTTGGGTCTCGTTTTGCCGTCTCGTGGTCCGAGGCGGGGTATAGGAGTGCGTCGGAAGGGAGGGAAGGGTGTGAGTTGGATGATGGATCCGTGGGGGAGGTCAAGGCGGACACGGAATGCAGGAGGGAGAGTTTGGAGACGCTGATCGTGGCGTCGAGGACCCAGAGGATGTCGTACTTCGCCTGATTGATCGGGTTGTAGATGTTATTGATCTTCGGGTTCACCCCGACCTCGTCGGTTGCTTTCCCTTTCCATTAGCGAAGACCCGGGAGAAAAAAAAAGAGAGACGTACAGACGACAATCCGCGCCTCTACCTCGGGGTACTTGGACAGCAACCGCCGGACCACATCCAACGCCTGATCGTTCGCACGCTGGACGGCGAACAGCACCTCGTACCGCGCGCGCGGGTAGTCGAGCGCGAGCGTGGATTCCAGGTTGTAGTACAGGTTCGGATCGAGTCCACGGAGAGGCCGGATGATCGTCACTCCGGGAAGGGAGCCCGCCGGAGGGATTGTGGACGGTGTACGTGGTTTATGGGTGTATCTTTTCTTCCTTTGCGGGTGTTAGTAGGGTGGAGAGAGGAGGAGAAGAGCGTACGCGGTGTATAGCCCCAAGAGGCAGATGGACCAGACGGTTGTCCATAGTGTAGTTGTGCTGCCTGCTAAGACGAGCTTAAGTGTAGAGGCGCCGGAGGCTGAAAGGAAAAGTGTGAGCGGGGTTCTTGATGAGATAGTGGGCTCACGATTCCATGCGAGGCCTAAGAGTGGCATTGTGAATGGTTGCAGGTCAAGCTAGATGTCACGAAGGACCTGAAGGAAGAAGAAGAGAAGATAGGTGAAGAACTAGAGGAAAGGCACCAAGCGACAAAGTAAACAATGAGCGATCGAGTGGCTTATTCACCAAAGAGTAGAGTAGAAGAGTATCTTGATCTCTTCATCGTCCCCTCCCTTTCATTCCTCAACAATGGCGACAACATCCTTCGCAGACCTCGTCGACCCCGACTTCCACCAGGTAAACCTCGAGATCGAAGACTACCTCAAGTTTACGCGCGGGTACAAGCTTGATTCCGGTAAGCAATCCCGTCTTCCTCTGACACTCTGCTGACCCTCCGCAGACGATCAAATATGCAAAGCGAACCTCACCCCCACGGGATGCCCCCTCGGCCCCTCTTGCCCACAGCGTCATACTCTCCCCTCCGCCTCAAACTTCCAGCCCCCGCCACCACAGCCGTACCACCCGCGGGAAAAAGAAAAAGTAAACACCATCTGCAAACACTTTATCCGTGGCCTCTGCATCATGGGCGACAAGTGCGAGTTCCTGCACGAGTATAATCTGCGCAAGTTTCCCGAGTGTTGGTGGTGGAGTACGTATGGGTTTTGCACGGCCGGCGATGAGTGTCTGTATTATCATCCGAAAGTGCGGCGGAGGGAGTGCGAGGATTTTAATCGCGGGTTCTGTAAACTCGGTGAGTTCCGAATTGTGGGTGATGGGTGACGACTGATGTCCTGCTAGGCCCCGACTGCCCGAGGAAGCATATCCGCCGTGTCCTCTGTCCGGCGTACGTCGCCGGTTTCTGCCCCGCCGGACCAGACTGCAAACTCGGGCAGTACGTCCCGTCTCTCCCTTCCCCGTTTCCTCACTCACACATTCCTCCTCCACTCTTCGCTCGCCAGCCCACCACCCGACCTACCCCCACCCTCCGCCTACACTCCCCCTTCACCACCGATCACGCGCGACGTCGGGCCCCCGCCGCCCGGGTACGGGCGGTACCACCTCTACACGCCATACGACCCGGCCCACTGGCAAGTCTGGCACCGCTCCACCGCCCCCGGGCCCCACGCTTCGGGCGCCCAGCAAGGCATCTCCGTGTTCGAGGACCACCTGGCCTCGCTGCCGACGTCGGCGAACCCGGGCGAGATACCGCCCGATTTCGGCAAGGCGCAGGGCGGGAATGCGTGGCGGTACGCGATGATGGTCAATAAGGGGTTTATCAAGCCTGTGGAGCGCGGGCAGAGAGGGTGGAAGAGCGAGGAGGAGATGCGCGGGATTTTGTGCTTTGTGAGTTCCTTCTTCACTGCGGCGCGTTGGGTGGATGGGGGGCTGATGTGCGGGGATTGCGTAGAGGTGTAATACGTACGGACATTACGCGTCAATGTGTACGAACGCTGTGAGTCCTTTCCTTCTTGCTTTACTGGGACAAGTGCTGATGCATACGTGGATGATTAGCCGGTGGCGGGCGATAGAGGCGGGTTGAGTAGGCGGAAGGGTCCGGGGGAAGAGGGGATGTAGCGTCCTGCTGCTGAGGTTGTTGTGACGAGATCGGAGACGCGGGATGGTGTCCACTTTCCGTCGCTGTTGTATGTTACAGCTTCTCGATAGTATAGCCTATTACTCCACATGGACATATGGTACAGTTTCTACATGCAAAACACAGCTCTCGACATATGATACAATTACTAGTTTCAAAAACAAATCCCTCGACATGCTTCCCAACCTCTGTGCCAACATGGAAACCCCACTTGACGCCGCATGGCCACAGTCGCTTTCCAAATCCTCAGCGCCTGCCCGCCCGTGATCTTTGAAGCTGGCGCCTATAATCCTTCAACCGTCCGAGTTCCCCTTTGGAGGCCTCGAGCCGCCCGAGTTGCTCTTCGAACGTCATGTTTTGCCATATCAGCTTCGCGGGTGCATATTCTGGGAGGTGTCTGACGATGAAAGCTGCCAGTTGGTGTCGGAATCTCAGCCTGGCGTTCTTGTCAGCGAGTCCTGCCCTCCTCGCAGGATAAGGGCTTCGATACTGGTTTTGCGAGAGCTTCACCAGACCGCTGACTCTGGCTTCGATACCATGATCATATTTCGGGTCGGGAAATGCTTCTTCGACTTTTCTCAATGCGGTTTCCTTGTTTCCCTTGGATCCTATCGCGATATTCATGATGACCCGCTTCGAGGCGGGGTCTTCCGGGCGTTCGAGGTCCATACTAAACCACCACTCGGGGACTGTTCGCCCGATGATTGGCTCGGCATAGCCTGTAGATGATTCAATCGATGCCGCAAGTATGCCGCCAGATGTTTGAGAATCCAAATCACGGGTCGAGCGCAGTACTGCTACTACACTCTCGGTTGCTGTGGTCTGCGCCAGAGGTTAGTCGACGCGTTCTTTCGGCTAGGATTGATGATGTGACCACACCTACCTCTCCCGTCAATCTCCCTCGAGAGGTGGCGTCCTGCAATGCGATAGACCTCGCACGATCAATCAGACCTGTCCGGACCAGAAAAGCGTCAATGAAGAAGGGATGTATCGACCATAGTTTAAACCCTACCTATATGCTCCGGGTGCCACAATACCCATTCGGACTCGAGTCCTTGAAGCCGGGGATCCCGAGTGTCATCGTCAATCGGCACCCACCACTCGTCATCCGACGAGCAGGCGTTGATGAGCTGGGTAATCTCATGACAAACTTTCGCCTTGCTTTTGGAAGCTCTTCTGCCTCTCGCGTATCGCGCATGGTCATCGACAATTGAGGCTGTTTTCCCATGTTCCGCTTCCAAGCAGTCAATCAAGGTAATCATCCTGTGCACGAGCTGTTTTCTCTTTTCGCTCGGAATCCCAGGCGCAAATCTCAAGCGCTCGATAACCTTTAGCCGGAGTACAACGTCGTCCATTATTGAAATCAGTTCGTACTGGCGAGGGGCAACGTGCCGGAAACGATATTTGGACATGGCTACCCGAAATCCGGTCGAGCTCTTCTCGAGCAGACCATTAGGATTTCTCTGCTGCCTGCTCTTGTCTGACTGTGTTGCGATTACGGTAGTCGCGGCCGTTGAGCGCACCAATGGCGCCCTCGAGTTGAAGAATGAGGGATCAATGCAAGGTTCACCGTATATTATAGAACCAGAGTTGTCGTCACAAGTTCCATTGAATTCGATCAAATTAGCGGCCATGTCTTTGTACCAGTCTTCGTCGGATGCCTTCGTGAAGATTTGCGTTGCGATGTCGCTGTCACCTAGAAGATGGCTTGGTTGCGACAATAGGGTATCGTGCTGTGTGCTGGCGATGAGTCCTTCCATGCCATACACGTAGCGTGGGTCGAGCGCATCTGTCTCTTCTCCTCCGGCGGACCTCGAAGCTGGATGCCCTAGCTCTACAGACCATCCCAGTTTCCCTAACGATACCTCGAAAGCATCGAGTCGCTCGGATTGCTCGGACGAAGAATCCTCCTTTCTTGGCTTCCTTCTTACAGATTCAGGCAGATGGTCAACGATGAATTTTGCAATTTGTTGTCGGAGGGTAGTCCTGTCTGAACCTTCGGAGCTTCTTTTCTGCCTCAAGGGGGTACCATGCTGAATTTGAAAGACCAAAACCAACCGTGTGATTCTCTGTCGGACGGACTCGTTACCCGGCCGAGGAAACGCCTGATCGATTCGCTCTAGTGCTGTCTTCTTGTTACTTCTTGAGCCAATTGCAATTTTCATGACGAATCGCTTTGAGCTGGGTACCTCGCGCTCCATTGTGTACCACCAATCCCATGGTTTTCGTACTTGTAGACACTCGGTCCTCGCCTTCGCTATAGTGAGTGAAGCAGACATTTGCGATTCTTCATCATCCGATCCGGTGGCGGGAGACCTTCCCAGAACGCTGAAACTGGGGCTAAATATGGTATGGCCTTCCTTACCCTCCTCTGCGATGGATAATCGCGACAAAGAAGGAGTTTCGCTCGTTTGTGTTGTGTCATGTTCCGTGCGATAAATCTGGGAGTGCTTCATTAAAAGTAAGGCAATAACGTATGGACAACACGTACCTCGCTGGAAGATTGCTCCTGAAAGTTGGAGCCTTCCGTCTCGATATGTCTGGCTAGATTGATCACCTCTATTTCAACAATGCCAGAGCAAAGGTTCGGATCAGCCTACGATCATGCTCATGCCTACCGCCGTGAGTCAGCCTACGCGTATCCTCTGGGTACCAAGATATCCACTTAGTCTCAAACCTCTTGAGCTGGATGTCCCAAGAGCTATAGCTGTTTGGCCGAGACCAGCTGCCGGTAGCCAGGCGTCCTAGATTGATGATCTTCGTGATAGTGAGACACATGTTCACCTTTCTTTGTGATCTGTTTTCCCGTACATCGACACTGGGGACGGACATGGGTTGCAAATGCCTAACTTCCAAGCAGGTAACCAACGTCTTCAGCCTTGCCAGGAGTTGTTCCCGATATCCGGAAGAAATTTCCGGAGCGAATTTCAAAGACTTGAACATTTTGAGCCTGAGGGCCTGGTTGTCCATCGCTGCCACCATTTGGTATCCAACAGACTTGGAACCGTTGAAACGATATTCTGACAGGATAGGGTCTTGGGGTGCTTTGGCTTCCTTCAGCAATCCTCCGTTCTTGGGCAGTCGCTTCGACTTGCGAACCCGCTTGGAGTGTGTGGAATCCGTGACCGTCTCGGAAGACGCCGCACAAAGCTGGATTGAATCCACCGTTGCAGAGCCGAATGTCGGCGGAACGACGGGCCTGTCCCGCTCCGTACCATCATCGGTCATACAATCTGGCTTGTCTATTTCGGCCAGCGCATGGAGTATACTTTGGTCCAGGAATCGGTCGGGATCATGTGCGATGAGGGGCATTTTGCGACTATCGCTACCTGTCATGTGGCTTGACGTCGTGTCTCCCTGCGGTTCTAGTGTATCGATGTCCCACTCTTCCAAAGTGGTAATTTTATCCCAACCGAAAGCGGGCTGTGCAAATTGACGTTCGTTCATACTGCGATACCAAGCCAAAGCGGCCCTGGCGACCGATAGCACCAATTTCGTAGTGTTAAAATCGTGCTCGAATCGTACCCCTTGTCCCTGAATTATAAAAGCAAGAAAGCTGCGGGCAGGGTTCTCGACATGTATAGACCCGAATTCCTCTCCTTTCTTTTCTCGGGGAAAGTATGCCGTCAAGGGTAAACCTTCAAAGTAAGGCACGTTTTGATCGCAAGGCATAACGCTAGCTGGCATGAAAGTCCATCTGAAGGGGGTCCCCTATCCTTTGGTTTTCCAGAGCAGCTATCGGGTTCGGCGATCAGGAGAAGCTCGCCGCATTGCGCTGTTTCCCATCCCCTCAACCTTCGCAAGCAGACTATTGACTGTTGAGCTGAATACTTCGAGAGATACCTTCAACACTGGCAAGAACTTGTTGAAGTGTCGCAGCTACTCCCCGCGTGTCATCTTCTCGACTTCGTTACAGCTTCACCGGGACGAGGTACGGAAAGTCGACGACAGGTGGTAGGAAAGGATAACTCATAGTGGTTCCTAGATGTAAGAAGCTACAACTCGATTTTCGCGCGACACATGTCGGACAAGAGGGATCATGCCCTGGCGAGACATCGCTGCGCGTATCTCTGGTGTGTGAGACACTTGCGGCTCGACCGCATAGATCAACAATCCCTCTTTCAATGGGTAGCAACTCGACCAAGTCCAAGAGACAATCATCGCAGTAGATTATACCCATATAGATCGACGGCATGCATATCATGTGCATAGACGCTGCATGAACATGACAGCTAACATGACGAATCCACTACTCCCCTTAACGACCCCCGATCTGGCGTGGCATTCTAACCCCTAACCCAGCCAAAACACTAGCGCGCGAAGCAAAATAATTCTAAGTTCGAAAACGATTGAACGTCCTTTTCCACTCCCAATCTCTAACCCCTGCCCTCCCTACGGTCGGGAGAACATAAATCACCCTTCCTTTCGCAGGTGCTTAGTTGCACCCCGCTGGGCAGTCCTCTAACACACTTGGTAGGGCCTAACCCCCACCTTAAGGCTGCCCTAAGCATTAACCCCAAATGCCACGCCAGATCGGGGGTCGTTAGGCGGAGATCGAATCCACCTCGGAGCCTCAAAAGCGCAACCTCACGCGCAAGTTCCCGGCGGCCGATCACAGGATCAGCTGCAGTCTCCTCATCCATTCCTGAACTTCAAGTCGTCGATTGTGATGATTGTGTCTTCCGTTCCAACTAGACTTACGCTCACTACAGGCAATCACAATGGCAGATATCCAGGCTATCGCTCAGCAGGTATGAAACACTTTCTGGTGATGCAGGCCGAGCCGCTGACGTTCCTGTCTCTTCCCGTAGTTCACCAGTAAGCTTGCAGCGCGTGTGATGCGACAGGAAGACTGATGCCGACGCTCGCCGTGTTTCCGCCGCACAGACTTCTACTACCAGACTTTCGATGCCGCTGGTAAAGATCGATCTGCGCTGTCCTCGCTCTACGTAAGTTGTTGTGAAGCCGTATAGGAGAAACGCTAATGCGGTGTTGGTCAACAGCGAGACAACTCGATGATGACGTGGGAAGGAACGCAGCTTATGGGTACTCAGGCGATCATCGAGAAGATCAACGTGAGCCACCATTGCCCTTGCAGAGCCTCACGTTTCTAACGCATTGGGCTGCGTAACAGTCTCTTCCCTTCGAATCGGTTCAACACAGGGTCTCCATGATCGACGCCCAGCCGTCGTCGGCTACCGTAGCAAGCTTGATTGTTTTGGTGACGGGTCACTTGGTCGTGGATGGAAACACGGATGCGCCGATGCCGTACAGTCAGATGTTCCAGGTGAGTTGCGGGACTCGGATGGGTTTCAGTGGATATCACGCGGATCGCGATAGAAAGGAGTAGGGGAAGCGCGAATAGTCCATCAGGGAGATGATCGTCCGAACTAGAGGAGAGAGCGATGTTGAGGACCTGAAGCCAGAATACGTGCTCGCACAACCAGAACACCGCAACGAAGGGGCGAAACGCCGGTGCCGACACCGGGAAGAAAAGGAATCCGCGAGACGCGGCTGAAAGGCTTCCTCACGGCGACGAAGATGGCCAGAGCACTCCGGGACCCGGCGGGATGCGAGGTCAGGTGCGGAAGTATCGCTCGATGCTGTCAGGCGATCGGGCATTTGTCGAGACAGCCACACCTGGCTTGATCCGCGCTGTGGGACGGGTGTGCAAAACCACTTCAAGGAGAGGCGGGACGAAAGTGCTGCTTCCCGCACCGACACAATTGCGCGCAACACCAACATGCGAGTCAAGTACGAATGTCCTGTGGATTCAACACCTAGGACACATTTTGTTCGTGACAACCAATACCCAAAGTGCTAATTGTACCTTCTTCAGCTTGTGCCTGACAATGGTTCTTACTACGTGTGAGTCTTTTTTTCAGCCCTTGTCTATTCGTAAACTCACTTGCTCTATGGTTACGTTTCTTTTCAGTCAGAACGATGTCTTCCGACTGTACGTTACAATCCTTGCGAATCATCACAGGATTCATGGCTAATATTGCCTCGCTCTCTCTAGTGTCTTGGGTTAAATAATGCAAGTTACGCCATTGACGATGATGCATCTTGTACGGGGAGGTTGTATCACAGGGGTAGTGCCGGCTTCAACGATGACAGCGTCCGTTATCCTCAAAGACGTTTCAAAGTGCCAGCACAAACTCGACTATAAGAACCTTGCAAGCTTACTGTTGAGGCATAAAGGTACCAAAGCAGTGGTGCCCCGTCGGCATTCTCGGCCTTTCATGGAGTGGCCTGGCCTGGGGAGACATTTGTCGGCGCGGTATCGGAAACCAACGGGAACGAGATAGTGCAAGAACGCTGCTATCTCAGACAGGTATGTGCACATGGACACAGATGCAGACACCTCACGAGAGGACAAATCGATCGCCAAAGCATTGTCCTGGCGGACAGTCAACCACTGGTCGGTCATATGACCTTTGACCTTTATCCTTTATCGATTGAATTGGTGGCGTGAGGTGTGATCACATGATATCTCCTATGCCCGACTTTGCTGAGCTGTCCATTCCTCCGTGGGGCGTGACGCGTCGATGATGCAGGTCTGAGGCGAATCCGGAGTGGAACTGTCTACGCATCCACGAACACAAGCGCGACCCCACAGAGATTCTTTCGGGATAAAGTCTGAAAACACACTTCTCCAATTCATCATTACTTCGTCAAGGCTTCCTGGCTTTGGGCATGGATCCAAGAACAAGTGATCCCCTCAAACCTGACATACGGAACGGGCGTGAGTCGCATAGGGGAAGCCCGGATTTGTCAATTCGTAGAGAACCAGCGCGATCTCTGGCTCATCTGCCCACTCAGTCGCACGCGGCATTCCTCCCATGAGCATGTGGACAATAGCCTTCGGCCAGTGCCTATGCTTACGAGGGTGAACCCCAAACAAGCAACACCGCACATATTGCCGCTGGGTTCTGCAATACCTACGTTCGAGATTCTCAGCAAGCAAGTGATATATCCCCAATCTCCATGCCCCATATCTCTTGCCGTCGAGGCACTCGACGAACGGCAGAGCGCAGGACGTTTGTAAATAGCTCTCTAGTGCTTGAGAACCGCATGCCGCCATGGTGAAGGATTGACTGTGTCAGCCGCAATCTCTTCCGCTGGCAGGGCGGGCAGTGGTACAAGAAGACTGCGGTGGGAACAATGCATGAGCTTGTGTCGCACACCGCTACGGAGACGCTCTAGCTTTCAAGAAATGTGGTGAATAGGGATGAATAAATAGAGTTAATTAGCAATTCCAGGCGATCTCCCTGCCGCAAAACCAGTTTCTCTTACATCTTTCTCGCTGGTCGTTTGATGAGACAGGCTAATTCTGGTCACAGCTGCCGTTGTGACTGCTGCTCACCAGAAACGCACACTAGACAGATCACTTATCCATCCTTTGTGCTTAAACAGCATCGTCGCAAGGAAGTCCTTGGAAGAAGTAGGAAGCCTATTAATACTCGATAGCGCAGCCCAGTCGCTGCTATATGATCCAAACGATGAGAGATGAAGAAAGAGGCATCCCTTATGCAAATGGCTCTAACACGATAGACCTTAAGGCCTTAGGAGCAAGCTGTTCCCTCTGTTATTTCCCGATCCACGTGAAGGACGCAACGATGACCACCATGTTCAACATGAACGAAATCTTTCCCTACGTCGATGTGACCAGTGAGCTTACCCATGGAACCGGAGGCGAAGGCAAAATTGCCCAGCAGTCTGTACAAGCCCCGGCTTCAGACACATGGTATTGGAAATGCAACGATGAGCAGTTCCTGTTCCCCGATTACGCCTCTGTATCATATCCACGAACCTCGATCTTCACACTTGACGAGTTCTACGGCCAACGAGTCGAAGAAAGCTTTGAAGTGTTGGGTCCACCTACTGAGTTTGCTCATCCCATCATCTCTGGTCCTCACCCCGAGCGCGAAATCTATCCCAGGCGCCATTATCAACCGAGCTCCTCCTTGGCAATCACGCATAGCCCCCGGACATATCAAGACAGTAGCGCTGGACTCCGCTCTGGTTTTGAGCAGTCATCTCAGTGGTGAGCAGCGTTCCCCACTTGCCACAACAGGTCCTCAGCATACGTTGCTGGCCGCAGTCAACCCTTGTCCTAAACGCGGCCAACGTGAACGTCGTGAACGGCTCTTCACCTGCGACAACAACACCCCATTGCTAATAGGCAGAAGTAAGAGGCCAGCCCGAGACATAATCCAGGAGGTCTACCAGTCACTCCCTGATCTTGGGTTGAACGGCAGACAGAGACTCCTTTGGCTTGTGGAAGCTTTTGAAAGGATTTATAAGATCGCAAGAGCAGGAAGGGGTGAAGGGAGTCCCTCTCAGCATGATCGAAGACAGAATTTTCGGGAATCTCTGACCAGGCTCTTTATGGTACTCGGCGATTGCGGACGAAGAAGTCTCCGATGCAGCCGTATCCTTATAAGAATCGCAAAATTGGAGAAAAAGGCGCACGATCTGAAGTTGCTGTGAGACGTCATCATTGAAGTGGCAGTTTCAGAGAAAGTAAGTGTATCTGAGAACCCGAACAGGCGCTGCACTTAGCCTGGGCAGCGAGAATCTGCAAACACATATTTCTATGTTTCTCTCAATTGTGAATATTGTATGACTGTGTTCATTGTATGTATTATTGAGAAGCTTTCCTCCCCTTGCTGAACAGCCCTACCTGGGACTGATTTACATGATGCGATGTAAAGAAAAGATCTTCCATACTTGGCTGAGCGCGACCGAGGAGTTGAGGCGACTAATACGATACTAATCACCTCGAATCCATAGTAATCCCAGTATCGATTCACGATTGTCCCTGTCCGAGCTAGATGTAGCTTCAGCAATCATCGGAGCTGTCGATTCGCAATGGGGCGACCGAGAGCACTCCTTTCCGTAAGTCGTGTCACTTTCTCATCCGCTGCTCAACTGCAAGTGCTACCGCACTCGCTCCATCGTCCGTACTAGGTTCATGATTCCTAGTTCGTCGTTCTGCATCTTGCATCCTGCAGTTGCATGCAGTCGCGTTTCAGCACGAACAGTCAAGTTTGATTCCGCATGTGATCGACGGCTCACGTTGATCGACTTCGCTTCGACTTCGACTTCTGTCACTCCTGTCCTCAATCAATCTATTCATTCAGCTATCACCACTTATGAACCCCTTTCGGCAGCTGTCATCAATGTCATAGCTCACCTGATCAGCCTCTCGTACGCCCGCCATGACGGTGACGAAAAGAAGGGTCAAAGCCGAGTCGGCGGAGGGCACGGGTGAGTCATGAGGGTTGTCTTTCCGATATTGTTATGCTGATGTTCTTACGTTTCCTCCGCAGCTACGGAACCAGGTATGGCTTAAAATATACTACTATAGATTGAGGAAACTGACGCTTTCCCTGGGTTTGGCTGCAAAGGTATAAAATATACCTGCGATGTCTGTACGTGCCGACTACTCGTAGATACTAAGCCATAGGCTGACCACCCGCACTTCTTCAGGCGGAGCGGATATCACACACACAGTGCGAATAAAGTGTGCAGCCAAAGAATGTCCGGAAGTGGATCTCTGCCCAAGCTGTTTCTCGAAAGGAGAGGAGAAGGATGCGCATAAAGCATGGCACGATTACAAGATTGTCGTGAGTATTATCGCCTTCCTCAACCTTTCTTGCTGTGCTGATAGTCATCACAACTATCTAGGAGACACATTCGAAGCCAATATTTACGGAAGATTGGGGTGCAGACGAGTAAGCTTCACACAGCCTTGTTTGAGCTCCTTGTCTGACATATGGTATCGTCTTGTCTCCTAGGGAATTGCTTCTTATTACCGGTCTACAGCAGTTTGGACTTGGCAATTGGCAAGACGTAGCGGAATATGTGGGAACGAGATATAAAGAGGAATGTGAAAAGCATTATCTGGACGTATACATCAACGACCGAAAGAGCGGGAAGCCGTTCATGCCTGTGAGTCTGAGCGACGTTGGCTATTGTCAATCACGCTCAAATACTATAATCCCTCAGCGCATGAAGGCAAAGCTGGATATCAGTCAAGAGGAGTTTATGGCGCGCAAGCGTGCACGAATCGAGAAAATGCGGCAGCCTGCTCGTGAGTTCCCCTCGCCGATAACCCCGGGATACTTGACTGATGTCGTCAAACCGGATAGCCATCCCGCTCACTGCCATCGAACAAACAAAAGCATCAGCACCGACAAACCACGAAGTAGCCGGCTACATGCCCGGCCGACTCGAATTCGAACACGAAGTCGACAATGACGCCGAGATCGTGATCAAGGATATGGAGTTTGGCCTCGTATATGCCTACGGAGGAGACGAGCAACCAGAAGCCCCGACAAAGGCCGATAAACCAGCGGTCATCATGGATAAACCGGCGGTCTCCAGTAAAGCCCTGCCGTCGTCGACCAAACCATCAGAGGGAGAGAAGGGCAAGCCGGGCTCGGGTGATGTGGAGATGAAGGATGTTTCCGAAAACAGCAATAACGAAGAAGTGAAAGAAGCGGAGGAAGCAGTAAAAGCCGAAGCGGAGGAGTCGGACGGGGAGCACGATCCAGTGCTGCAGCCGGGAATGCACGTAGAGGATGAGGAGGATCTGGAGCTGAAGCTCGCGGCGCTGGAGATCTATTACGAGAAGTTACAACATCGACAGGAGGTCAAGGACTTCATCTTCGACAGAGCGCTTATGGACTACAAAAGGGTAAGCTTGACTGCTCCAGCTGTATTCGCGCACATGCTAATGTTATCTCAATTCACTCAGATGCAGAAAGCAGAGAAGAACAAGACCAAAGAGGAAAAGGATCTGGTTCAGAGATACAAAGTCTTTGCGAAAGCGCAAACAGCAGAAGACTTTGAAGTCTTGCTGAATGGTCTACATTGTGAGCCAACATACCCCTTGCCTGTCATCTGATCGGCTCGCTGATATGCCGTTGCGACTCCTAGATGAACAATTATTGCGGAAACGCATAGCAGAGCTGCAAGATTACCGTCGCCTGGGTATCCTGACAGCATCAGATGCCTCCCGCTACGAAAAGATGAGGGTGGAGAGGGTAAGTCGCCCCCTCTTTGTTTTCCAAGTCCGATGTACATGTTGCTCATACTTCCGATGGATGTAGGTGGCCGGCTACAGAACGGCTAACAGCAGTATCCCACGGGAACCATCGACCCTCGCCGAACGCTCTCTCCGGCGGTCTCAGAACGGACAAGTCGATGATCCTACCGGGAACGGCCGCGAAGCAAGAACGGACCCTTACACCTATCGGGATATACCTCGCTCCGGTACGTTGCCCTCGTGTAATAGTAACATTTATTGGCTGACGTAGACTCCTTCTCTAGCCCCCCTTCAACTCTCCCAAGCAGATGCGCTGGCCCTACTGACTCCTGAAGAGCAAGAACTGTGTTCGAGCCTCAAGATGCTGCCACGACCATACCTAGTAATCAAAGAAACCTACATCGTCGAGAACGCACGGCGTGGCGGCATGCTAAAACGAAAGGATGCCAAGTAAGGCAACTCTCGCATCTCTGGAGTGGTGTCATGTTCTGATTTACTTTCGTGCTTTTAGGAAAATGTTCCGCATCGATCCAGCAATAACGACAAGGATCTACGACTTCTTGACCACAAATGAGATGCTGTTCCGCGACGAGCCCAAGGTCAGCAGACCCAAAATGACGAAGGAGGATGCCGATCCTGCAAAGGTGGAATCACAGGCACCTGCGACGTCTGAGACGCCAGCATCAACGTGAAGAGAACAAAAGATTCTCCCTGTACTGGTAGAGACTCGCCAAAAGTTGTATCAACGATAACTATAATCCCTGCAATGCTATTTCGGCATGTGTATAGACGCTCTATTGCGTCTTTTTAGTCTTTACAGCGACGACCTGCTTCTTGTTGCCGTCTACGGAGTAGAGCCATAGTGCACAGAATGACAGGAAGACTGCGCTCGTCAAGAAAGCGCCACTGTAGAATGGCCAAGCACCCTGAATGAACCGCGGGTATTCGTCGTGTCGGAAAGGAACGACAGAGACGACGGATTGCTCGTGAATGAAGGTCCATCTATCGAGAAGAAGGGTCTCAGTCATGTATTCTGCTGCCAAGCGGGAGGCCGGCTTACCCTGGTCTCCAGTAATCCAGCACGAACTTGAACACTCCGTGACGATCAGGGCACTTGAACGTAACATCGTACTCCGTAGCGGTGCCATCTGCGGTGACTGCCCGCTCGTGGAGCAAAGTCCTGACGTGCGGGTCGAGCATGGTAAAGTCCAACTGGATGTCCTCTGCCTTGAATG
This sequence comes from Naganishia kalamii, assembly GCA_022813745.1. Taxonomy (NCBI): domain Eukaryota; kingdom Fungi; phylum Basidiomycota; class Tremellomycetes; order Filobasidiales; family Filobasidiaceae; genus Naganishia; species Naganishia kalamii. Next base: position 121,553 of record JAKLLX010000008.1, read on the forward strand.
GTTTCCATGATGATTGTCCGTTTTCCGTTGTATATTGGCTCAGGGTGGCGGTGTACGTCTTTGCAAAGAGCTAGGGTAAGCTATTGCCGAGCATAATGATGTGGGAAGCGACTTACCACGTCGTCCTTGATCCTATACATTTCTCGAGGTTCCGTTTCGTTGACCCGGTGGTGGTCGGTATGCACGACCTTCAGTACGCCGGTCTCTTGCAGAACCCAAGCGGTGAAGGCATCCACGAATTCGCCGTTCCCGGTGGTGAATCTGTTCATTTCATCTCGTCAGCTCTCAATGACCCTTCCCTCCCGGATTACCGATGACTCACGTCTGTCCATCTTGATCCTGCACCTTTGCGGCCCAACTATCATCCCTCAGCATCGCCTCACTTCCTATCCATCCCACTCGCGCATTGCTCCTAGTCTGCAACGCGCTAACCAACGCCGCCTGTTCTCCCGCCACAATGTTCTTCTTCTTCCTATCCAACAACTCATCCTCATCCATGTCGACCAACTCGTCCGAGAATCCAGTCGCACCAGCGTGCAAGACGGGGATCAAGTACGGGTTCTGTCCCACCGTGTGAACGATGCCTTGGTACAGCAGGGGCGAAAGCGATGTACGCAGATTTGAGGGGATGATCGTTGTCGGTGTTTCGCTGTCCAACCCAGACGAGATGTTCAAGAGGACCTGATCGTGTTTGGCGGAAACGGGCGAGTAGTGGAAATCGTCAATCAACGCAGTATCCCGTTCCTGAAACTCGATGTCGAATTCTCTGGCAAGATCCCGCTGAACTTCGGATATCGAAGGCGATAGGACGAAGAGAGTGTTGATCTGATGCGAGGTCATAGCGTCAACGAGATTCTTCGACTTCAAGGTTGAGCTGAACGCTGGAATCGAAGAAATCGATGAGTCCGAAGGCACGAGGCTGGGCGTTTGAAGCTTACATGTCGTGGAGGGTGCCATCATAATCAGATGGTCAAAGTTCTTCTCGTCATATTCTGTCAATGGAGCTTGCTCCTCTTTCGGACCTTTGAAGGTCAGCTTGAAGCCTCGAGCTATCCGAACGGGAGAACAATCAGTAAGATGAATTGAACACACAGTGATCCAACATACCTTCCAGACTCTTCCAAAAGTGTGAATAGCTTGCTTGCTTCAATGCCGGCTCCAGAACGACGAGGACTCTATCTCCCGTTGCCGACTTGGCATCCACGGTAGCCAGCAACTGGGAAGCCACCAACGCCTGAGCGAGGAGTGCCAGGGCTTTGAATTTGGGCCAAAGCATCATGCCGAGAATGAGGTTGTGGAAATGACGATGATTCCGAGGTCAGGGAAACACCTCGCTTTGCATGTATTCATCATCATATGGCCGCGTCTCGGACGAAGCATCACCTCCAGCGCGGAGCGCGTTAGCGCCGCAGCGTGCAATCGGACCGCAACCGCAACGTTCAATAACTTCAAACGAGACTGCCGCTGTCGACTTGTTTGTTCTTCTTCGTAAAGCTGTTCATGATGACATCGCTCTTGTACAACCTGACGCAAGTATGCGGCCCTAGCTACGAGCACAGATTTGGGGCCAGACGGAAAACCTCACCTTTCATTTCACGCGTACTTCCGTCGCATATAAGGCCAAAGGAAACGACTCTACGGGAACTTCGATTAGCCTCAGACACGATCCGGAGCAACAGACTGTCTCTACGATCTGAAAACCTTCAAGACGCATTAGGTCCTATGACAAGATAAAGTTCGCACAATGCGTTTTCAGCCCGAAAGACCGGCCTGGTGTTCATCTTACCTTTCTCGAGGGAAATGCCGCGCGGAGGACGTCACGCCGAAAAAGCTCGCTGAAAGCGATGATAGAAATCAGTGACGGCCTACACAGGAATCTGACAGCTCGCGCAGCACAGGAGGAGGTAGTAACAGCAACCCAATAACAGAAAACAATAGGTGAATCGGCCATTCCTTGACGGGGAGTTGGGAATTCGACACTGTTTGCATAAAGGTTTTTTCAGGTTCATACATGCAGACACTAGATTCACAAGCAGAAGAATAATCATGGCCATTGACTGCCTTTTTTGGGTTGCAAGCGGGTACGGATCACGCGATCGCTTACCGAACTTGCGACGTTCCATGCTACTCCTCCAGCTATTTTCCTCGACCCGAACGGGTCGACCTCGACGGTTCGACCTCGATACTTCGATGCTACATGCAAGAATTAAGGCGCATGAGCTTTGAAAATGGCTTCACTGATGTAGTGGGCGGTAATCCTTTTCGCGCTGAAGAATCGTCCGTTGAGGCCAGCGATACCCTTTGATGCTCCTGTGGTGTCGGCAAACTTGATAAAGACGTGTCCATCCTAAGGTGCAGAATGCTCCTGTCAGCTGCTGTAAAGATGAGTTTCGTCGTGAGATTGAGCTTACAGGAGAGTTTTTGTCAACTACAAGCTTGTCGACCTTGCCATATTTGGCTTCAACTTCTTCCTTGATATCCTCCTCGAGATCGAGATGCCAGTTAGGCTCGTTTTCTCTGTCAACGCAGTCATTAGTTGCAGAACCCGATTCAAATTGGAAGATGACTCACGTAGCAGGATCAAACATGTTGCTCAACTGAACAAACTGAGTCTGCTGGACAGGAATGTTGGGGCGCATTCTGAAAAGGGACCAGCCGATGAGCGAGATTCTAAGGTAGAAAGAAGTGTCATCACGACTTACAGTGAGCTGGAAGGGGTTATACCCGATATGGACGTGGATGCACGAGGATCAGGTTGACGCGCCAACTTGAACATCAGTTCCTGACGAGCCGAGGCATCCATCCTGGTACCTGAGATAAGAATAGAATGTCAACACGACAGCAAGGTGACGTGGGTTGCGGTGTGCTGACCTTGAGTAGCACTTGTGTCTTCCAGAATTTCTTGAGCTCGCGGTAAAGTGCCGGTACCTCGTTCATGGACAGTCGAGACTTTGACTGTTCGTGGAAATAATATAAGTATGACATCAAGAGGAAACGACGAAACCGACTTACTGCTCCTGCCAGCAAGCTCGAACCCATTCATAGACGCCAAAGCCATTTCAGCAGGTGCGAGGTCTTTGAACTGAACAAAAGCATAACCTCTGCTTCTGTTGGTCTGTGCGAAAGGGCAATTAGAGGAAGTCTTCAGGTCCTGAAAGCAAAAACTTACATGAGGCTCCATAGGCATTTCGACAAAGGCCAATTCCCCGAAAGGCTCAAAGACCTGCCTGATATCATCAGCGGTAAGATTGTAGTAAAGATTACCGACATAAAGTCTGTGGTACGGAATGGCGGCGTTTGCTGTCGCTTCGTTGCCCAACATGTTTTCCGGAGTCGGCGGCAAGCCGGCAATGACAGGACGCGAAGGCGGCAAGGAACCAGGCCTGCGGAGATGGCAGATCAGTCATCAGATAAGACCGACGCTGCTAGCGTCACTCACCCGATCATTGGAGCACCGGGCATCGAAGGCATAACCGCGTGGGTGATGTTCTTCTCAGACTCGCTCAAGGCGATCATGATGGGCAAACCCATGACGATGGTACCGGATAGGGAAAGAGCTTTGGAGACCAACTCGACGGAAGCCAATTCCACATACGCGACACTGAGCGCAACAAGGAGGATCAGCTTTGATAGGGCCTGCTATGTGAGGTCGGCTCACCCTTTTGATCGACGAGTAATTCGGTCAGTCACGACTCGCGCGTCTCGGACAGAGCCCTTTCCGAGCTTGTCCTCGAAGAACATGCCTACATCCCTGGAGGTAAGAGCAGCAGCCAACTGTGAGACAAAGATGGACCGAGTTTCTGAATCGACATCGTTGAGCAGCGCTTCAGCTTCGTCTCGCTTGGGTGTGCCGGCGTTGGACATTCGTCGACCGTATGCAGGGGAAGCTCGTCTTTCTCGCGGGGGTGGCGATCGCCTCATTGGACTGGCGAGATCTCGCGGCACGTAGGTGTCACCGCTGGAGAGGAATGAGGTCAGGTCGACCGCACGAAATACGCCACATCAAATCTTACCGGCGAGGACCGTCATATCGGGGTTCTCGACGCTGCACAGATAAAAGTAATGTAAGCGCTGGAATATACGCAAGCAGGGTATCAGACATACCTCATCATATCGAGGTCCTCGCTCTCGCTCCCGCTCGTCACGTCGTCGTCGATCTTCTGCCACGCGCCTCTCGTTCTCTCGTTCCCGCAGACGCTCGCGATCCATGTCGATGTCACGCGCAGATGACTTGTGGGATCGGTGTGATCGCTGAGATCGGTGGGATTCCCGCGAGGCCGACCTGTCGCGTCGGGACCTGTGCCGTCGTCTGTCGCTCTCGTCGCCCGACCTGTCTCGCCCTCGTTCTCGCTCCCTTTCCCTTTCCCTCTCCTTTCGCTTTCTGCGTCGTTCTTCTCGCTCTTCCTCGGTTTCATCCTCCCTCCTCCTCTTCCGACGCTCCTCACGATCGTCGTCCGTCTCGTCCCTGTGACGGTGTCTTCGTCGTCTGTCGCTTTCGTAATCATCGTCGTCTCGGCGACGACGAGATCGTTCCTTGTCATCTTTCTCACGGACGTCGGAATCGCGGTCCCGGCGACGGCTAGAGAGAATAGATCCAAGTCAATACCTTGAAACATGGCAAATAGATAGAGAGAATACATACGGGACTTCAGGAGTCTTTTCACGGCCGAGACCGTCATCGCCGTTTCGGGGTGGGGTGTCTTGGGTAGACATTTTGCAGAGCGATGGTTCCTAGCCTGTATCGGTCGGGGGAGAGATGTGAAGCCTTTTTGCTTCAAGAGAAGATACCAACGAAGGTAAAGACAACGCCTATTCCTGAAGGCTGATCTCGCGCTCTGCCTGTTTTAGCGTGCAAAGAATGACGTGTCTTTCTTTCGAAGGAGTTTGCCACCGTCATTCCAACCTCATGACTTGGGTCCCAGCTTTGCTGTCAACTTTGTGTCGTTTAGAAGCTCCTCAGTCTATATGATACCTTCAGCCAGGTCCTTCCAGTGTTACCATTATCCGCAATAGCTTGAAGCGTTGGCTCACGGGGTTCAATCGCAGTGAAACCAGGAAAAACAAGGTATCCTCAACTAGCTCATCCGATTCCCGTGTGAAGACTACAAACATCATCAATACAATTCAAACTACTCAACTCCCACCATGACCTTGACGACCATGTTGCCCTTGTCATCCTTGCCCTTCTGGATCGCCTGGAATGCCTCTTCTGCTCGCTCCAAGGGATACCTCTGAGTGACCATCTTTTCGACAGGACCGAGCTGTCCGGAACCGAGGAGGGCGATGGCTGCAGGGTAGGTGTTTGCGTAACGGAAGACACCCATGAGATCCACCTCACGGATCAAAGAGGCGCCGGTCGGCAGAAGCATGGCGGATGTTCCCATGCCGATGTACAAGACTCGTCCACCTGGTCGTGCGGCCTAGATGAACAGGAACGCATCAGTACTTGACCTTCCGGAAATAAGAGATGACTGGAACTCACGAAGATGGCCATCTGCATACAGCTCTCGACACCCGTGCACTCGAATACCGCATCGAATCCATCAGCCAAATCTTCGACGCTCGTCACGCATTCCGCGTCCTTCAACCCGGCCCAACTCTGCTTGGAAGCCTCCAAAGCTTCGGCACCGCTGACTCGTGGTCCTTTCGGCAGGCAGTGGGTACCGGTCGCCCATCCGTTCTCCTCGGCGAAGTCAAGACGCCCCTGTTCGATGTCGACGACAACGACACTGGTCGCGCCTTGTGCCTTGGCCAGCGACGCGGCTAGCAAACCGACAGCTCCAGCACCGAGGATGAGAACCCTCTCTCCGGCTTCGAGCTTGGACCGACGGATGGCGTGCAGCACGACGGAGAGAGGCTCGGCGAGCGCTGCAGCTTCAAAGGAGCATCCGTCAGGGAGCCTATTCGATCCAGGTTAGCACGTATTTTGGACCCGTCCATATAGGGATGCTCACTTGTACAGCAGGGACGTTGGGTGGTTCATCTTTTCTCGCAGAGTTCCGTCAAGGTGAGGATGTGTTTTGGCAGACGAACAGAATCGCATATCCTGAAAAGCAACAGCCGTCAGTCATGCTACACGCAGCCTCCGGGAAGATGCCCACCTTGCACAAGTTGTATCGTCCAATCTTGCAGTATCGACAGTTTCCACACATGTGGCCGACTTCCAGCGCGACTCGGTCTCCGACCTTGAGATGGGCTTCGGTGCCTTCCGGAACTTCGGTGACGGTTCCGCTATAATCAGGCGGTGTGTCGGTAAACTAAGGCCCCGCACGAGTCCGAGATTCTGGCTTACCTCGCTTCATGGCCTAGTACTAGCGGATCCCTGATCTTGAAGTCACCGTTGGCACCGTGGTTGTAGTAGTGGACTGCATGAGGGAAGAGGTCAGCGTCGCGGGCTGGGAGGGGTAGACGAAGACAAGTAAGTACCATCGCTTCCACATAGACCGGTGGAATGGATGGCGACAGTCACCTCTCCAGGCTTCGGTGCGCTCAACGGTCGCTTCTCCTGGATACGTGGGGTAAGATGTCAGCTCATGATATACAGAGAGTAGCATAGCTGACTTACGACTCGCAAGTCTCGAGCGCCATGGCAGACGACGTTGGTGAGTTCTTTGGAAACGGCGTTGGTCATCTTCGGTATGAGAGGGGTATCGATCACACTGTTGCTCGAGGGGATAAGTCGATGTTTATGTAGGAAAGTAGGACATATCGACCAGTCCTTATCGAGAAGACGTCCTCCTCCAATCTTTATATCAACTCAGCTCAGAAATCGGTTCTCAACGGAAAGCCAGGATACTCCCGGTGTTTCCGGACCGGCCTTTCTTTTGCGGACGCGTTTGGGCGAGAATGATGTGGCACGGAAAAGTTTGGCCGGTCATGGGAGGAGATATGGCTTGAGCTGGTCCTTTCAAGCCGATAGGCTCAGAAGGGCAGACAATGGAGGATCCATCGCTGGAGATCTGTCATGATTGTGAGTTGCCAACTGGAATGCGTTGCAGAAAGGATGGGCCAGTCAGATCGCATCGGATTCCCGCAAATCAAATCGGCAGGTTCTGCGTTGGCCATCGGTGATCAGTTGCGCACATTCTACAACCCGACCAGATCTCGAGGTTCGTCACCTTCACCCGATGCAGTCTATAATGATTGCTCCTATCGAAGATGAAACGCCATATGACTTCCCTTCATGGCTTATCGAAGCGGGACTGAGACCGGCTTCTTGATATGGTGATAGAGATCGGTAGCCGGACTCGGGCTAACCGCGTCGACCGCCTTTGATGGCCCTGTTGGCATGAAAAAGTATGGCCTGATAACGATAGGCAGTGACCGGTTGTCACGCCAATGTTGCTGATAGGCGGGCGACGAAATACGTCCATGCTTGGCAGATCGATAGGTGTTGATATCGATCATCCGCAATAATTGGCGTGGAGATGGTGTGCGGGGAGCTGATCCTGCTCAAAGACTCTTCTTTGCACTGGCGCGCACTTTGTTCTCGAAAGCTTGCGATTTGATTTGTTCGTCAATCGTGTGAAAGGGATTCAAAGCAAGCTGTGATAGACATTGCTCACTGATAAGCACCCGTCCAGCGAGAAGAATATCGAACACGAGGGCAACGCACCTTGACATAGCTTTCCCAAACATCCATGAAGAACAATCTGATCCCTTCTTCGTTGCGTATGTCATGCAGGAGAACGAATTTGACTGTGACCGCAAAGACACCATCAGCATCGTCCAAGCGGGATTGCAACATCTCCGTGACATACCGTTTGGCGCAACAAACGCAGAAACCAGCCACTCGCTGTACTTGTCTACTGATCGCAAATACCTGAAGACACCATGTCAGCTCTAACGGCCAGAAACACTCATCCTCGACTCACTGACTACCGTTCCCGACCATCACATCCTCCACCGAATCCAAGCTAGAATACGCCACCATCTGCAGGACATGCATCTCCACTCCCAGCTCATTCTTCCCCGCGGCCGCGGCCCCGCCTGTAGACCCAGGTCCTCCCAGTAAACTCGCCGAGAACCCCTCGATATCGGTCCCGCCGTTCGCTGCGTACTCCAGTATGGCCTTGGACTCGGCGGGCAAGCCCATGGTGACGGTCGACCATGCCGGGAACGAGTTCAGGGTTGTTGCTGCACCGCCTCCGAGGCCGGAACTTGATGAGGCTGGGACGAGCGATGATGGGTTCTTGGATGTTGAAAAGAGGGCTTCGTATAGCGGGCTGTCGTTTGGCGCAACCACGGCGAGATAGTACGCCATGACGGGGGAACGATAACGGCGACCGCGATCGATACAACGTCAGGGATGAGGACGGAGGACGACGGCACGGTAGATCATCAACACTTCAACTCCATGCCATTCCAAGTTGTCTGAATCTCACTTAGCTTCCGCGTTTCATGTTGCGTTGAATTGACACGTCATATGCCAGTTTGACCGCAGGGCAGCATTGAAGGTTGAACTTTCTGCGTTTCAAGTGACGGTGTGAATGCTAGATTCCTCATCTGGACGACCTTGCATCACCTTCGACTCCTCATCATCTGCACATCAACCACTTGACCTCTTCTCGATACCTGCAAACAAACCGCTCGCACCGGTGACAGCGCGCGCTACGCGTTTCGTCATCTGAAACGCAGCGAGAGTTGTGGAGACCCCGCGGAGGCGAGAGTGTAGACGATTAAATTTCTCTTCCCATTCCACCTTCGGCCAACCACCTGACCCGATCGGCCAGCAAACTTTTCCTCCTCGTCGCCATCCTCCCCCGTGTTGCTCCGTGTCGCCTGATACCGTCGGCAGATATAAACTGTTCTTCAGCCCGACTCCCGTGAACCTTCCTTCAGCCCAACCCTTTGTCCTCGTTCCAATCTCTCACCATGTTCGTTTCCAAAGCTGCCGCCCGTGCATCGACCTCCCTCTCTCGTCAAGCCATTCGACGAGCTGTTCCCACCGTCAGCGTTCTCGCTCGTCAACCCGTCGTTCAGCAATTCAGGCGTGGAGTCGCCAGTGCCACGCTCGCAACCTTCAAGATCCCCGAGGTCGACAATGAGCCCATGGTATGTGTGGGTGTGTTCGTGACAAGCCCGCAAACTGACATTCGACGTCTGCTTCAGCGAAACTACGGTCCCGGCTCCGTGGATCGAGTCAAGCTCCAGGCTGCCCTCGACAAGATGCAGGGAGAAATGCCCTTTGACGTGCCCTGTGTGATTGACGGCAAGGAGGTACGCAGGACCAATGTTGGAATTTTAGAAGGAACTAATTTCGGTATTACAGGTCCGAACTGGCGACGTCGTCAAGCAGACCCTTCCCCACGACCACGCCAACCACCTCTGCACCGTCCACGGCGCCTCCTCCGAAGTCCTGAACCGAGCCATCGAGAGCTCGCTCGCCGCCAAGCGAGAATGGGAAGACATGCCCTGGAACGACAAGGCCGCCATCTTCCTCAAGGCGGCCGACTTGGTCGCCGGCAAGTACCGATACGAGCTCATGGCAGCCACCATGCTCGGCCAGGGAAAGAACGCGTGGCAGGCGGAGATCGACACGGCTGCCGAGTTGGCAGACTTTTTCCGATTCGGCGTCAAGTACGTCGAGGAACTTTACACCCAGCAGCCGCCGCGAAACTCGCAGGGGATCTGGAACCGAACCGAGTTCCGACCGCTCGAGGGTTTCGTTTTGGCCGTTGCGCCGTTCAACTTTACCGCCATCGGTGGAAACTTGGTGTTTGCGCCCGTCGTGGTCGGCAACGTCTGTATCTGGAAGCCCTCCGCTGCCGCCGTCTACTCCAACTACTTGGTCCACAAGATCTTGCTGGAAGCTGGTTTGCCTCCCAGCGTGATTCAATTCATTCCCGTAAGTCTGCATCAATTCGAATTTATATCTTGTGCTCAGCTGGTCTTCGCAGGGTCAACCCCGAGAAATCGTCCAGGAATGCATCAAGCACCGTGAATTCGCCTCCTTGCACTTTACCGGATCCACCGGCGTTTTCAAGCAGCTGTGGAAGGACATCTCCAACAACCTGGAAAACTACCGGGGCTACCCCCGAATCGTCGGCGAAACCGGCGGCAAGAACTTCCACTTGTACCACCCTTCCGCTGACGCCCGTGAAGGCGTCTTGCAGGCCATCCGAGCCGGTTTCGAGTACCAGGGCCAAAAGTGTTCCGCCTTGTCTCGAGCATACGTTCCCGAGTCGCTGTGGAACCAGGGCGGATTCAAGAAGATCCTGCAGGAGGAAGTCGCCAAGATCCAGTTGGGCAACCAGACCGAATGGCAAAACTTTATGGGTCCCGTCATCCACCGACAATCGTACGACAAGATCACCGGCATGATTGAAAAGGCCAAGGCGCAGGGCGGTGAGATCTTGTGCGGTGGCAAGGGCGACGATTCGAAGGGTTTCTTCGTCGAGCCCACGATCATCGTCACCAAGGACCCGAAATCGGTCACCATGCGAGAGGAAATCTTCGGACCCGTCATCACCATCTACGTCTACCCAGACGCCGAATTCGAGCAGACCTGTGAACTGATCGACACCACGACCGAGTACGCCTTGACCGGATCCGTGTTCGCCAAGGACCGATCCGCGCTCATCCTCGCCTCGAGCAAGCTCCGAAATGCCGCGGGCAACTTCTACATCAACGACAAGTGCACCGGTGCTGTCGTCGGTCAGCAGCCGTTCGGTGGTGCCCGAGCTTCCGGAACCAACGACAAGTCGGGATCCATGTCCATCTTTTACCGATTTGTCTCTGCGCGATCCATCAAGGAGAACTTTGGCGCGCCGGAAGAGTTTGCGTACCCTTCCAACGTGGTGTAAAGAGCGGGGTGTGACGAAAAGGCAGACAGAAGGCGCAGTCGCGTTCTGATGCTAGATTGATAGGTAAGGGTTCATGATTAGGCTACAGCGTTGTATATTGTATGGTTCGCGGCATGGATATCATAGAGATGAGCTTGACAACTCGATCGCTCGGGGTGCTCAAGCTGCTCGAGGGCCACAACCCAGAGCTCTGTATGAGCGGCTTATAGGTCCTCGGAGTGCATGCCTATAGCCCTTGATGATTATTACCCTGCAAGGCGGTCTATGCAAGCTTCCAGGCGACGAATTCTCTTGCAGGCAAGCAACTAGTTCACAATTGAGGACCTATATGTCCCGACGTTCGACAGACGGGTCTCGACCCCAATTCACGCGTTTGTCGGACGTATGTCGGACGCGCTCCCTCGGCTAAAAGAAAAGGGTCTCGCACGCTCGTCATACTCTCGCTGCGACTCGACTCGACGGTGGAATATTGAGACACGAGTTGCGTGAATGCTATAGGGTCGTTAGCCTTTTCCTCCTGACGATCTACAGAATCAGCGTGCCGTTACCCACAGCAGCGGTCTAGGCATTCATTCTTGAATACCCTCAACTGTTGCAGAACGAACGCGGAGGTAATTCACGTCGTCACCACTCCACGCTGCACCTCTTTCGTGTCGGATAAAATCAACCTGAAACGCGAGCACAGGAACGATACCTCTCCAGCTCTGCAATCGCTACCAGGACTACGCCACATCTCTTCGGTCTCATCGTTGTTCTGGCGGATTCCTCCTTGTTGCGCTGCGTTCAGCATTCCATGCTCGTAGCACAAGAATGTAAGTGTCGACCTAACACCTTTTTATTGCACAGCGCTGACCGCGTCGTTTGTGTGGCAGCTCAGACTACCGTAGACTAGCATAGCATCGAACACAACAAGGAACGGGAGCCGCATGTCGGGTTACGATACACGGTATGTCTCCTCTCCTTTCCCTCGATCGTCTCCTTTCTTTCTCGGCCGAGGGGAACTTACGAGAGACCTCCTCGTAGGCATCACAACGCGTCTGCAGAGACAGGTCCGTCTCCTCTGTATCGACCAACGTCTGCGAATCTCCGTGGCATGAACCATCAGCGGAGCGAGACGACTGGTGGTGGATCGATGTATGAGGATTTGCACGAGTACACGGACAGAGACGACGATAGTGGAAAGGGAGGGTTGACTGCGAGTGGATATCGAAGAGCACGAGCTGGGTGGGTTCCTCCTTTCCGAAAACTCGTACAATATCGTACTAAAGGATTGGGAACAGCACGATGCCATCCGAATACAACTCGACTCCTCGACGAGACGGCGGTGCTGGCCTCGACGGATACGCCGACAATCTCATTCCGGCTCAAGTCACACGATCCGTCGCGGCCTCTCCTCTCGACTCGCTACACGTTCGCAGCCATAGCAACATGTCAAACACCTCGGATCAAGCTGCCTACTATCCCGCTACGACGACATCGACTTCTGGCGGATACCTGGCCAGGCCTCTCCTTCGACATACCGCTTCGTCCGCTGCTGCATTGACGGGTGGAACAGGCATGTTGGCCAGTGCTTCGTCGGACCAGACCAGCGCGAACCGACTTCGATCTGGGTCACTGACCCTGGCGGACAATGGCGTAGGATCGAACAGCGGAAACGGTTTCGGCTCCGTCTTTTACAGCGGCGCTGCACCTCGATCCCAACTCAACCAGGTCGTAGGCAGCAAAGATTTGCGCATGATCGCGTCCCATACCTCGTCCAACTCTTCCGGTGGCGCTGACGACTATGTTACCTTTTCCACCATGGACTATCTCGGACTCGCGGACAACTCGGAAACTCCTCGCGCAACGACGTTTGGCTTTGAAAAGGGTCCCGCTTTGCCCTCTGCTAGCAACAGTCAGCGACTACAGGCACAGCAGATGTCCGCATCGCAGACGACTGCCGCAGCTTCATCTGCGAATCGAAACCGCGCCAACACCGTGTCCAACTATACGCGACCGGCCTACAAATCCGCTAGTTCATTCCAGGATCTTATCTCCGCCGCCAACCTGGGCGAAGATCGGGATGCATCTCGACCTGTTGGATTATACGACGACTATTCGCGCTACGACATGATGCCGACTCTTTCGAGTTCTGGTGTCGATGGCTATGGCAAGACCTCTGGTATCACCGGTTCCGCGGAAATCAAGGGATTCAAAGATTCCGCGCTGCTCAACTCGCTCTCTCGACCTCGCGCGACGACGATCGGTATGCTCGACTCGCCCAATCTTCGCAATGCCGTTGCAGGTGGTCTCGCTCACAACAGTCACAAGATCGGGTCGTCAGTCGATATTGGCGGCTACGCAGACACGTACGATACCGCATCTTCGGCGCCCTTCATCTCAACCACGCGGAACGACAGGGGATTCGCCAGTATGCATCAAGCTATCGCGCCTCGTCACACCGCGTCGCAGTCAATCAGCTCAAACTTTAGTATGACGTCGGGCGCGCAAGACGATGGGTTGTCCAGGAGCGGCGGAAAGGGGGGTGTGAACAACTTGTCTGCGGAGAACCAGGGTCAGCAGCCGACGAGGAGCTTGTGGCTTGGCAATTTGGACGTTATGACGACGACGAACGACTTGATGCAGGTATTCGCGCAGTATGGTACCATTGAATCCTTGCGTTTGTTGCCGGAAAAGGTGAGTGACATTCCGTCTTGAATCGACACGGGACCTGACTCCCTTTTCACCGCTAGTCTTGTGCATTTGTCAACTACATCGACAAGGAAGATGCCATCCGAGCCAAAGACGACGTTCTCATTCGTCTTGGTGGCCAGATCCCTTCGCTTTCGGACACCCCGATCCGAGTGGGCTTTGGTAAAATTGACTCCGTTCCGACTGCCGCGCCTTCTGCATCAACCCTCAAGTATTCGATGAGTCAGAGCAGTCTCTCCAGTATGGCTAGTGATGCATCGGAAACTGGAAGGGAACGAACAAGGACCGAGACAACACCCTCCCGGGCGTTGTGGATCGGCAGTATCCCTCCCGAGACCACGGCTTCGACCTTGCTGTCTATCTTTTCGCCTTTCGGAGCTGTAGAGTCTGCTCGAGTGCTCACAGTCAAGCAGTGTGGCTTCAGTAAGTGTTTGACCATCACTTTCGTTCGCAGCAGAGCTCACTCTCGCGCCCATCAGTCAACTTCGAGAGCTTGGAATCCGCCGTGGCAGCGCGTATGGCGCTCAACGGCCGAGAAATCCTTGGCACAGATGTCGGCGCCGTCAAGATCGGTTTCGCCAAGGTCCCGACGCGATCGACTGCTGGATCCGTTTCAGGTGAAGGTAGCGTTTCTGGCGACGGAACTCGAAGCACCGGCGATGGCGAAGTACTTGCTGGCTTACAGCAAGTTCGAGGGTCCGGCACAAACGCTATCAATGCCGAAAACCTCGCGAATGTCGAAAATTACGGCAGTAACCTCGTCATCGACTTGATTCAGAGAGGTGTACACGGCGATGTCAAGGCTGCTACCGGCAAACCCGATACAGCACGAATGGCAGAGAACGTCAAGGAGAAACTCGAGGCGGAAGGCGGTATCTCGGAAGAGCAGATGATCATGTTGGTATTGAGCGAGGGAGACAGGCATCTGGCGGAAGACGTTCGCGCTGTCGGTAGTAAGTACAACTTCCGACATCTAGATCTGACCGTACAGGCTAACCCTCGGCTCTTCAGATGCGGACAAACATGCTCTCTACTACAGTTACATCCCTGTTTTGCCCGAAAGGACACAGCTCCGACGATTCGATGCCAGTGGTCTGAAGCAAATTCGACAGAGACTGGAAGCCAACTTTTGCTCCCAGGATGAGATTGATCAGATCACAAGCGACATGATGGACGACTGTGTTGTCGTGAGTTGACAGAATTATAGGGTTGGCGTACCTAGCTGACTCTGATTGACTCTTCTCCAGTTGGCGTCGGACTATGTCGGTAACACCATTATTCAAAAGCTGTACGCCAGCGTCAGTCCCGACCTTCGTCTTGCTATGCTCGAAAGAATCGCGCCGCACCTTGCTTTGATCGGTACCAACAAACACGGTACTTGGGCGGCACAGCACATCATCGGTCAAGCATCCACGCCAGAGGAGTACGACATCATCGCGCGAAATCTTGCACCATATGTTCCTCCGTTGTCGGCCGACAGCTTTGGTAATTATCTGGTCAGCGCATGGTGAGTATTCGAAGGTGTCACATGAACGCGAAGAATAACCGAGAACCTGTTCTATTCCCCAGCTTGAAATTCCCTGCGCCGTACAACAACTTTATCTTTGATGCGATGGTAGACCGAGTATGGGATATTGCGCAGACGCGATACGGTGCGAGGTGTATGCGAACGTGCTTGGAGCGAAAGGAGACTTCTCACTTCCACAAGGTACGTCCTCTTTGCGAAGTTGCGAGTACCGACAAGCTGACCATCGGAACTTTATCAGAAACGCATCGCCACCGCTATCATCCTACACGCCGTTCCCCTTGCGACCAATCCCAACGGTGCTTTGTTGCTGACGTGGTTGATGGACGCTCCGGAACTGCCTGGCCGATTTGGTCTCTTGGCCTCTCGTCTCGCCAGTCACTTTTCGCATCTGGCAACCCACAAATTGGCGTGTCTCACTATCTTGCGAAGTACGTAGCTCTGCCGCGGCCCCATCCCCGCTGGACTGACCATTTTGTATCGCTAGTTGTCAACCAGAAGGAGGAACCCGAAGCCGTTGACGCGGTTCTGGACGCCATCTTCGAATCTCCCAATGATCAAGTGTTGCACGAGATCCTGCAAGATCAAGTCCATGGAAGCCACACTATCACCAAGATCGTTTGCAGTGACATTGTCGAGCCTCGACGAAGGGCAGGGTTGATTCAAGCTTGCAAGCGCGTCTTGGAGAGCATGAAGAATTCCAACGGTTACGCGTACCGCAAGCTCTTGGCTGAATGTGGATTGCCCATCCCGACGAGTGCCGCGCCTCCTGTTCAAGGTCATGATTCTCGATTTGCCGGAAGGGGTTCGCCGAACAGGGGCCGTGGAGGTCATGTCAACGGTCACCGTTTCAATGCGGGAGGATACAACCAGCCACTCGGAAATGGGATGTACAATGGTCCTGGAATGGTTCCTCCCTCTCCGATCATGGCTGGACCGCCTATGATGGGTGTCGGGTCCGGAGCTTCCAACGACGTCAACTCGCTTATCAACTCGATCCACGCCTTCCAACTGAGTCAGGGAATGGCCAATTCCGCCGGACTGAATCCTGCCTTGATGGGTGCTGGTCACATGAGCGGTATGCCGGCGAGCTTTGGACAGTCGTTCAGCCCGAATCCGGCGCAAAACATGTCGCCTACGCCTACGCTTGGTTCGTTCGCGACGCCTCATGCTTCCTTGATGAGTCCGACTTCCGATCCATACAATCCGTTCAATCCGGTAAGTCCCTCGCTTTCATGTTGTCGTTACGATACTGACCTTCTTCGCCTGCAAGTTCAACTCCCCGGCAGATCTATCACGCGGCCAAAACCCGGCCATGAGGTTCACCTCGCCCAACCGCAACGAAACGCCAGCATTCGAACTGTCTCCGACCTTTGGCGGTCTCGGTATGCAGTCGGCGCAAATGGGCGACATGCAGTCTGGCATGCCCAGGCACTTCATGATGCCGTACCAGCCGCCTTCTGGCGGTATGGTAAGTCCATTCCCTTGCTTGTTTCTCGTCAAAGGGGCTTACCTTCATCTGTCTTCAGTGAATTCCGCAAGGAACCCCAAAAAGCAGGTAACAACACCCTGTCATGCAAAGTCAACGAAACGAGAGTCGAAATGTGTATAATCAAACGAAAAAGGAAAAAGAGCGACGCCGCCGCAAAGCGACTATAATCGATCCTCGACGACCCACACAACGAAACGGTGGCGAGCAAGATCGGGCGAGAACACGAGGGGACAACGAGGGCGACGACAATGACGCGGCTTGCATCTTGGGATCGAATCTGTATTATACGCCTCACGACACGAGAAGCGGGCTAGAATCACGACGACGATGACGCCGACGAGAACCGACACGTTTCTTGGAATGTCGACTGCATCCTCGACGGACAGGGGATCAGCTGCAGAGACATGACATAACTGGACATATATTCCTTGCATATACTTTTCATCTTCTTGCTCCAGTGTCCAAGATGTGCTGGACGACGTGTTGTAGCATTACTACTTCTTGTGCTTAGAGGATCATTACTGTGCCATCGACCTCAGGTATGAGGGTCGTAAGGGGTTCATATAGCTGATCCTCGCAACCAAGGGGCTGACCAAAAGGGAACAATGAAAAGCGGTCCACAAGTTCTCACGCTGATGAAACGATACGCGAGCCAGAGTTGGCAGGTGGAATCGCCATGCCAATGTCCGCTCGCATAGCCGGGCCCCTTGTTTGTATTGCTCCATACAGCAACTCGCGGAGGGAACGGCCCTTGCTGGGAGGACTGGCAGGATTCACATTGACAAGATACTGTAGATATCGGGCCTTCATATTCATATTACATCCACTCGTCGAATCTGATCACTTGCGAAAGGAGATTTCACGAGCCTGTCCCATCATCGCGTTCAATCCAGTCATCACCAGTCGACATCCCGCGCCTACCGGTGTTTGTTATTGATCGATCACGAGTGACCTTTCGGACTCTGCGACATTTCAACCAGCGAACAACTTGTTTCGATAAAGAGGATACAACATCTGTCGGATTGCAACGTCATCCCCAACACCGTTGCAAGCCTAGGAACTATCAGAAGACGACCGATCAATCCCTCGAATCACCCGTTGGACCCGTAGACGTAAGCATCAAATTGTTTCGTCACACGTTTGGAAGACGTACGGTCGATGCGTCCGGTTGCTAGAGTGACGGGCGGCGACGAAGAGGAACTTTTGGGGGTCGAGGAATGGATGGCTTGAGAAGCTGGTAGAGGACGATCGACAGTGTGGATGTCGACGCAGCCCAAGAGGGGTTGTTTGGAAAGGAGTTTGCTTGGCATGCAAAGCTCTATCCCGACGTCACAGATTTCGACGGGGATAGCGAGTACACGTCGGAGGCACAGGTCCGTTCTGTGTGGGAATGAAGTGCTGAAGTTTGGCGTTGCACGGCTTCCGTCGGTTTGACTTTATTGACCGGACAATAGACTAATCTTCTCTCTGCATCTCGTCAGCTGTCAACTCCACTCCTCTTCGAACTCGTTCATCATGCAGACTATCAAGTGTGTCGTCGTTGGTGATGGTGCCGTCGGAAAGTAAGTCCTTCCGCACGTTTCCGAAAGTTTGATCGAACTAACCAAGCAATGTAGGACCTGTTTGTTGATCTCGTACACGACCAACAAATTCCCGAGTGAATACGTCCCGACTGTGTTCGACAACTGTACGTACTTGACAAAAGGACCGCGTCACGAGAGCAGGTCCTCAAACTTTGACGTACCGCAGATGCCGTCACCGTCATGATCAGCGACGAGCCATACACCCTCGGCCTGTTCGATACCGCCGGACAAGAAGACTACGACCGCCTCCGACCGCTCTCCTACCCGCAAACGGACGTCTTCCTCGTCTGCTTCTCCGTCACCTCGCCCGCATCGTTCGAGAACGTCAAGGAAAAGTGGTTCCCCGAGGTACACCACCATTGCCCCGGTGTGCCATGCCTCATCGTCGGCACGCAAATAGATTTGCGGGACGATCAGAGCGTGATTGAAAAGTTGGCGAGGCAGAAGCAGAGACCGATCCAGATTGAGCAGGGAGAGCGACTGGCAAAGGAGTTGGGCGCCGTCAAGTATGTCGAATGCTCGGCGTTGACGCAGAAGGGCTTGAAGAACGTCTTTGACGAGGTGAGCTGGACTTTTCCTTCTTCTGCAAATCTCCGGATATTGACAACAACTATGACTTTTCGTAGGCAATCGTCGCCGCATTAGAGCCTCCGGTCGTCAAGCAGAAGAAGAAGTGTGTCATCCTCTAAACATGGACACCTCCAGCGATACGGTCCGGCACTGTCTTTTCCACTCAACATATCCTGTCGCAGTGCATTCTCCTGAATGCTACGGCCACAGCTACCACACAGCCCGAACGCAACAATCCACGACTTCATAGACCCTCCACCAACCCAATACCGGATCACCCGTCACCAACAATGGGCGCCAGACTGCTGGACTTGTACGAGGCGGTTTCGATCTGTGCCACTTTCCGCGACCTCTGTTTTCTATCTCTTTCTGTGAGGCGTGTTTCTGCGTGTTCAAGCACTTTGTACTATCTAGGGACGAATGACATTATATACCATATCTATGCTCGTTGCCGGTCATCGGCCTCGGATTCAGGCAGATCGCGACCCGTTCCAAACTGTTGGCTCATCGCTCTTCTGACTTGCCCGGACGGTATTCAACCAGACGCGAACGAAGCAGTCCTGGCGTCTTGAATTCCGAACTGAGACGTTTCGATTCAATTGCATTGTCCATGAAACCCAATTCCCACAATCACAGAACCACTATACTACATCTTATCCACAATCATCACGATTATCCACGAGTACCACACAATTCCAAGTCCATAATAAAGTCCGTCGCACCCTTCCTCGTGCCTGGGATGTTGATGTGCGCGATGTATCGACAAGCGATCATGTCGACATTTGCTGATACTGTTCACGTCCATCCTGTTATCCCCGTTCTCTTCTGCTGTCACGGCATCCTGTTGATCCTGATGATATACCTTTTGGCGACGTTGTCTGCTTTGCAATCGGTATATTCCTGGAATCGACGTCCGTAAAGAAATTGTAGTGTAGTGTAAAGACCGCCGCAAGGTTCAGCAACCGACTTGTGTGGGCTGCGAACGCTGCACCTCGATTTCTGTCACAGTGTTAAATTGTCCAGCCTTCGTCGGCCGTTCGATGTGACGAGTGGCGGCGTTCACCCTGTTGGCGGCCGACTGCAGCAGCAACCGAGCTGGATGGTGAGTTGTCGTTGTTGTCTGGTGCACCCTTTGAGCGGATTTGGCGATACCCATCGTGCGAGAAGCCGCGCGTTTTATAGGCGAGGGAGAAGGCGGATGTGCCCTCCTTGGGATCGGTGGCGTTTGACATTCGGGCAGCCGATATATTTCAGTCCTCAGGGGCTGGAACGAGAAGGCAAATCAGCCAAAAGACGTGCATCCACGATCGAACTTGCAACTTACGGGTTCAGGCTTTCCCTGCCGTACTTCCCCCTGACCGACCTGACGAGATCCCGATCCTTGTTGTCGAGCAGGTAGTTCTGCGATGGGAGGCTGTGGTCCGGTAGTCTCCCCAACAGCGCGAGTATCTCGCGGTCGTGGAGGAGGCCGTGCCACCTGCTGCGCCACTTTCTGAGCCGCCTTGATTGCCTTCAGCTCCTCTTCAAGCTCGAAGACCTGATCCACCAAGTTCTCGACTTGTTTGTTTGCCATCTCCAAGTTGCGTTTGTGCTCGTTGTTCGCCGCCAATGTCGCATCCTGTGCGGCGAAGACTTTGTCGTGTGCTCGTTGGAGTGCGACAAGTTTCGCCTCACATTCTTCAATTTTGTCCGCTTGAAGCGCACAGTGCTCTTCGTACTTGTCCTGCTCGACCAAAAGACCATCTCGTTCCTCGCAAATCTGCAAGCACTCAGCTTCCAGTCGATCGCGTTCTTCCGAGATCGCTGCAACCTTTTCGTCACTCGACATCGCCCACCCTTCTCGAATGGCAGCCGTCAAGCCATTTTGATGTTCTTGTCGGTCCGTCGCTAGCTGTGCTTCGAGGTCGCGAGCGTATCGTTTCAACTTTCCCACGGCACCAGAGTCCGTCGATGCGTGAAGAGGTTGGTCGGAAAGGCGCTTGACAATTTCTGCCTCGACTCGCTTGTCAAAGCCATTCTGGAATTCTTCCAGTCGACATTGAAGATCCCCGTTTGCCGCCTGTAGATGATTCATCCTTTGTTCTGCTCTTGCTTTGACGATCTGGAGGTGTTCCTCCCATTCGGCGTCTATTCGTGTGCAAGCTCGATCGAACTCCGCTTTCCAGGCTTCGCGAGCAGAGATGACCGCAGCAGTCTTCTGTCGCGGCCAATCCTCCTCCTCAATTCGTCGTCTCGTCTCTGAGAGAGAGTCCTTGTATTGCTCGTGTCGTTTACGGGCATCTTCCGCCAGATCTTCTTGCTCCTTTCGGTAGATCGCCACCACCCCGTCGTGTGCGACTTGGGCAGCTGAGAGCTTGTCCTTGTAGTACGTCTTGATCCTTTCGAGATCGGTACGGTAATCCCGCTGCGTGATCTCAAGGGCTTCGCCAAGGCGCTGTAGATCACCCTGGATAGTCTTGTTCTCGTCAAGCAAGATACTGTGATCCGCTTGCAGACTAGAATTCTCTTGTCGAAGCGCGGCATTCTCCTTGCGCAACATGCGCTCGAGATCCCGTGCGACGCCGAGATCCCGACGGAGTCGTCGAATCAAGTCTTGCTGTTGGATCGATTGCGTTTCGTACCAGTCGACGTCTTCCTTTGCTGAAGCCAGCTGCGTCTCCAACTTCGCCTTGTCCTTGCCGAGTTTGCGTAGCTGTGAGGCAAGATTCGAGCAGTTCACTTCCAGAAGCAAGCGCTTCTCAACGGCTTTGGCCTGCGCTTGTTCCAGCTGTCGAAGCTTGTCTTCTTGTTTCAAAGCCTCGAGCTTCAATTTCCCGATCAAAGAGTCCCGCTCGAACACCAGTTCAACCGTTCGTCCGCGACGGGAAACCTCTTGGCCAATGCAATCCAGTAAAGCCTCTTTCTTGGCTTGTAGCTCCCTGATTTGCGATTGATACCCGAGAGACTGTTGGTTAACGTTGAACAGTTCCTCCTCTTGTTCGAGGCAACTTCGCTCGATCGTTGCGTGGTGTTCTTGCACCATCTTGAAGCCCTTCTTCACGTTACAGAACAACCGGTAAAGCTCGTCATACCTGTCCTGAAGGCATTGCAAGCGTTTATCCGCAGTGTCCTTCTGTTTTTCGAGGTGTACGCAGGACGCCTTGATTCTATGAAGTTCCGCGTGCGGGTTGTCGAAAGGGAGATATCCAAAGACGGCGTCCCAAAAGAAAGCTGGAAGGCGATATATCATGTCAGCGAGGTGTTCATAATGGAAATATGAAGAGACATACTGTAGATGGACTTGAGCGGATTCTCAATCCATCCGATGACGACCGAAAACCAATGTGCCGCAGTCCGCAAAGGACCGCTAACACAAGCCATGTAAACCAATGCCATAGACGCAGAGACCGCGCGCGAAGCGGTCTGCGCATAGCCAAGAAGGACTACCAAGTAGCCCAAGATCCGAGCTTTGATCCTCTCCATCAAGGTCAAAGCGTCCTGTTTTCCTTCTTCCATTCGTTCGATGTCTTGCGATTGATCGCCGGTATTGTCGTCCACCAGGTATCCCTTGCAGGACTCCTGCTGGGCAGGGCTCGCGAAGAGCCCTGCTATGTTCCACATGACGGGGCGACTGTGAATAGATGCGACGATGTGTCAAGGTGGTATCATCCGTCGGTGATTATAGGTAGATGATATAACGACGAGGTTCCGACGGATCAGGTGCTGTTGTCTTGCTGTGCTGCGTGCTGTTTGACTCGCAAGTACGATGAGGATCCGCTATCGACAGTTGACGCGATTTCTGGGTTGTTGGCGAGAATCGATATATCGATGATGCGAGATCTCGTCTATCCGGCTGATTATGATATGTTAGAAGCAGCGATACTGAGAACCAACGTTGCCTGTCGCCTGGTCCGAAGGCAGAGAAAAGCGTCCGCAGGAGATCGAGCTGAGAAACAGTAGTCCGAGGGTCACAGCCTCGGATGACGAGGCCGCCCGTCGGTGTTTTGGTATTGCTGTCTTGCTGATACAGTGGGACGTCCACGATGGAGGCTCCGTTTCGGCGGCGTCCAGCTGTTTGAATCGCTGTTCGCTACGATGCACGGTAGAGCGATTGTCCGTGGAGGAGGAGGATATGCTGTTGGTGGTTGACGAGATCCCGAGGCTGTGACGGGAAACGACGATGACCCGCGCCCAAAATAGTCGTCGATTATGATGCCCTGCTGCCCTGCTGCCGGCAAGCGGTATGGCTTGGACCAGAGTCACTTGTGGCCTATTATGAGGCAGAACGAATCCACCAGAAGAGAGGAAGCTCCAGAGAGCGTCGTAGAGGCGGAGATCCTGTCTGTCACGAGCAGAACGGAAGGTGGAATCAACGACGTCAGGTCGTCGGTTGTACCGGTATTTCTGATAAGATAGGCGTGTAGTACGATAGACCGACGAGGCGAAGGAATGTGCTCGATGATAGGTACTCGACGATGTGAAAGAGGGTTTGGGTACTGATTATGACGCTGGAGACGACGAAAGATCAGCCCAAGGTGAACCCGCCAGCAACCGATAGAGATAATTTGTCCGTAACTGACCAAGCTCTTGTTCTGCACTTGAGGCCGGCGTATGTTTCGGCAGAGAGATCGTTGATCAGGTACGTGGTCTGGAGCGAGGTTCTTCGCCACAAGTTGTCGGCGGCGATGGCGAAGACGAGTAACGATCGTCGCAAGCGGTCTGGTCAGTTTTATTCGGCACCACAGACACGCCGCCTTGCCGTTGTCGTTGAACAACCTTGAGAGGGCGCTGGTAACGAACAGACAAGAACTATCCACGAAAGAGGCAAGGAGGGTGGCGAGAATGATGTCATGAGTTTAAGCAGCATCTACCGACCTGTCCATTGTGTCCACCGGGGCGCACCGGATCCTGTTCGATAGGAGGTGCTGCGCTTTTTGCCCCCGTCATGGGATATATCCGTCGCCACACATAGCTCGAGGTATACACATCGTCGGAAGGTATCAGAAGACATATACAACCCTATAACAAGTCCAAAGCTCGTCCATGCGCTCGAATGACGACTTTTGCACGTTCCCGCCTCAGTCTCGACCAGAAGGTGCCGTCTCTACATCATACTCGACATCTTCACCGTCTTTCGCAAAGCGCTCGAACTACCTTCGTTGTACTTGTAAAGAATACGGAATTCCTTTGCAGTCGAACCTAGAACGGCAGAAGTTAGGATCAGCATGTACCCTCAATTACTACCCATGCGGTGCATGAACTGAGCGCGCGACTCACCCTTGGCTTCACTCAGCTTTGCATCGCTGCTCTTCACAAGCCGTCCGAAAAAGTCGGTAGGCGGCTATCATAGCAGATCAGTACTGCCGGCGTGAAGCAACCGAAACAACAACTCACCTTGTCCGCAAGATTGGGCTTGTCTTCCTTTTGTCTGTGATACCAGCAGACGGAGCACGATCAACGAAAGTCCTCTTTATGAAGCGAATCCATGTGTGGACCGAAGTTCCGGAAACTTACCTCTGCTTGAATATCGAATGCACATTATCCTTCTCCTCTCCGTTTGCATTCGCACCGCCCTTCCTCTTCAGAGTCTCGTTCTCCATCTACCGCATAGAATCAGAGTAAGCTTTCCCGACAAGCCCTCTTCGATGCCCGCGCACCACGTACTGCTTGCGCCACGAGCTGTCTAACCGCGAAACGAGACTGCGCGATATCCGCCGCTCGTTTCCCATCATAATGGATAAACACGTCGATAGGCCTGACCACCAAACTCAGCAACTGAATGCGCAAGTGGGCGGGAGGAAGCTTACGGATCAAGACGGAACATGGGCTGCCCGTCTTCTGTCTTGTCGCGGTAAAAGACCAAGTTGAGGCCCAGCATCAGTTCCACCAGATGCGTTAGGAGGATCTTGTCGTCCGCTCGGACCAGGTTGGCGTTGACCTGTCCCAACACAAAAAGCTTATAAGCGCTATGAAAGACCATCATGGGCGCGGGCAAGACCTACGGGCTTCAAGTTTGGCGAAACGATCCGCATCAGCATCGGCACAAGCTCTGTCAGTGCCGACGACGAATTGTACAGTGCTCGCAAGCTCGGCGGAATCGACTTGAGCAGTGCTGTTCCCACGTCTTTGTTTGTCGAGGATTTGACGTATGCCTAAAACATGATTGGAGATCAGTGGGATACCAGGCTTTCTCGCTTTCTCGCGGACAACGCACCTCGTAGTCTGCCTTTGGATACTCTACTGGACGCTCCATATTGGCCGATGAAGCCATATGTGAATGCCACGGCACGATAGCGTAAGCCGTATATGCCATGAGTTCCCATTCCTGGGTCGTCACTATGCGCTGATGGAGTTGATCGTAGAAATGCAGCCATTCGTGGATTTTGCAAAGGTTGTTCAGGCTTTGGTCCATCGGCTTGAGATTTGGATAGTGCTCGAAACATCCTGCATCGAAGGTCAATATTCAGAATGGAAACGACAAAGACGCGCATAACGCACCTTGGACGACCTTGTCCTGATCTCCGCAAGACTGTACTTCGAAGGCTAGCCTGTTCACATAGTTGTCCACTGCTCCGATCCCATTCGCCTTCCTCTTGCCCTTGGTCGACACTGGCACAAAAAGGCTGTTCCATACGGCATGCAGCGAGGCACCGCTGTCCTTCATGCCGATTGACGATTGTCGGATCGTCTTTTCCGTAATTGCCATTGACCGGGATTTCATAAACTATCCCGAGTGAGCAAAATGTCAACTGACATCCTGGCGGGAAGCTGTTCACCGCTTACCTGCAGCGTATTCAAGCAACTTCTCACATCGCCATTCGTCATTTCCGCCAGCCTCGTCAGCCCTCGGATATCAGCCTTTATCCTTTCCTTGTCGCAGATCTGCCTCAGCCTGTTGACGATTAATGCTGGCTGGGGCTTCTTGAACCGGACGATCCGGGCGAATGGCCGGAGCGGTCGCAACGCCGGGGCGTACCTGTGATATCTCGGGTCAGGCCGAGCACTTTCGTCGAAAGGCGGTACTCACAAATCGTTACAGATACAGATAATCGGTCTCTTCAGGATTTGAGGCGGCCTCTTTGAGTTCTTCCTCGCCGGGACATCTTGAATCAGGTGACATAGACTCCGGATGAAGCCCTGTGCAGCATGAATCAGAGAGCGGAACATAGACTTTGGAGTTTCCCACACGAACCATGTCACCACCGGCAGACCCGTCAATCTCGTCAATGACAACACATGTCGGTTTACCCTTTGACCGCAATCCGGAACCGGCATCCAGCGCGTTCTTGATTCGCTGAGAGACTGTCCCTGCATTCCGGTCGTCACTATGAGGCATCGTCGCAGCGCGTCAGAATACCGTGCAAATGATTGTCCCAAGATACGGACCTTGCGTTGATTTCAAACACTTCGTAACCAGCTTGTCGAGCGACGACATGAGCCAACGTCGTCTTGCCAAGACCCGGTGGACCGGACATAAGGAGAACCTGAGAAACACAACGACCAACAATCGTTAGGAGGAGATCTGTAATATCGCCAATTCGCCACCCACCCTCTCTTTCGGCCGTCCCAATACATCGCTCTGGAAATCCGAAATCAACGTCCACGAGTCAGCTCGTACATCCAGATGATTCCAAGATACTCACGTAGCCTCCCGCGCCAAGTTCTTCCGTCTCCCGTGCCCGTTTCCGACTCTGCAACGGATTCACCCGCTTGTAAACACACTTGTCCCATTCCTTCAGCCATCCCAACACATCTCGATGCGATCGCTACTCCGACAATAACCATCAGCCACAGCACTTATGAAAAGAGGAGTCCAGACTCACCTCCTCGCCGAGTAGGTCCGTGAACTTCGTCGGCCGGTACTTGTCGACCCACATCGTCTGCCTCGCGGCGTCCTTCTTCGCCTGCTGCGCTTCGCAGACCTTGGACTTGCCGTTCGGCACAAGGGCGGGCAGGAGCGCACGGTCTTCCTCTTCGTATTGTTTCTGCAGACTATAGGCGCATATGGCGAGCGTGAGTAGAGAGGGAGCGGATGGGGGTTGAAGACGTACGCCTGGGCCGCTTTGGCGCTTTTTTCTTCCTCAATCTCTTTTAGGAGATCATGGTACGACGTCTCCAAAAGCTTCAAGCCCTTTCCCGTCCCCGTCGTGGATTCCGGCCTCGGCTGTAACCACGCACCCATCAGCGCTCTCTGACACGCCAAAGGTCAGAGCGATAGACTTACCCCCTTCCCATCCACCACCTTCCTCGGCCTCCGCTTGAACACTACTTTCCGGCCGCGACCATCCACCGCCTCGAGCGGCTGTAATTTCTCCGCTTCGTCCGTCTGCAGGACAAGGTTCATCCCCGGAAACAGATCCACGCTCGTCGGCGTCTCGGCCTCGGGGAGAGGCGTCGCGGCGGAGCGTGAGGGCATCCGTCTCGCCGCCGCCGCGTCCGCCGCGCGACCTTTGCCCTTTTCCGCGGCGGTGTATCCCGCGGAATCGAGCTCGTCAAGTAGTCGATCAAGGGACGACCCGCCGAGCCGCGTCTCGTCTGCGCCGTGCGTGGTGGACTTTCCGGCGACGGTCCCGTTTGCCGTCGGATTCTGGTCCTCGGTGGCGGTCCTCGGGTCTCCGAGGAGACCGTTGGCCTCGAAACCCGTCCCGACGGCGGGCACAGGTGCTACGAGCGGCGGGACCAGCGCGTTGTCTTCCTCCGGTGTGGGCTCGTCGTCCATCGCCAAATCCCCTCCGAGGATACCATTGCCCTGGAACTCGTCCTGAACCGCCGCGGATTCCGGAAGCGGTTCCCCTGTGTTTGTTGGAGCGGCGAGCGCTGTCGATTCCGCGTTTGTCGTTTGCGCTGGTGTTTCGGTTTGCTGCGCGGGGTCGTCCCCGCCGAATAGTAACCCGTTCCCGGAGAACTCTACCGCGTCCATCTTGTCCGCTCCCTCCGTTTCTTGCCGGACAGGTCCCTCCGGCTGCCTCTCGACCACGGCAGGAGCATCTGTTTCCTCCTCGCCCAACCTCCGCAACACCTCGGTATCCTCCATCGACGCATCAAGCAACCCATTACTGCTCATCATCTCCAACTCCTCCCGCGCCGTCCTTGGCTCCTCGGGTTCCTGCATTTCGGTGCCGCCTAAGAGGCCGTTCGACTGGAAGGGATCTTGGAGCATTGTCTTTGGTGGCTCTGCGGTGGAATCCATCTTGCGTGTGTGGTTTCCGAATATGGTCAATCGCTAGATGTGAGAAGCTCTTGAACCTGAAACCAGGAGACGCGAAATGAGGGACGCGCCTCAAGTGGAGGCAGGTGGAAAGACGCGTGTCACATGAAGAGAGAAGGTGGAATTCCGATCATGACGAGGAGATTTCAGACAAGACGAGGTTGATGGTGTGATCTAGATTCAAGTGGACAAGGCACCATGGACGCAACGAGATGAGCCGGTATAATCCGTTTGCAAAACCGAGGGTCGCGCATGAAACCGTTTCGGTTGCGGAAGCGCCGGCAGGCGGGAATCAAGTGACGGCGGATTCGCAACCTCAGCCGGAGCAAGGGTTCAGGACCGACGTACCTGTTGCCAAAGACGTTCAGGGCGATGCGGTTCCTTCAATCCCGCCGCATTTGGGACACAGTGAACAAGGTGGAGCGTCTGTCAATATTTCACCTCGGCCCGCAGGAACACATGCAAATATCACCTCTCCACCCATTCTCGATCACACGTCCAAGCCATCCCTCATTGCCAACCCAACACCGCCCCGCGCACCAACAACCCCGCTTCCGACCTCCCGATGGCGCCTGCTCTGGCGCGGCGGGCTCGAAGTCGGTGCCCAGCGGTACCGCCTGGACGGGATCGCCTTCTGCGCCAAGATGAGTTTCGGGATTCCCGGGTCGCTGGGACGTCTAGGGGGAGGAGGGACGCCGATGGGCGGAGAGGTGCAGGCGGAGACGCCAGTTGGGAGTGCACAGGCGTCGCTGGGGAAGGAGATAGCCATGCGTGAGGAAGGATCGTATTTCATCGGTACCGCTACCCAACCTCCCAGTACGGCATCGCCGCAGTCCCCCGCGCTCTTATCTGGGCCGACGACATCCCGTCCCCGCCGCCCGCTCCTTCGCACTCAGTCGTCCACTGTAGAGAATACCGCCTTCACCCCCGGCGGCACTCTCACCGCCCACGCGTTTGAGACGTCCGACCCGGACCTGTGCCTTTCCCTCGAATCGATGAAGGGACGCCAGACGCTGCGTGTACGCGGTGTGGAAAGGTTGAGTGATGAGGAGGTGCTTGATGACGCTGGACGAGGGGATGGCGTGCACGTGTACGTCACGCGGAATATGTTCTTCGCAGTGCTGATTATGGGTGGAATTATAGGTACCTCGACCCTGGATCCGGGGATGTCACGTCGAGTTTGAGCGGGAATGCGCATTCCGTGCTTGCGCAGTATATATTCAACAGTATTTGTCGGGGAAAACTTTCTGCCGAGGGAAGGACGCGGAAGGCGTTGGTGGTGACGCTCGGTGACGATGTGATTGGTGAGTTCTCGCTTCATTCGGATTTGCCCCACGTGCTATCACTAACGAAGAGTGGTCAATCTTCGACAGATGCGTCGACATCGGCAACATTCCTCATCTACGGGCAAGTGAAACAAGACACACAGTCGGCCGCGGGGGGGAGACCCAAACTCGAGCTACTCGCTACACGCCCGAAAGCTCCACCGAAACCAGAAGTCCCGCGGGGTCACGCGGTTCCCAAACCAGGGGAGCCATTACCGCGAGGCAAGTCCAGCTTTCCCACGGACCAGTTCCCCGCTGACTGTCCTCCTCCATCAGACGCGCTCTACACCGAAGACGGCTTCAAAGTACCCACCATGCTCTCCTCCCGCACCCTCCGCCGCAGCGCATCAGCCGCGACACACGCCGCACGCATGTCCCGCGTCAAGTCCCAATCGACGATCTATATGCCGCCCCCTGCCGCGCCTCCCGTATCCCGTCACGGGTTATCTCGGTCCCATTCCGTAATGACGATCGATGAAGCGGGGCCGTCTAAGACGAATCCGGTGCCGCCCGTGAAGAAGTTGACGCCTGGACGGCGAGGCGAGAAACGGAAGCGGCCTCTGAAGCAGCAGTTGGCGGAGGAGGAGGAGAAGCGGCGCCGGGCGGGGAAGATCAGTAGAGAAGGAGGTTTGGGTGCGATTGCTGGATCTCCTAATGCCGCGGCGAGTACTTCCAAAGCGCCCGATACCATTGCGGCCAAGGCTGGTGCAGGTATACCAGCCGCTGGGCCATCGAGTGGTTTTCCGGAGATCATCTCGGTGGACGACGAAGATATCTTCGGAAATGTGAATCGCATAGAAGATCCCGGCGCAAATCCAGCAGCCGCTGCGAAGCCGAGATCCGTCAAGAAATCAGAGTGCGAAACGAAGAACAAGGCGGTAGGTAGTGTCTCTAATCGACCTGTGTTGAAGCAACTGACCACTTTCTACAGTCGATCAAGAAGCGCCTTCTTGCAGCAATGGAGGCTCGCAATTGCGGTCGAGATCACGCAGAGTTCAAGGACGTCTTCTCGGTCGCGAACAAGGGAGTGTCGTTTGCCTTGGTGAGGAAGAAAGCGTTTGCGACCTGGCTACGGAAAAGCTAAAAGTGTCTTACCGTTGGCAGAGGCATACCATTGCAAAAGTTCCGCTCGACAAGGACGTGGTCGAGAGCCTCGTGAAAGCACATCTGGATCTCTACCTTCCGCCAGCGGAGGTCATCACCGTGGACGACGACGACGAAGATACACAAACGCAATGTGTGAATACTGCAAGACCAGGCACGACGGAAACGCGTGTCCTTGCGGAGCCCGTGGACGAAATTCATTCTATAGATACCCACGAAGATGACCCTAATACAACGATGATATAATGCAAATGTCCTTGACCCTACGTATAGGCTATGCTGTTACCGTTCAACTTGAGCGGTATGGGTGTGCGGACTTGCCGACTTCCAAAGGAATTGATCGTGCCATTGGCTGATGGCGGGACGGTGAACAAGGCAGATGCACGTCTGCTGATCGATGCGGTGCTTTCGACCGGTTTTGGTAGTTGGAGCCGGACCAGCGTATTGCCCTGTCCAAACAAAATAGTGTTTGTTCCTGCAGCAACGCTCTTCACGGAAGCGAAGGCCAGTCTCGTAAAGTTGCCTGGCGTCTGAAGTCGGTGTCCTTCGGACGACTTGGCGGATTGTAGAATCCACTCTACCGGGACAGAAAGCTCCGAATCTGGGGCGCCGAGCGCATTCAGGTCAACCAAGGTGGCCTGCCATTCCCTGTTCGTTTTACTGATGGCGACAAGCAGATGCAATGCCGGAAGTAGGACCGCTGTCCCGCGAGGAGTATGCCATTCATTTTGGCTGACGGCGTGAACCACCCATTCCCTCCGAAGACTGGACTCTGGCGTGCTAGTCGATGAATCATCTTCTGACTCTGTACGCCGGCTGGCTGAAAGGCTACTGGTCAGACTTCCGTGTTCTACGGACAGCCGGTCATGTCTCGATATTGGCGAGGGTGATGTTGATCTCTGCTTGACAGCAGAACCCGGTTGGCCTGTCTTCCTGGAAATCGAACTGAAAGGGCGTATGGGTGTGCTGTCGATAGGTCGGGAAACCGACGCCCTTCCGCCTGGATGTCGGGAACACATGCATGCCTCGGCTCCAGGTGACTCGAAAGACAGCCTGGTTCGGCCGACGGTGGTTTCAGTCCAGAAGACAAGATCACAGGGAAGTGTGCTCTTGAACAGCAGACACCTTTCGCATGTCTCTGTGTCTGAAGACACGAAGCGAATTTGCGTGATCGGTTCATCCGTCACTTTCAATTGTTGCAGAATGTGATTGTCTGGAAAGGTGGATAGCCGAATGGTACCGCTTGTTGTAGCGGTCACCCAAAAGTGATCGCTCGCGAAGGACGAAAGAAGACATTCCGTAATCGTTGCTCCTTCAACAACGTTCTGCCCGGCTCTAGTCCACCCGTTGTCGGCGACGTATTCCCATTCTTCAACAGTATTTTCGGAAGCCAATATCGCGAATCGAGGCACCTCGTCGGAACCCTCCCGATGGAAAAGCCGCCTGCCTTCAAATGGCGACGAGCTGTTGCTGTCCATCATCTTCGGAGCATCCTGGCCGGGCGTGTGACAGAGCATTGTGCCATCTCGGTATGTGGACACAACCGACCAAGAAGCAGCGAAAGGGTTGGTGCTGGCAGCGAGGACTAAGCCGCATGGCGGCGATGAAGTGACGAGACTGTAGTCGGAGGTGAACATTGCCCTCGGCGCATTCCTAATACTCCGCATGTCATAGACTTGTAGCTTTCCGTTCGGGCTCGCTATCGACAACAGTTTGCCTTGTTGATCCAGGTGGACACAGTCCCTGTGGCCTGGATAGATCGCGAAAGCCACAGACAAGGTCTTGTCGTTTTCAAGGATACGAATCTTGTATTCGGAATCGGCAATCACGACAAGCGAAGCGTTTTGGTCGGTCCATATTTCCAAAATGTCGGTGTAATCGATAGTCGGGATGGTATCCGCTTCCGTCTGCCTGACGATTTGACCCAACTTGGTATTCGGTAGACGACCAGCGTCAGCGGAAGACATATCCTCGAGCTCGACGTCGTCGACATCCGCACGCTCTCTCTGCGCGTCCAGCAAGTCGGCGTCCTTCAATAGATAGAGAAGGATGAGCCAAAGAAGGAAAGCCGTTGCCACCTGCGGCAGGACGACAATCTTGAGGAGGTAGAATATTGGCTTGATTCGTGGAAGTAACGGACGACTCATCGCCTGAAGAGAGCCAATCAATTGTGCCGGTTTCACTTTGATGTCCAGCGAGGGCACGATATACGCCCGGTTCGGAAGAAGGCAAATGTCGATGGAATTGCGATGGAGGGGATTCATCCCATTCCAGATGTGCCGGATACCGCCAGGCAAGTCGATGGAAACGGAAAGAGATGGCGAAGGCTGATGGTATAGGTCGCTTAAATCGATACTGCTGGATTTGGTTGATCCATACCCGAGCGCTGCGATCAGACGATCCTTTTGATGCGATTCATTGATGTAATAGACGCCCGTCACCAGCGAGAGCAGCTGTCAAGGTGTTCGGAAGATATATAAGCGCAGGATGAGTGGTCGTAATATCCAACTTACGAGAAACATGCTGCCGCCCCTGGCAGTCCTTGCTTTCCAAATGCTCCGGGCACCCTTGATCCAGCCCGACTTTTGACTTGCTGCGCTTCGCCCATTCCCGTTCTTGTCAGGGGACCCCGCTGTGTTGCCTTGCTCCCCGACTTGCGTGCCATCCGCCTGTCCTTTCGATTGTGCCTTTCTAGGCTGTTCTACCCCTTGCCGAAGCAGATCAGCCAATTCCAAGCGCTGGCAGTCGATGGAAACGACGGTCAGGAAGAACGTCTGCAGCATCCACCAATCGACGAAGATCAACACTGAAGCATACAGGCAAAGATCGCGGACCGGTCCAAGTTTGACGGTCCATGCGATGAAGCATAATGCGATGATATCGCTGATGGATGTGATGAAGAGCGTTGGACCGGCTTTCGCAAGGCCACAGCCTATCCGGTCGGGGACTGAGTACGTGATGGGCGTCGAGTAGACAGCCTTGAGCTATGCGAAGAACTCAATTGAGTGGCGACTCCGCGGAAAATTGGCAAAACACTCACGAGCGTTGCCATGTTTTCCACACCGACAATCAGAATCACCAACGGCATCAAGTAGTACGGCACGACCGTCTCTCCGTTCGCATTCCGATTCGCAGCATCCCCCCAGCCGAATCCCAAGAACGCCATCACGCTGAAACTCATCACGGCAGAGCAGAGGACCTGGATGACGCCGGTGAAAGCGATACCGAACCGGGAATGCATAGCCGATGCGCGCGAGAGAAGGAAGAGGAAGTATAGGATGACAGCGGCGTAGAGCGGGAAGATGTATGATGGGATCGCCTTTGAGGTTGAACGGGGTTCGGCCGTGTCTTTGTGAAGCTGTAAGCGACCGAGAAGGTTAGCGCATGTTTCAACAGAAAACCAGTAATTTAGGTTACGTACCGACATCTTGTACACAACTCCTTTGCCGCTTCGCAGATCTTCGTAGTCGTACTCCTTCGCTTCCACTTCATCGCTGACGTCCTTTAGAGCTCCACTCCAGGCGCCATCGAATCGCTCAACAAGATTCATGCTTTCGTGAACCGCTCGAAACACCGGTTGGAGCGTCCGGTAGATATCATCTGAATCGGCGTCGCCACTAAATGTCAGGCAACTCGACTGGGAAGACCCGTTGTTCCACTTGACGCACGCCATGTCTCCGCCCGTTACCGAATCCCAGTTGGAGGCGAGATGCTCCACTTCAAGCCGAAACTGACGACTGCTCTGTTCTTCCAGTCGACTTCGAGCTGCCTCCTGCACCCCTTCAGGACTGGTATACGGGCTGAGCCCTACGACTTGTTGCATCGTCGTCCAGGCTATCGGGCTGATCAAGACGTCGCAACTTTGGTTCCCCTTGGTTTTCGTTTCCAGCTCGAAATCAAAGTAATCTGTCCATTCGCCTTCGGTCCAGAACGGCCTCGAGTTGGGGATCGGGACAACGGGAGTTGAGTATGGGAAGAAGCTGTCGAGGAGCGGCGTCGATAATAGCGACAACGGTCCTGTCGTTCTTGTGGGCATCGAGCCAGATTTATTGCGTTGATTGACGGTGGCATTGTGGATGGATGTTCGTTGCATGTGCAAAGCGAGGGCTGGGTAGAACAGAGTCGTCATTACGAAACTGTCTATCAGCAGTACTCGTATCTATTTCCCACGTTTGAAGCGGTAAGCGAGGAACACAGCATTGACTCTTGAACAACGCACCTGATTCCTTGCACAGTGTCTTCCGAACGCCTTGAAAGCTTCCACGATCCAATCCGACCAGCGGTAGTAGTACCGTACCAGCGTCCAACCATCGGCGTCACGAGCGCGAGCCTTGACTCTTCGGACCGCTGATGCGTCTCTTGATCGATTCGGAGTTCTTCTGCGCATCTTGGCGGACAACCGTTTCGGCTAGCATGAGCTATGCCTCGCCCGGATCTAAGAGTTGCGATTGCAAGAGTAAGAGTGTCCTCTGTTTGCTGCTTGACAGTGTCGATGATGTGAGAAATGATTCACAACGCTTTAGATCCTGCCGACGGACCAGATCACCAGATTGACCAGATTTCTAGCTGTGAACAAGCTGAGGTGAAACATCGTTAGTCATCAGCAAAAGCGATTATGTAAGGCAGAATTCGACAAGATCCCTCTGCCAGAGTTGGCTCACTCTGGCTGACGCGGGAAAGTCGCGAGAAGGACGAGAAGGACGCGTCTCATCTTCTCGAGTTTTCTCATGACCTGCAGTTTCATCATCCGATAGTCGCTGTCGTACATAACTCGGTGTAAGGCTTCCTCGGAACATCTTCCATCGTACTCAAAATGGCCGCGCAAATGTATCAGAGGGACCCCCGAGCGGTAAGCAATCTCTTTTGTTCAACTCTGTTGCGCGGAAAGCTCACGTTCGAATACTTGCTCTGTATTAGGGTCTTTTCCTCGGTGGACAACGGACGAGTGGAGCGGAAATTAGAGACCAGAATGGTACGCTTCCCGGAGGAACGGATATCACAGCGAAACGAGTGGGAGATTGATATGTTGCGCGATTCGTTTAGTTTTGGCTTGTCAAACGGTCTCGAATATCTTGAAGTCATCTTTGGGACCTGTTGGGTGAGTTTTCCCTATCCCTGAGCATGCTATTTGCTGGCTGATTGTTTGCTTGAAATCCTTCCAGTCTCGACAAGATGTTGGTGGATAATGTCGGAGATGTGACGATCACAAACGATGGCGCTACGATCCTCTCGCTGCTCGAGGTAGCTCACCCTGCCGTAAGTCCCTGTTATCACTTACCTCGCATTGACACTAATCTGGAAACCGTGTACAGGCCCGAATCCTCGTGTCCTTGGCTACTCAGCAAGACAAGGAAGTCGGAGACGGAACTACTTCGGTCGTTTTGATCGCTTCGGAACTCCTTCGTCGTGCAAATGAGCTTGTCAGGAACAAGATCCACCCCACTACAGTTATCACCGGATACCGGTGAGTCCCTTAGTTTGCCTCTATCAAGCCGTTTCGCTAAACCTCGTCACTTCAGATTGGCATGCAAGGAAGCTTGTCGGTTCATGGCTGAGCAAATGTCAACCAAGGTTGACAAGCTCGGCAAGGACTGCCTGATCAATATCGCAAAGACATCAATGAGCTCCAAGATCCTCTCTGCGTGAGTCACGAACCATCAAGGTCAATCTTCCTCCGCTGACCTGTCGTTTCAGCGATGACGATTTCTTTGCGCCAATGGCGGTGGACGCCATGTTGGCCGTCGCTACGATGAATCCGCAGGGACAGAAAAAGTACCCCGTCAAGGCTGTCAACGTGCTCAAGGCACACGGAAAGAGCGCACGGGAGAGTTTCATGGTCAAGGGCTATGCTTTGAACTGCACTGTGGCCAGTCAAGGTAGGTCCGACCATCAGAGAATGAAAAAGCTCGAGCTGACCGCGATTCTGCGTGCGTAGCCATGAAGACGAGAATAACAAACGCCAAGATTGCGTGTTTGGACATCAACTTGTCAAAGCAGAGAATGCACTTGGGCGTACACATCACGATTGACGACCCGGATCAGCTCGAGGCTATCCGAAAGAGGTAAGCATTGTCGACCTTCCAAGCTCTGAAACCTTTGACTTACCGTGTTCCCAGGGAATCCGAAATCACCCTCGAGCGAATTCGAAAGATCCTGGCGACCGGAGCCAACGTCATCCTGACCACCAAGGGTATCGACGATCTCTGCCTGAAGGAGTTTGTAGAGGCTGGCGCGATGGCCGTCCGACGATGCCGAAAGGAAGATCTGCGACGAATCGCCAAGGCAACGGGAGCCACCCTGATTTCTTCGCTTGCCAACCTGGAAGGCGAGGAGACGTTTGAAGCTTCCTCGCTCGGTCACGCAGAGGAAGTCGTTCAGGAGAGGATCAGTGATGACGAATTGATCCTCGTCAAGGGCACCAAGGTCGTCAACTCGAGCTCGATCATTCTTCGTGGAGCGAACGACTACATGCTGGATGAGATGGAGAGGGCCCTGCATGACGCCTTGTCGATTATCAAGAGGACGCTCGAGAGCGGAAGTGTGGTGCCCGGTGGAGGAGCGGTCGAGACTGCGCTGTCAATCTACCTGGAGAACTTTGCGACGACATTGGTGAGTTTGACTGGAACCAGGGGTGACTCGCCCTAATGTCTTTGCGTCGTCAGGGCTCGCGAGAACAACTGGCCATTGCCGAGTTTGCCTCGGCATTGCTAACGATCCCCAAGACTTTGGCCATCAACGCAGCCAAGGACTCGACCGACCTCGTCGCCAAACTGCGTGCATACCACAATGCCGCACAAAGCGCACCGGCAGGCGACCCGAAGAAGGCCCTCATGTTCTACGGTCTGGACCTCATCAACGGTCAAGTGAGGGATAACCTCCAGGCGGGTGTGCTGGAGCCGACGATCAGCAAGATCAAGAGTTTGAAGAGTGCTTTGGAGGCTGCCACGAGTTTGCTGAGGATAGATGACAGCATCACCGTCAGTGAGTCAAATTTGGAACGACCCCGAGGCCGAGGCGATGCTGATAAAACGCCCCGACAGCACCGGAAAGGAGAGAACAGCAGGACGACGGTCACGGCCACTAAGCGGCTGATCGAGGGGTGTAGAAGTAGTACGACCCGTACGACGGTTGTTGTATCACTATATACATCGATTCACTGCAGACTGCTGCGTGCTTTCTTGACTATGCCGCACTCACTCTGGAGTCTGTATGGCGAGGACTGAGTTCAAACGGCGAACGAACTGCCAGAGCCGAGCAGTACCCTCGAACTCGATACAAAAAGCTGTCAATAGGACGAGCTTCGTAGCGGAAGCCAACTCTGGCCACAAGTTGACACGACATCTTTCGTTCCGACGCGCCATCCCTATCCTTATCCCAGCTACCATCATCCTGCAGTTCATACTGGGTAGCCAAGTTTGGAATCGCTGCTTCATCTCGCCTGATCGTCATAAGATTGGATACCTTGAGTGTTATACTACAACATCATCCACGGTTGCCGTCTTAGTAAGTCGTCAGTGAATCCCTGCCTCGGTTCAGCCATTCTACCACCTTGCGTGCATGTTTGGGCAGCCTTGTGTTGTTGCGAATGATTCACGTCAGAGTCGCGGAGCTTAGGCTGTGCAACGTTGACTGACATATATCTCTGCTCCTCCGCTAGATCTCGCCATCCGTCGTCAGCACTCTTCCAGTTCACTCTCTACGAATCCTTGCAAGTGAGACAAGATGGCCGAAGGTTCCAACTATGACTTCCTGTTCAAGGTATGTTGTCTCTCCGTCGCTTGTCGCCGGTGGGCGACTGGTCGTCACGCGAGACCAGACTGCCGGCGAGGGGTCCGTCTCCTCAATACTCAACATATGCTGATTCCTCGCCTCAAACAGGTTGTGTTGATCGGTGATTCTGGTGTCGGAAAGTCCAACTGTAAGCTTCAACCGGTTAAATCACCCTGAACGCAAGGTATTCCCCTTCGCCGCGCCATGCTAATGATCCCCTCGCACTTGTTAGTGCTCTCTCGTTTCACGCGAGACGAATTCAACCTCGAGTCAAAGTCTACCATCGGTGTCGAATTCGCGACCAGGTCGATCAATGTGGATGGAAAGACCGTCAAGGCTCAGATTTGGGATACTGGTGAGTGATTTCTGTCTTTGGATGAGATGCTGCTATACTGCGGGTCGTGGAACGCAAGCGGCGACGGAATATGCGAACAAAGGGGTGCTCTATAAACCTGAGACCGAACATGATGGAGCAGGAAGGTGGATTCTTCTCGAGCATCGGCGACGAGATCGACATGTTTGAACACTGCTGACCATTCGATCTTACAGCTGGGCAAGAGAGGTATCGAGCAATCACTTCGGCGTGAGTACTGCGGCGCAGGTGAATGTGTGTCGAGTCTCACGCTCTGGCATCCCACAGGTACTACCGAGGAGCAGTCGGGGCCCTTCTCGTGTACGACATTGCCAAGCAGCAGACATTCACCAACGTGACTCGATGGCTCAAGGAGCTCCGAGATCACGCAGATGCCAACATCGTTATCATGCTCGTTGGTAACAAGAGCGATTTGCGACACCTGAGAGCAGTATCCACCGAAGAGGCGAAGCACTTTGCGGGTACGTGCCTAGCGTGTGCGATGTTGAAACTCGGAGCTCATGTGCTGCCTATTGCTTCTTCAGAGGAGAACAACTTGTCATTCATCGAGACTTCCGCCTTGGACGCTTCCAACGTTGAGACCGCTTTCCAGAACATTCTCGGTGGTACGTCCGGCGCTAGATACGTTTCCCAAACCTGGTCTGATTCATTGCTCTCCTTCTAGAAATCTACCACATCGTCTCTGCCAAACAGCTCGATCAGACGTCGGATGTTATTGCACCTCGAGGCGGCGAGACGATCGAGGTTCAGCGCACGGAGGGCGACGGAGGCAACAAAGCCGGCGGAAAGTGCTGTTAAGGGGCGGCAACCCTCCGAGCGTCGACTTTGTGACGAAACCGCACGCAAACAACGGCGAGCAGCCAATGTTCTTTGAGTTTCGGACTTTCTCGTTTCACTGCGTGGCCTGTGAATCCTGAACGACTATTTATGCCTCTGCTATCCCGTTGGACTGTATGACTGTTGTACAATATACTTCTGGCTACCTGTCCGTTGGGTCGCGATATGTCTTGTGTCTACATGATGAATATTTTGGGATATGAGTGTCGGGAGCGAGGCAGATCACTGGCAGGTCTTCCGTCAGCCGTCGTAGAACAGCTTGATCGTGTGCTGCGCAGATCTGCGAGACTCCCTTGGCGCTGGAAATACACGACATACCTCGGCCCCGCACGCTATATCGCCGCAAAACGTACACCGAGATCGAATAGACGCCCTGGGCTCAGCTATATGGAACAACTTGGTCTACTTCTTGTTGAAGAACAGCTCTCGAAGAATCCTCATAGTGTCCTCCGGACTGTTGACCGCATGACCGATTGTCCTCGGGTCGTTGTAGATCTCATAATCGTTTCCGCCCTTGTAAGACTACAAGGCATATCAGTCAACTGAATCGCACGCCCTTTCCCTGGCCAGAAGGCTTACCTTGTCACCGAAGAAGTGGATCTCGGTGAATCCTTCGGGCTCGATGTGCTTCAAAGAGTATGTCTTGTCCCAGCCTATAAGAAGGGAAGGGCTTTATATTGGCCGACTGAAGCTGCCTCTGAATCGTCGTCAACTTACCAGTGGGGAACACATCAAAGGAGATCTGTCCGCCGATAGAGTAGGTCAAGCCGAGATGAGCGAATTCCTTCTGAAGGACTTCGACCATCTTTGCTCGGACGCCAGTTTTCTGAAATGGACGGACCATCAGCGCGGCGCTCATGGATGCTGAAATCATTGCACAACCTACCTTGTCGTACTTTTCGTATTCCTGTCGCTCTTCGTGGCTGGATTGATCGGATATACGATTCAGATCAAGGTTCTAGGAAGGAGCACCGCGCGTCACTCACGAAGCGTTCCTCCCGATCGGGCTGACGTTGACCATACCGTTTCGGAATTCGATAAAGGTTCCCCTGCGAAGCGAGATGTCAGTATTCCACCCCTTCTTCGCGCATGTTCCAGTCTTACCTCTTGATGGGAATGTCCAAGTCGGCAATGTAGTGCAACACAAACTTGACAAACTTCTTGTACTCCTCCTCTCCGACGTGGCCGATGAAGGATGCTCGAGCGAGCTCCTGGCCGAGCTTGTAAGCGACGAGTCCGTTCTCAGAGAATGCATAGTCGAACATGTCAACGACTGTAGGCATTCAGTGTCAGCAAGTGTGCCGAGGGCTGAACAGGGACAGGAGTGGCAGCGTACCGTTCTCTCCGTGAATAGCAAGCTGTTCCGCGATCTTGTTGAGGTCGGATCCACCAACAAAGGCAATAGCACATTCCTTCCTCAAGTCTTTCAAGAGCTGGAGCATTTCCTCGGATGCTGACTATACGCATCGATGCAATGTAAGCGTATGCTTAGCAACGGTACCATTACGGGCTCACCAGACGAGCGGGGGTCAAGGTTCCATCGACATCGCTGCAAAAACGCAGCAGTTCGTCATCCAAGCGTGGGTAGCTGTCCGGCATTACTCACAACATGCAGATGATCTTGGGGTGCGTTCGGTCGGCGAAAGCCTTGGTGCCTGCAGGGATTCCGGACATTGTAGTGGTGTTGTACTTTGAGGAGTGGGGAGCTGAAGGTATCAAGACAGGGCAGTGTTGAAATGTATACGAGCAAGATTCAGTTCTCTCTTCAGAACTTTGTCTCAACGACGTGTCACGTCATCAAACGCGTCGCGCTGTAAGCTGGGGCTTTTCTAACTTGTGCTCAGCTTTTTTGAACCCTACCACCTTGCCCCCTGAGCTCGGAGAGACCTGGACGAGGGGCAGGAATTCGAGCAGATCTAGGTAGGCGAGACGATGGTCCAGTGCCACAGGACTATCCCAACTTCGTGACTCCGTAGAAAGCCTGCTGAAGTCGTGTGTTACACATGCAAAGCGAGGACTCTTATCACAAGGTCATTCAGACCGCAACTCAAGCAGACACTGTTGCCCGTGCATGTTCTGAAATTCAAGCAACACATATGCATAATATATCTATCATGTCTTGATTGTGAGCACCTTACGGGTCGAAGGTTCTATTCAAGTAAACCCCTAACGGGGGAGAACTACGAACGTTAAAAAATGCTGGCGTTCCTGTACTTCCCACCCAAACCAGCATGGTGTCTGGTTTTTCGTCTAAGCCGTCACAGTATCGTCCGTTGGGGTTGAGTGGAGGACACCGCAAATATGCTGGAAGATATCAACTGAAGAAAAAGGCAAGAACAGAGGTAGGAGGTAGGGCGAGGGAATGGTTATATACTGCTGGCAAGGTCCGATCGCAACGCTGAAGCGCACTGCGCTTCGAGATGAAACAGCTGGAAACCCAACTCTGCCGCAGCAGCTAAAGGTCCTTTGGCTTGTTTCGTGGAAGTCGTTGTTGAAACGTAAAATTAAAACCAAGCGGAACTGCGGTCAGATTCACGGGCGTATGGCATCGCCTATTCTTGACAAGGTTCCTGTAGATTGTAGATAGATTACATACGCTTGGTCAACGTTCTCGAGAGAGAACAACTGGTGAAATACGGAGGAGTCCTGCTTGAAACGGATCCTGGTGACGCGTCATACTCGAGCAACAAGTCGCGTTACTTGCACTCGGCACTGCCACAGTCTAGAGTCATCCTC
Source organism: Naganishia kalamii (assembly GCA_022813745.1). Classification (NCBI taxonomy): domain Eukaryota; kingdom Fungi; phylum Basidiomycota; class Tremellomycetes; order Filobasidiales; family Filobasidiaceae; genus Naganishia; species Naganishia kalamii. The sequence goes on from JAKLLX010000008.1 coordinate 163,551, forward strand.
GCGACCCTCTATCCTCGTTGGACAACCATCGCTCGTCCACAGTGATGAAAAGATCACTTCGATCACATCCAGCATCGGGTAATCAAGGCACGTCCAGCAGAAACACGACCGGCAGCGATCACCTCGCTTTCAACCGCGCAGCGAATACGAACGGCCGAGGTTACTCGCAGCTTGACGAGCTCGAAGACGAGCGTTCGGTTCGATCCTCTCCGCCGCGGACACTACCTGGAAACGAGAACAGCTATCGAGGTGGAAGGGATTCCGAAGACGGCAGGAACAGCGCGGATCTCGAATTACCGCTTTACAACAAGATGAGCACGAGCGTTCAACTCGGCGGAGAAGCAAGACGGAGGACGGGTCCCGGTGCCACGGGCGGAGAGAAGGCAGGGGCGACAGACTTTCCGCAGCCGCCATACGGAGAGTCGGTCGTCCACGGCACCGAATCCGAGAAACATCAACTTTACGACACCTCGTATGACGATGACACGGGGAAAGCATGGGGCTCGAAAGGCTTCGGCGCGGGACCTGGGAAAGGTGGTCGACGGGGACTTCCGCCGGTGACGACTCGACATCCTACGAATTGGAAGGAATGGGTAGTCTACCATGAAGAATGGGTTTGGACGGGCGTGTATACGCTTTTGGCGATGTTGACGAGGTACTGGAAGATTGGATGGGCAGACTACGTCGTCTGGGACGAGGTATGTTTCCGTCGTCCACTCATCCCACTCCTGTTCACCTCTTTCCCCAGGCACACTTTGGAAAATTCGGCTCGCACTACATCAACCGTGACTTTTACTTCGACGTGCATCCCCCACTCGGCAAGATGCTCGTCGGTCTCGCGGGACTCTTGTCCGGATACAACGGCGGCTTTGAATTCAAATCAGGAGAACATTATCCGGAAACCGTGCCGTATACCCCTATGCGTGTCATCTTGGCAACGTTTGGTGTCGGTATGGTGCCCGTTGCCTGGTGGACTGCGGGAGAGCTCGGATGGAGTAGACAATCGAGGCATTTAGTGACGCTGTGCGTTTTGTTCGGTAAGCACAATATACAGTTCTGCAGCTCGAAAGCTCGCTGACGGTCCTCGCCGAGCAGATGTCGGATGGCTGTGCATCTCGAGGTTCATCTTGCTCGATTCCATGTTGATTTTCTTCACCTTTACCACGGTACTCGGCCTCGTCAAATTTCACAATCAACGGCACGAGTACGTCCGAAGGCGTTTCCTTGCGATATTCTTTAATTTACCTATCCTCTCTAGCTCGTTTGGCGAAGAGTGGTGGTTCTGGCTATCATTTACAGGTTTATCAATTGGTTGCGTGTGCAGGTGAGCCGCGTCATACGAAGTCTGCAGATTTCCCCATTCTAACCATCTCGCACCTCAAAAGTGTCAAATGGGTCGGTCTGTTTGCTACTGCCCTGGTTGGACTCTACACTATCGAGGATCTTTGGGACAAGTTTGGTGATTTGCGAATGCCAAAGGTGAGTCACTGTCGCGGCGATTTCCTCCTGAAGAAGAGCTTAATCGCGGGCCCCGCGCTAGATGACTTATCTCAAGCACTGGATAGCCAGAGGACTCTGTCTCATCCTGATTCCGTTCTTCGTCTACGCCCTCAGCTTCAAGCTGCACTTCATGATCCTCAACCGATCCGGTCCCGGCGATGCGCAAATGAGCTCGCTATTCCAGGCTCACCTGCGAGGCAACAACTTTGCCGAGTCTCCGCTCGAAATCGCCATCGGTTCCAAGGTCTCGATCAAGAACTTTGGCTACGGCGGCGGATTGCTACATTCGCATGTCCAAACGTTCCCCGTCGGTTCGAACCAGCAACAGGTGACCTGTTACCACTACAAGGACGACAACAACAATTTCATCGTGTCGCCAACCTGGGATGAAGGGGACTATGATCCCGATGCACCTCTCAAATTCCTGCAAGATGGCAGTGTGATCAGGCTTGTTCACGCCTCAACGGGACGAAACTTGCACTCCCACGCTATCCCGGCTCCTATGACGAAGAATCACTATGAGGTGGCTGGATACGGAAATGCATCAATTGGGGACAGCAACGACAACTGGGTCGTGGAAGTCGTCGATGATATGCTGGCCGGGAAGAAGAGCCAGGTCGAAAGGATTCACGCCTTGACCACTCGGATGAGGTTCCGACACGCCAATCTGAATTGCTACTTGCGAGCAGCCAACGTTCCGCTTCCTCAGTGGGGTTTCAAGCAGATTGAAGTCACTTGTGACAAGGAAAACAATCCCAAAGACGTTCACACGTACTGGAACGTTGAAAGTCACTGGAACGACCGATGTATGTGAAAATTTCGAAGCAGTCAGGAGAATCCTAACCTTTCCTGACTTCTCGCAGTGCCGGCAGGGAACGTCAAGCTCTACAAGTCGCCCTTCTGGAAGGACTTCTGGCATCTCAACGTCGCCATGATGACGTCGAACAATGCTTTGGTCCCAGACCCCGACAAGGAAGACATTCTGGCTTCGGCGCCCTTGGACTGGCCTTTCCTTCACCTCGGCTTGCGAATGTGCGGATGGGCGGACAACCAGATCAAATACTACTTGATTGGCACACCTATCATCTGGTGGGGCAGCTCGATCAGTCTGATCGTCGGAATCTTCACTTTGGGATTCTACCTCATGAGGATGCAGCGTCAATACCAAGACTGGGCGCCTGGAGAGTGGGAGAACTGGCTCTACGTGCTCAAGATTGCATTCGGCGGATGGGCTTTCCATTATCGTATGTAACTTCGCCAATTACCAGGACGACATGCTGAAAGTCTGTTCTTTTCAGTTCCCTTCCTGATCATGGGTCGTGTTACCTACTTGCATCATTATGTAAGCCTTATATCTCCTCCCACTCCACAAGGGCTTTCTAACGGGATCTTCTCAGCTACCCACGCTGTGGTTCGCTGTGCTGTTCCTCGGACATATGCTGGAAACCTTCATTTTCTCCTCAAGGAAACGGTCCGACCGGACCAAATGGATATGGTTCGGCATTCTTGCAGGATCGATATTCTTCTGTTTCTGGTGGTTCAAGGCGGTCGCGATCGGTATCCCGGGTCCGATCCGCGAACACAAGGGCCTGGGTTGGCGAAAGGTATGTCGTTGCGTGTATGCACTGGTCCGTGAGCTAATCATCATGGTTGAATGATTCCTCGCTTGCAGTCCTGGAACGTGAGTGAACCGTATTTGCGATGAGCGTGGCGGCGAGCTGATATAGTGTATTCTCAACCATCACAGATATACAACGCAGGAGATTAGAGTCGATGCGTCAAAATACGGAGGGAATGCATAGGCTGTTTGTTGCAAAACATATGTATCATCTTGCCACGCATACCCTCGCTGAAACTGAAAGTTGGCTCGGAGCAAGCTGAAGCCTGAATATTCCTGGTCATCATATTAGCTACATGACCTGGATAGACTGCCTTATACAAATCGGCGAGCCTACAGAATCCAGACATTATCCCGGTTGAATCCCATGCTGCCGAGCACTCCTGCGATCGGCGGCTTGGTCCGACCCATCGGATACTGGGGACCCGCCAGCGGTATGAGAGTTCTGGAAGGGAAAAGATGTCAGCTGAATATGGCGTGATCAACAAGCGGTCTCCTTACTGGACGGGCAAACATGCCATGACCCCAACTCTTTCATCCCTAAGCCTGCCATCTTGCAGCTGTACATCGGCCGCTAACTTTCCGCTTTGAATAGCAGAAGGAGGCGTATGATCCGTAGACGACATCCAGCCAAGCCATGAACCCTTCTCCACACTTCCTTCTGACTTTGGCTCCGCCGTTGACAAAGCCGCTGCACTGCTAGTCAAACTGTCCACAATCAGGGACTGATCTATGGCTTGTCCCGAACGAACGCGAAGCAAACGCAGCGTTCCCTGTTCGACAAGATGCTTGCGCTCGACAGGGGAAAGAACGTCGGGATGCCGTATGATGTCTGGTCCAGCATCAAGCGTTGAATCCATTTCGGCGATTTCTTCTGCCGGTAAGGAGTCTGTTATGCTTTGGGATTGTGCGGTTGCAGGTGGAACGTCGGCAGTAGTGAGGTGACTGTTCTTCGGAAGGTATTGAATGAGGGAAAGTTTGGGTAGATTGAAGGATGCCGGATTTGAAATGCCTGCCGGTGTCGTCTCGGTGGTCATGTTTGCGATCTTGCAGATCAGTTGGAGGAAAGGTGCTACCCCAGTTCCGGTGGAGATCTGGAAGTAGGGCTTAGGACGGTGCTCAAACGGACATCCGAATGCACGACGTACCATTGTCAAGTGATCCAGAGAGTGTGTTGGCACTGAGACGGTCTTTATCGGTCCCCGGATCTCGATGTCATCCCCTTCAGTCAGGGAATGTACATATCTATACAATTTTAGGTGGTAAGTAACGAGTGCAGGCCATGACAGAACTACAACGTACCGGCCAACCTCTCCACCCTTGACGCGCTTGACCAGTAGCCGAACATAACCATCCTTCTGGACATCATTGATCGGAGTATACGGCCTTTCGATTTGCAGATCCGGCGACTTGACGTATACATGCCAGATATCCAGCATTCCTCCATTCTGTGCAGAGTGTGTGCCATCTGCCCCGCCGCCATTGCCGAACGCATCTTTTGACCGCTCCGAGATCTGAATATCGATGAGCACGTGCTGCGGCGATATTCGCTTGACGGAGAGAACACGGTGTGATGTGTACTTGAACGGTGTCAAGTCTGGCGTGTTGTCCGTCCCACTACCGAATAATGAGGAGAAGAAGAAGGATAGAACTGGTATGCCACCGTAGACGGTGCGATCCTGCTGATGACGGCGTTTCGAATGATGGTATCGGTGTTGACGAGAGTCTTGATACCGGTTGAGCCCTGAATTCTGTTCGGGATGGGACATGCCGCCTCGTATCCGCTGCACTGACTCTGGTCGGATGTGTCGAGTCGCTGCACGTCCAGCGGAGCGGATAGCGTTGGCTGGTGTGACAGTAGTCATTTTGCAGGGAGATTTGGCGATGAATCGACTGTGAAACGCAGCACTTCGCATTCAAACGAGTCAAACGACATCGGCGACAAATGTCTCACTTGTTTTCAACATGAAACTCGAAACCTCCTGTCCGTCGATCGAACTGCCTCGGCCGCCGAGCTGGCCGCCGCTTGAAATATCTGATCTCGAGCGAGAGTTTGGCAAAGCCGCGTCGACCGTGAAAGCCGTAGGCGAATCTGGTGGCCCCCTGGCCCCCTGGCCCCCTCGGAGCTCCCCTCGCGACTTGCGCGACCCGAAGACTGTTCGGGTTGGTCACCTTTGGGCGACACTCCCAAGATATCTCCTTCGTTAAGCTACCTACGTCCGGAGAGAGCATACCACCTCTACCTGACCACATTAGTCTGCTTGAGGGAACGGTGGAACCTTGAAACCAAGAATCAAAGGGCGAAACGCGCACACACGTGACTGTTATGTCTATACCCGAAAAGTCGATGAAGTCGTCATAGCTCGTGAGTGCGTCCGGAGAACGATTATTCGAAACGCCTAGCTACCGAGACACCAGGTGGTCGTTCGGGTTGATATGACTGGTTGAGGTCGCGTAGTATCCACTTGTATTCAACCATACATAAGACAGGTATCTCAAAGATTGCTCATCAGGACTGTCATTCCTCGTCTGACCTTAACGCTACGTAGTCTCTTCCAAAATGCCCATGCTGTGAGTTGATTCGTGCATTCCGACAGGGCACGTATTGACTTTATCCCTCTTCTGCAGTGCCGAACCCTCAAAACGATACAGAGCGTTCAAGCCTCTGCCCTTCCCTCAGCGAACATGGCCGGAGAAGCAGCACGAAAAGGCACCCATCTGGCTCTCTACCGATCTTCGAGACGGTAACCAGTCTCTCGCGAACCGTGAGTCCTTCCCATCTTTGCATCAGCGCAGCCATCTCATCCTCTCTATGCCTTCTTACAGCCATGACCAACTCGCAGAAACTCCGGTTCTTCCGTCACCTTGTCAAGCTCGGGTTCAAGGAAATCGAAGTCTCCTACCCTGCCGCATCAGAGACAGACTTCAACTTTGTCCAAGACCTCATCAACGACAAGGAAATCCCGGACGACGTTTGGATCCAGGTCTTGACTCCTGCACGATCTGACTTGATCAAGAAGACGTTTGAGAGTCTCAAGGGTGCCAAGAATGCTATTGTGCACATGTACAATGCGACGAGTTGTCTGTTCCGAGAGGTTGTGTTCAATGCCGATGAAAAGGAGACGATTCGGTGAGTCATTCGTGACGGGCTATGTCGGCGTGAGCTAACCGACCGATATGTAGACTTGCTACCACACATACCGAGCTCGTCCGACAACTCGCAGAAGAATACGCAGCCAAGGTGAGTAGACCGCTTTCATCCCGAACGTATCAACTTGGCTCACTCGCCTCACAGCACGGCACAAATTTCCGGTTCGAATACTCGCCGGAAACGTTCTCCCAAACGGAACCGGCGTTCGCTGTGCAAGTATGTGAAGCTGTCAAGAAGGCATGGCTCTCTGGTCCCGGAAGCACATGGGGTGATGGCCGAAAGGAGGAGAGGATTATCTTTGTGAGTGCATGTCGATGGGTAGACGGGATTACCGTGCTGACCTGGTCTTTGTGCAGAACCTGCCGGCAACTGTGGAAGTATCGACGCCGAATTGTTTCGCCGATCAGGTAAGGGTCCAGTCTGCAGCAGGGATGATTTTGTATTGATCAAGAGGTGTATCAGGTCGAATACTTCTCCAAGAACATTTCGGAACGTGAAAAGGTTATCATTTCTCTGCATACGCACAACGACCGAGGTAAGCACGTTTCCGCGAAATCTAGGCCTGCGGCTAACGCACCCTTCCCCGCAGGATGCGCCGTTGCCGCCGCTGAACTCGGTGTCCTCGCCGGCGCCGACCGAATCGAGGGAACCGTCCTCGGCAACGGTGAACGTACCGGAAACGTCGACATCGTCACCCTCGCCCTCAACCTCTACTCTCAGGGTATCTCCCCGCAACTCGACTTTTCCGACATGTTCTCCGTCATCGACACCGTGACGGAATGCACCGGTCTGCCCGTCCACCCGAGACACCCGTACGCGGGTGAGCTTGTTTTCACGGCGTTCTCGGGCTCGCATCAGGATGCGATCAAGAAGGGCTTCGAGGCGCTGCAGAAGAGGACGGCGAGCGGAGACGTGCATTGGGAACTGCCGTATCTGCCTATCGATCCGGCAGATGTCGGCTGTACCTACGAGGCTGTTATTCGAGTCAACTCGCAATCAGGAAAGGGAGGGTGAGTGTATATGTGGTGAATCGCAATCTGAGACTAATCATTCGCAACTCAGAATCGCCTACATCGTCAAGCAGTCGCTCGCTCTCGACCTGCCGAGACGTATGCAAATCGCCTTCTACAAGGTCGTCCAGGCCATCTCCGAGGCCACTGGTCGAGAACTTTCGGTGCAAGACATCACCGATGCCCTGCGCTCGGAATACCACATTGGCGGCCCCCAGCACGATGGTCGAATCGTTCTCCGCTCATTCACCCTCAGCGACAGCCAGACGGACAGCGCGCCAACACCGGCCGACCCCGAGTCCGGGCCTGATCGTCAACGAACACTTACCGCCAAGGTTTCGGTCGACGGTATGGTCCGACACATCAGCGGTACCGGTAACGGTCCGCTATCTGCCTTCCTGAACGCCCTCAACTCTGGTTTGGGCATCGACCTGACCATCCGAGAATACTCGGAACACGCTATCGGAGGTGGTTCCGACGTCAAGGCCGCTTCGTATGTCGAGGTCATCCCGCCTCAGGCGGACGCCAAGGACAAGACGCAGGGTGGATTCTGGGGTATCGGTGTCGACCCCGATATCACCGGGTCCGGTCTCCGTGCCGTTCTCAGTGCCGCCAACAACGCTCTCGGCAAGGGAGAGCTCAAGGGCACTGCGTTTGATGATGACGAAAAGAAGCTCCAGGGAGCTCAATAAGGTTCGGGAGAGGTTTTGCTACATGCTTGTGTATCAGTGGGCAGGGTGAAACAGGCGCAGGAGGAGAAGGGATCGATCTTGTAAGAGTGATACAGCCATGTCAGTCATGCTACATGCTCGAACCTGGTCATATATGACATGTGCTTTTGTTCAGTACCGGTCGTAGCGTCTCGCCGTGCGTTGTCAGCACATCCTCACATGGATCTACCGTGTTCATTTGGTTCTTCCTGTTCGACAGATGGCTTAACTGGCGACTTTTTTGCTAGTTTGACCAAATCCGTGAAACCCTTGTTCCTGTGTTCGGGACTAAGCGGTCGTGACTCTAATGGATCACGGCTGGCTTCGACTAGGTCAGTCCTTATCCCTTTAGGAGTTGGTCTACCGTGTCGGTTGGCTGTCGTCCGGATTGGCTCTTGAGGTGACCTAGAATCAGATCCCGGATGCAGTTTCAGCTAAGCATTCGCAGGTAGAGTATTACGGAAACCGTGTCAAGTGGCAAGGGTGAGCCACAACGCGGGCGAGGCCTTCGAGCTGTCTGACTATGATATGCGATGAGAAATGATCCATTATTTCACTCACGTGGCAGCAGTTGAATGGGCATTTGTTTTGGTGTCTCCCTCCGGCATTGCCAAACTCTCAACCAGCGACACCTTGGAGCCAGCAGTCGCGCTGTGAGAACGAACGGTGAGACGAGGGTCTTCCTGATGAGCACTGTCAACTCTTCTCAGGCCGGAAGCATCGTCATCGCCTTTGAGGCTGTCTCGAAGTTCGTTCGAAGTGTATTCGGTGGAGTATACACTGGCAGGCCAAAAGCTTAAAGAGAACGCATTGGGAGAGGTCGGCATTTTCGGGTGTCAATTTGCTGGGGAGACACGGAGCTGGTCAGCCGATATTGATTCTCGATGACTTTTGCAATAGACTTACTTCAACTTGGAATGGAGTTGATTCCTGATTGGCGCTATCCTGCGTTAAATTTGTGCGACTCCCACTATAAAGGTGCTGCCATGCTACCCTTTACTGTCCCCCGCAACTCACTCACGCCATATATAATCATATCTAGCGCTTCAACGGCCGACCTCTATTGTCTGCGGCGAATTCGCCTCGAGAAAAACTTGCGGAAACCGAATGACGGGTCGAAGATGAAAGGATAGGTACAGGCTTGATGGTTCCATGATGTCATGGTGCGGTGTCTTCCTTTGAGCAATTACCCCCTACACTGTGTTGCATGGGGATAGCCTACAAGCTTACATCGTGTATGCACAGGAAGGGCAAGTAGCGCCTGATATCACGAAGGCTGAAATTACGCAGTGGCATCCTGTAGAAGGTTTTGCGCAAGAACAAGATATCCATGCAGTAGTCGAAGACGACCTTCCAACTCCTTCGCTGGTTCCGAGAGACGAGTGGAACATTCCACAAACGCGAAGTCCAGACGAAGTTGTTTCTCCTCTGCATCGTCACCTGTAAGAACAGCAGTGGAGGGAGAGAGCTGGAGAAACTTTTCGATCAGCGACTGAGATAACGCATTCTGCCTTTATTGCTATTGCCTCTGGCATCTATCGATGTCGAGGTGTAGTCAAATTTCTCAGGTGGACACGCCGACAGAAGACTTGTTCAGATCCCTACAGCACCGCACCATGAGCGCAACGAAGGCAATACCCTCGCCTTGTGTTTTTTTCCTTTTTCTACATTCGCCTCGTTGCCGAATTTCGCGGGTCACAGCGAGAACATGCTTACAATAGTTTGATGGTTGTATCGCATGCCCTGTACTCACTCAACAGACACCAAGAGACGGACCTCAAAAGCGCATGTTTCAGTCATATAACGGCTTCACTGAAGCACCACAGTTCTCGCGGATATGCCTCCTTGCAGGATGCCCTTCTGCCGGCGACTCCCATTCGAAGCCTGGCAGACCTCTCAGTAAACTAAAACATATGCCATAATTTGGGACTCTTTATATAGCGCTTATCAGGAAACTAAAGGGGAGGTTTCTGACCTATCGGCGGGTCCAACAGTGAAGACAAGGTGATAGTACCTTGCATAGAAACACCGGTCGTATGACTGGCTACTTGTCTCTCTTCTCACCTCCCTCTGAGCCGCTGTCGGCTGCGGGTTTGCCCTCGGATACTAAGTATACTTTGGCAGGCCTCACCTTCGTATCGACGGCAAACGTCGAGCCCGGCTTGAGTTCGCTGGCGAAAGGATGCGGCATGAAGGGATGAGCTTTCGAGCTGACATACAGGCGAGTCGTAAACGACTAATTCCAAGCGCACGGCTTGTTCGCTCAATGAGTATGCGCGACAGAGACTCACCCAATTTCAACTTCCTCTGTGTTCCTCCCAGCTGCTTGGACGCCTAAGCTCGAAGCTGAAGTCGATAAGCTGCCTTGTCCACGGCTAGGGCTGCATCAATTGAGAACCGCAGGCGAAGGACATGCGATGGAATAGCACAAACGTCAGCCTGTACTCTGCCATCGGCGAACTATGTGAGACTGGGGCTACGCACGCTTTCGCGGTCCCGCGGTTACTTGGCCGTTCCGACGCGATGGAAGTGAGATTTACGACGGAGGGCTTGGCGATGATGCTGGACATCTGGAGAGCGACAGTAAGTGCACGAAAAGACCCGGGTCAGAGGGATGAGCAAAGCGAGATCGGGAAACAGTTGGACGCTGCTTACATTTCTGCAGTCTGTAATACGACGCAGGGGGATCGAATGGATTGTGATGGAGAAGAGGAAGCTTGGTGGTCAACCTTGGATGAGGAGCGAGAGTGGAATGCGAGTCAAAGAAAGACGTCTGTGAGTTTTCGAATTTATACTGAAAGAGCCGCGCTCGCGTTAATCTCGTCTCCCCAGAAGAGCATCGGAACTCGAATAAAATCACAACCTCTAGTGCTAGTCGCTCAGGAAGCAGAGCCAGGAAGCGCAGACAGAGACGCTGTGAATTCTGCAAGGGAATGTCATCCATACTCTTCTGGCTTACGAGATGGATATCAGCACGTCTGAAACAGGATGGCGTGAAGTATTCCCTCTCTGCCTTCCTCGTCGAGGCTTTCAGGGCCTTCTGCGTGGGACAAGCGCGAAGTCGTGTTTCGAGGTTGCACGAAGGGCCAAGGATCATCTTTGGCTTGTCTGAGGCTCCACTTCCGAAGAGCCGATTGTGGTAAAGGCAACATAAAGTTGCATCATTGCTTTCGAGGGCGAAAACTTCCATCTGAACTAAGAAGCAGGACAGAGCAAGGCAGGAAGAAATATCACACCTGTACCACCTCATCGCGAAGGCAGTCGCATTCATGTATTTGGCTGGCGCTTGCTGTCTTCTGGGGCTGGAAGGTAATAGAAAACATTGATCCTTCCTTTGCCTAGAAACCAAGAAGCGCAGGTTTAGATTGCGCTGGAGCGATAGCCTAAAGGGTGGTGACAGCTGTTCACAAATGTCCTGATTGTTATCTGGTAGAAGACTTGCGACTGGCAGAATTACCCTTCGCAGGCCCTTCCACAGTCTTCCGGCAATGACAGCTTACCGAATGACTCCATAACAATTGAAAGATCCCAAAGCATCCACCACTTGAGGATGCAGCACAAGCTGGAACGCCCTGACAAGCTCACATCGCACTCCTGGTCTGTCCTGGACTCGGCTTTCGGTGGGTAACACGCCTGAGCAGATGCAAAGCGGCAGGCAGCTTTATGGAGCATAGCACTTTGACCATCGGGGCGTCCCGTGATACTGTACGTTGCATAGCAGATGGATGTCAATTTTGCAAGTCGAGTTGGATGAGCTGTTGAATGGCATAGAGCTTAGAGCGAACTCGCCACTATCCTTTCCCCTTTTTTGGCGGTGGCAAAAATGAAGTCACCGCGCGCGCTAACGCTCACATCAATACGCCGGCACCATCCCGATGGTTTTCCGATCGGAAGCGGGATCAGTGGTGTCAACTCACATTTTTGGATGATCTCTGACGCAGGTGGCAAACGGCGTCGTCGTCCATTGGCACCAAGAGCCCACGTCCGAGGCCAGTCACTCTACCTGAAGCCTTGCGAACGAAGCGGCGCACCTGGACGACGCTTTCGACGACGACGAGAAATTCAGCCCACGTATCTTGTGTGACGGCTGAATCCGAGGCGTCATTTCATGGCAACAAACAAGCTCAACAACACCTAGGTAACGTCAACACATGTCCGTCAACACATCCGGAGGGCCTCTGCCCGAGGTCCGGAATGCCGCCTCGCCCACATATACTTCAGCTCCGTCGACGTCAACAAACCCCGTGGAGAACCCACGGCTGGAAGATCCGGCTGGCGCCGCCTTTCGACGAAACGATTCCGCAGAGGATGTGCAAGAAACTCGGTCCTCGACTTCAGCAAGCAGTAAAGACGATAGCAAACCGAAGTGGTATCAATATTTAGGACGGGGGATGTACATGGACGTGAAGAGCAGGCTGCCGTACTATGTCAGCGACTGGACGGATGCATGGAATTATCGAGTTGTGCCGGCCACTCTTGTGAGTATCAGGTTTTGCATGACGAAGACAGGGTCTGATGGATGATGAACTAGGTGATCTTCTTCGCCAACGTAAGCGCCTTGGTAGAGTAGCTGGGTAGACTTGACTAAGAGCTGGAACGACAGGTCCTTCCCGGTTTGGCTTTTTCACTGGATCTTATCGTGAGTGTTCAAGGACATGCCATACAACAATATTCCCTGACGCAAGATCGATCACAGGAAAGCACATGGGAATACGGTGTGCAGGAGGTCCTGCTATCTACAGTGAGTCAGAATTCCATCCAGTTTAGCAGGGCCGGCGTTGAAGCGACTCCATAGTTCATGGCCGCTTTTGTTGCCTCAGTACTTGGAGGACAGCCCCTCCTGATCTCAGGCGTTACGGGGCCAATAACCGTCTTCAACAAGACCATCTACGATATCTTTGTGAAAAACGGCTCGGGTGGAGAAGGGTTCGACTACCACCAGTTTATCGGATGGGTTTACCTATGGGGAGCGATCCTTCATTGGTTCACGGCATTCACGAACGGTCAGTGCTATGCTAATTTCCTGAGAAGCAATGCTGAATATCATCTCGCAGGTATCGCCGCTCTGCGCTATGTGACTCGTTTCCCGTGCGAGACCTTTGGGTTCTATGTTGCGTGGATTTATATTCAGGTGAGCTTGCTTTGAGAGGTGGCGATAACGAAGAAGAACTAAGATAGCTCCTGCAGTATGGTGTACAAGTTATAACGCGACAGTTTCACCAAGTCAATGATACTTCAGCTTTCCTCGGCATCATGTAAGTCCGGAGGAGGCTTAACCTGAACCCCGCTATATCTTGTTCGTAGCCTTGCCCTCATCACCTTGGTTCTACCTCACCTCTTCAACATGTTCTATAACTCGACGTTCTCGCATCGGCATTTCAGGCGCTTCTGCGCCGACTACGGAATGCCTATGACCATCGTCGCCGTCTCCGGACTCGCATACTGGGGACGCTTTGACACCTACGTGCACGTCCCGGACATGCGACTGCCGACGAATGCAGCCTTTCAGCCTGCCGGGAACAGGGAATGGCTCGTTCGGTTCTGGAACTTGCCTGGAAAGTATGTTGGGATTGCCTTCCCGTTCGGGTTTGTTCTCTTTATCTTGTTCTACTTTGATGCCAACGTCTCTGTAAGTTCGAGACCCACCAGTCGGTCGCATGTCAGCTCACGTCTTTTTCTTTTTTTGCAGTCACTGATCGCTCAAGGCTCAGAATTCCCCCTGCGCAAACCCCCAGGATTCCACTGGGATTTCTTCCTGCTCGGCATTACGACCTTCATCGCCGGGCTACTCGGAGTCCCTGCGCCGAACGGACTCATCCCTCAGGCGCCGATGCATACCGCCGCGCTGGTAGTCATGGGGCGGGATAAAAAGGATGAGGAGACTGTGGTCGAGGGAGATGGTGCACAATCGCGTGGAGAGAAACCAGAGCGGAGGGTGGAAGAGGTTCAGGAGGTTCCTGTCGCTGTTGTCGAGCAGAGGGTTTCAAATTTGGTCCAGGGGTCCATTTGTGAGTTTCCCGCGACTGTCGTCGACCTCGTTGATGCTGACACTTTGCTCAGGTCTTGTCCTGATGACGGGACCATTCCAGACGGTGCTTGCGCAGATTCCGAAGGGGGTCCTGGCCGGGCTCTTTCTCTACATGGGAACAGACGCCGTCTGGACGTCGGGCGTGACTGCCATCTTCCTATTTCTCATCAAGGACCGCCACTTGACATCGCCAACGGATCCGTTCCACCAAGTTCGAAAGTCGCGGCTCTGGGTGTGGCTGCTCTTTCAGCTGCTCGGGTTCGCTGCTACTTTTGCCATCACAAATACTATCGCAGCCATCGTGAGTCCATTCTTGAAGTCGAAAGCCCAGAGCGAGTGGCTTACACTGATCCGCAGGGATTCCCGGTGGTCATCGCATTATTGATACCCTTCCGGGTACTGATCATCCCCAAATTGTCCTTCTTCTCGCCTGAAGAACTGGCCATTCTCGATGGTCCCGTGGCGAGTCCGTTCACGATGGCATCGGTAGGAGGTAGCATTTAGACGTTGTAGCCATAGAGGATTGTTAGACCGCGCGTACAATCTTCCTGCATTGTATCCATAGAGTATCAATATTATAATGCTTATGACCTTCAAGTCTGCGCAAACGTTCCTTGCGGTTTCGGAAAACCTGGGGCCTTACGATGCAGGGAGCTGCAAAGACAGGTAGCGAAGCAAGAAGAGCATTTTATGGCCTATTATCGGCTGTTGGTATTTTGACCTATTTTCAGGCGATTCGTCATTGAACGTCAGAATCGGCTTCAAAGGCCATGCCTTGAGTCGTTTGCCTCTCAAGACAGGGGCAATCCAGTATCAACAGGTCCTCCTTTCACGCCTACACGCTCCCAGATCTCGCCGGATTCACCACACAGTATGTCGCAGCAGCCACCAGACTACAACCAGGTCATCAAGGAGGAAGAAGACTTTCGAAGGGATGTCACGGCTGCAGGTGTACCAGTGGAACGTCCTCTTGCTTGTGAGCCTTTCCCCCTTCGCTCATCCCAGGTCTCACCAACCCGCTTTTCCGTAGCAAATCGTGTCCACTCGCAAACGGTTCCCCTCAATCAGTCACCCTACCCTTCGGACAAATCAGGAAGGCAGGGAGCACCATCATCCCCATACGTTCAACCTGGACCGCGACCGCCCATGGGATACGGATCGACGTCGAACCCGTACATCTCGCAACAGCCGCAGCCGATAGGTCAGCCGATGCACTACTACCGGGATCCAGCGGGTATGTTTGCCCTTCTTTTGGTGGCGACGGATTGATCATGGCTGACATGTTTCTAAGGTCGCACCTTTTCGTCGCCGTTCCCTCCGGGTGCTGTCTGTCCGTCTTCTCGAGATGGTCGACACAAGTTTAAATCCTACTACGGCGTACTCGGCATGGTTATGGGGATTCTATTTTGTCCGATAGGCTGCATCTGGTAAGTCATCAAGTCAATCGGATAGGAGGTATGCTGAACCTTTATCCTACAGGACCGCCATGGACTACCAGACGAGATGTACACGATGTGGCGAGGTCTCGGATACGGGCTGTTATTCTTGCTAGACGGAGGTATGATGTGCTCCGATGCTCAGTTGTAACACATATAATTATCGTTGTATCAGCCATCCATTTTCTATGTTCGTGCCCCACATTCCATCACTTCCGCCCGGCCATACGGGCCTCGGCCGCTCGTGCACGACGTTCTCGCTCGATCCTCGCCCGCATCTCGGGCGTCAATCCGGCCAAGCCATTGTCGCTGTCGGGCACTCCCCCGCCCAGCTTTTGCGGGCCCTTCCTTGCTGCCGCCGGCGTCACAGGCTCCAGCACGACCTCGGGCACGGGCGCCGCCTCGTGCTCCGCCGCCCTTTTCGCCTCGCGTTCCTTGAGCTTTTCCTTCAACCCCTTGCGCCGATCTGCGCGCTTCTTGTCCTGCTCCTGTTCCTTTTCCTCGCTCAGACCGGACGGGACGTGGCCCGCTCCGATCCAGTCGTACCAGTCGGGGTGGTCGTGTGCGAGTCGCCGGAAAATGTTGCGGACGTTTTTCGATGCGGCCAGGTCGTACGCCGTCCGTCCGCCGCGGACGGGCTTGTCCTCCTCCTCTGCGGGAGACGCCGGGGCAGAAGCGTCGCTGCTGAACGTGACCGTCGGATCCGCCCGCTGCTCCTCGAGCAACCACTTGACGACGTCCTCCTGCCCGGCCTGGGACGCGACCATCAACAGCGTCTGCCCCGACACATCCTCGACCCACGCCTCGGCGCGCGCGTTCACGCCGCCGAGCGACGCGCCATACTTGGCCCAGAACGCGACGAGGGCGTCCAGCCGGCCCTTTTTCACCATGTCGATCGCGCGCCAGCGTTTCTCCCGGTGGGATTCCTCTTCCGGGGAGAGCTTGGGCGCGGTTTCCTTGGCCGGCTTGGGCGTCGGTGTGGGTGCGGCCGGGATGGGCCGCGTCTTGGGCTGGAGCGAGGCAATGTAGGCTTCCTCGAGCGCCTTGATGGCGTCTTCGGAGAGGTGGGTGATCTTGACGCGTGTGAGTTCGTGCCAGCAACGGATCAACTCGGAAAGCGTCTGCGGCGCGAGTTTAGCATGGATCGAGACTGGTCAATTCGAGACTCACCGGACGCCTCGTCGGGAACGGAAACACGCCGACCCGCTCGTCGCCCTTTTCCAACACGGCTCCCGGGTAGCCCCAGAAACTGCGCTTGCTGGCCGTGCTCGCACGGAGAAAGATCTTTTCCGACGAGCGGATCTCGTCCTCCCATTCGATCATGAGCGCTTGGATTTCCTACGAAAGAGTTAGGACGCGTTGTCCCCGAGGCCAGGGCGCCGACGCACCTCTTTCAAGCTCTGTTCGCCGTACCGACGGAGCATGGCACCGGCCGAGTTGGCCTTGGATTTCGCATTATCGTTCAAGCTTTGGGAACCACCCTGCTTCTTTCGGGCTGCACACAGGTCAGCTACGTCCTTGCCCCAGAAACCAATACGCACTGGTATACCTATGGAACGTCTTGTGCCGCAACACCCTGACCTCCCCGGCACCCTTGACCTCTTGCCGCTCCGGTTTCAGCCCCTTGCCATGCGCCAGATTGAGCGGACGCAAGCTGACCACCATCCCGGCGAAATGGCCCCCGGCGACCATGAGCAGCGTCACCTTGCGCTCCGCGAACGGATCAAAATCCCCCGCGGGCGGGCCGGGCGGGAGTTGCATCGCCTTGAGCGCCGGGAGAAAGGTCGACGGCTGCGAGAGGGCGATCGTGCGCGGGATCAAGGCACGGTAGATACCGAGTTGCGTGTCATCCGGGACGAGTTTGGCTTCGCCGTTCGGGTCGCGCGCCTGGAACCAGACGACGGCCGTGCGCAGCTCGGCGCGGCGGCGGTACTCGGCCTCCTCGGCCTCCTGGTCCGAGTCGACGGCGTCCCCGTCCGGCCGGGCGTCTAGGGTTTGTCGACGGAGGAGACGGGTCACGCGATCGCCGGCGGAGGAGCCGTCCGTGTGGTTGGCCGCGTCCGAGTCGGAGGCGGAGCCCGAGAGGGAGGAGACGTCTAGTATGGGGTGTTAGCCGGGGGCCTGCGATCATGGTTCCGGACTCGCGGGAACAGGAGCCGTTCGACTCACCATCCATCGCCTCGAACGCCTCCTCGGTCACGCCCCCCTTGCCGGCGACATTAAACCGATGCCAATCCGACCTGAAATGCCTCCTCTGCTCGTCCACACTGCTAAAGACGACGTTGCCACACGTCTGACAGCTCAGTGCTCCTCCGGGCACTTGGGGCGCCGGCGGTTGTGCATTCTCCTGTTGGATCGGTTCCGGCTCGGGGATGGGCGCGACGGAGCGGACGGAGAGGATGTCGAGGAGTGGCTGGGGGATGGAGTAGGCGTAGATGGGTTTCTGGAGGAGTGGGTACGACATGGTGGCAGTCTTTGCGGGCGGGGTGGGGAGTTGGTGTAGAGTAGATGATCAACTTTTATTTCTCGCTGTGATCGCGATGACGTCTTCCCCTCGATCGCCTTAGGCGTTCAACATGTTTTCAGAATGACCACTATTCGCTCTTCATCCGAGTAAACGACCGCGCACCATGCCCTTCCCCCGCCCCACCTACCTCCGCCTCCTCACAGGCATCCAAAACACCTCGGCCATCGCCTTTGCCACGTTTCTGGCCGTGCACCTGGCCGCGCCGCTCGTCGCGGCCGTGGCGGGAGGCCAAGGTGCGACAAACGTGATGGTACGTCCGTGACCCCTCTTTCGACTGTCGCTGATCCTGCGTAGCTGCTAGGAAGGGAATACTACCACCCGCTCGAACCAGCACTCGTATACGGCTCGATATCCCTACACCTCGTGGCGTCCCTCGTCCGCCGGATACACCTCACCTCGACCCAACCCTTCCGACCGACACTACACCACGTGTCAGGGTACATCCTCATCCCCTTCCTCACCCTCCACATCCTCACACACCGGCTCATCCCCGCCTCCCCCGAGGCCCCGATAAACGCCCTCTCACCCGCGGAACTCGGATACGGATTCGTCTCGTACGGCTTGCGCGCGTGGCCCGTCGTCAGTTGGACGACGTACGCCGTCCTCGTCGGAAGCGGGGTATGGCATGCCCTCGCTGGCACTCCAACCGTGCTCAACTGGCTCCGGAGTCGGCGACGACAACTCGGCACGCCGTCCGCACCGGGAACCCAGAAAAGGAGGAGAATAACTCTCCCAGGGGTGTTTATCGCCCTCGTCTCCGTCCTTGGGCTCGGCCTGGCCCGACTGCACGGCGAGGATCCCGGGTTCTCGCGTGGGATGGTGAGGCGGGTCGAGGCGGTGTATCGGTCCTTGCCCTGGCTGTATCGTTGATTCGGGGTGGGAACTTTAGCGGGGAGATTTGTAGGGGATAGTCATGGTATGCCGTTTTTGCTGCGGCGGTCGTTTGCGGCGGGGTAGAGTCCTCACACGCCGTTTCCTTTCGTTCAGGGCGACGATTGGCTATCATTCGGCATATCCGATCGGCATCAGTCAGACCCCCCGGCCGGCATCTTGTCTATGATGCGAGGACGGAGCATGTCATCACCACGCCCGGCTTCCAGGCGACCTGTGCGGCAAAACGCATCGCGCCGTCGGGCGGCCCGAGACTGAAGGACTCGCCCGCGAGCACGGAAGCGCACACGGAGCACGGATCACGCTCCAGCCGAACCGCCTGTTGCTCGTGGAGGAGATCTCGGAACGATAGCCATCGACAAGCACCACCGTGCATACCCTCGCCGGTCTGTCGACGGGCCCGGCTACGTTCATAATCACTCGAAAGCCGCCCGTGGTATCGAAACCTCAGGGAGAGCGTGGGCTGGTCGCGCTCGCGTCGTTGGCCCAAAGGGATGTCGAGTCTGCGCAAGCGAGTTTGTATATCGCGGGGGATGAATGGGAAGGATGATACGTGGGGGTTAGGATGGTCGTGTCCGTGCCGGAGTTGGAGATCGGCGTCGCATGTTGTATGAGGGGAGTATGATGGTATGCTATTCGCTGCAGATCGATCTTCGCAACAGTCGAGTGGTGATACTCCGAAAGCCTGCGTTTCATCATTTTCAGGCTTCAACCAGTGTTGACGGCCAATAATCGCCTGCACGTCGGATTAGCAGCCACAGTGATACGTCGGCTAGTAGTGCGGGTTCGGAGCCAAAGATGCATTCATAGTTCATTCGCCGCGGCGTCGTGCACTGGGAACGTAATCGACAGCGGCTCACGCTCACGACTGCCTTGGTGATATCGGTGAGGGGAGAAGGGGATGACCTATCAGGGGCAAGGTGATAGTGTGCTCTTCGGAGGCTGTATCGCGAAGGCCAAATTAGGATCTCTTGAAGAATGGCTATCCTCCGCATCGTCAAGCTCCTAGGTTTCCTTCGCTTCGGAAGAACGCCACGGTGGAGCACGGTAGCATCAGAAGTGTGGCCGAGTAGCGCAACACTTATCATCCCGCGGAGAAAGCAGAGGCACTCCGAGATAGTCGCACTTTCCTTTCAGCTTTCCAACTTCCTCCAGCTTGACGTTGCAGTCTTCTAAAAGAGGCCACGGGCAGAAATGAACAGAGAACAAGGACAAGAAGCACAAGGCATCCCAAAATCATGTGTAAAGCAATCTATGCATTTATAAGGGTGTAGTGGCGCTTTCTATAAAGATACAGCGCGTTTTGATGGTATAGCTACAGATGTGGTGGCGTCGCAGAGGTCTTGACGGCCTGTGTGTATCGCTCGGTGTGTTGAGGGTTTACAACGAAGCCCTGGAGACCAGTCGCCAGGGCGTGTTCGTGAAAGGTGGATACAGAGACAGACGACCCGAGAAGCCCAAAATTCGAAAAAGCCCGGAAGTTGATGGAGAGAAGGTGGTGGCGACGACGTTAGGGTGTCAGGTGGTGCCGAATCGCTCAGTTGTTGAAGGACCACTTTATGTTTACTTGCCCTTCGGAGAGGTCTGCGATGGCCTCGAAGGCGCCGACGGACAGGTCGATGGACTGGCCGTTGCCGGTGCAAGTGGGGCAGACATCGGCGACCATGGCTTGAACCGTCTTGCCGTTGTTCTCGTTGACGATCGTGACCCATCGTCCGCAGTCGGGGGAGGCCTTGGAGTAGTCGGTCCAGTAGGAGGAACTGCCGACACCATTGATTGCGATCACCTTTGCAGAATCGCTGTTGTACCACCCGCACGCGCCAGCATTTCCGTTCTGATAGAAGTAGGTAGCTAGGAGAAGGTCCAGGATCAGTTTCCGAGTCAAAAACGCGTTTTCCGCCAATATAACTCACCATGACCTCCAGTCTTCCAGTCACCGCCCGAAGAGGCAGCGGCCGAGGTAGCAGCAGGCGCAGGAGCCTCCGAGGTAGTCGGGGCGACGTAGGTGGAAGTAGGGGCGACCCAGGCAGAGGTGGTAGGAGCGACGTAAGTCGAGGTCTCGACAGCGGCGGCCGCGACGTAAGGAGACGACGAGGCTTCAGCGGAAGAGGAAGGAGCGACCCTGCAGAGAAAGGATTAGCTCTGGTGATTCAACAAGACACCAGACTCACCATTCAGCCGAGGTAGCCTCAGCGGCGTACGAAACATCGGCAGTGGACGAAGGAGCGAACTGAACGACGACAGTCGCGGTGGAGCTGTTCGAGGTCAAGGTGACCTGGCTGATCGACTCGGTAGCGGTGGCGACAACGCTAGCGACGGCCGAGGCAACCGAGGTGGCTTCTTCGCAGTACTCGGTGAAGACTTCAGTGTTGTTCGAGGTCTCGGTCGCGTAGATGGCGGAAGCGGTGGTGTTGGCGGCAAAGCCGGGAGTGCAGTAGTCGGCTCGGATGGTCAAGGTCTCGTTGGCCAACAAGGGGTGGCAGCAGTCCTCGAAGAAGGTGGTGTTGTGCTGAGTGCTGCAGTTCAAGGCCTTGTATCGGATGTTGTACTCCTTGTACTCCTCGAGGTAACCAGTGGCCCAACCGGTGGGGGCGGGCTTGGTGGCCGAAGAAGAGGTGACCGAGACGGGAGCGGCGTTGGCGACGGCCAGCAAGGCGACGACGGAGGAGAGTTGAGCGAACATGGTGAGAGTCGGTGAGTTGAAGAGTTGAAGTGTCGTGGTTGACGGTGGTGTAAGACGCGCTTGTCTTGACTGTGGTGAGTGAATGGAAGGGGAAAGGTCGAGAGGCCTTTCGGTGAGATCCAAAGAGAGTCTTGAAGGGCGGAAGGTTGTTGGTAGCGTGGTGAGGATAAACTACCAAACCGGGAAAGAGGGCAAGCGATTCAGTTATATATGATCAGGACGAGGTATGGGAGAAACCAAGAAAAAAGACGCTGCCCTGCATTTCCGCTTGATCTGCCATGCGCAAAGTGGGGTGGTGGTGACCTGCAGCGTAACATCCAGCCGGATCCCCAGCGGCGCACGATCTCCACCGTTTGCATTGTCGAATACCCTCGAAAGCAGCGGACAATGCGGCACCTATGGAAGAATAGACATCTTTCCCGTTGCAATCCCCATGTCAATCTCCGACGACGGATTCTTTCTTCAGATTGCCCGGTCGCTGTAACGAAAAAATCGAACAACGCCCTGATTAGCTTCAGGTTATACTGGGGTTGCTGCCCAATTTATCCAAAGCGGTCTGGGGTTGTTCGATAGTTGTCCAAAACTGAAAAGGGGGATCTTCCTCGAGGCTTTCTTTGAGCCGAAAAAGCAATCCCGCAGACCGAGTTGTTCCAAGCGAAGCCGGTTCGATGCAAATCGAGCGCGTGGAAAATCAAGCGCAGCGACATCCCGCGCGGGGCGATCGAAGAAGCCGGCGGTCTGATAAGATTACGATTCAAAAGTGAAATCTCCTCAGAACCCTAAAAGTTTTGGCCTCCGACGGCTTTTGTAAACGGCTATATTCGATCGCTTCACAAGAGCCCCCAACAAGCTGCGTAGAACCGTAGAAGTTCATGCAACGTCCAGCTCCAGGCACAGGAATCGCAATGCCTGTCAGCAAGTCGGGAAAGCGAAGTGAGCTGCGAAGTGTATCAGGGGAATGAAGTTCCAACAACCGTTTCAGCATGTGATTCAGCGGTGTTTCGTCAACTTCTGTACCAGAGGTCATACGTCAGAACAGCTGTCGGAACCATCGATTATTCATTCTTACACCGGGCCGTTAGGTGTAACCACCTATCATGGTTTTCCGAAGTCCCGCGCCTTGTATGGCTCTTGTATCACTGCTCACTCAGCAAATGACGCTGCCCGCTCCTCTGTCCGGATCGTGTACTCTGCATCCATCTGTGAGGTCATAAGATCGCGAGGCTTCGTGAAGTCACGTCCCGTCGTCATGAGATATGAACGGAAAACCCGGCTTCGAAGGGCCGTCCTCAAGTTTCGTCGACCTTCTAGACCCTCTGCGTCTGGCAGGGTGAGCTGCGAGGGGAAGGGTCTGCGGTGTTGACCAGCATGGGCTGTCCGGCGTGTGTGCACAAAATCAGGATTCATTCCATCATTGATGCATCAGTCCTAACAACCACGTATCCTACGCCGTTGCGATTGGCTTGAGTGTCATCATGCGCCTTTCAGGGGCAGCAGGAAACGTGCCCGCAATGCGGCATCTGCAGTGACGGCTGCATGAGACCCGTGCAAGCAGGACTGGTGGGACGGTAGCTTTGGTCGTGGGTCACTGAAAGCTCATTCCACCGCGGCTGAGCACATGATATGCATCGTGGGCGTTCTACGAAAGCCTGACCACTGCCTGGCCAGCTGGCACCGCCGCTGATCAAGCCCTGTCCGCATTCAGTAGACGAGCCGATATGCGCAAGCTTGCTTCGGCGATGATATGTCCGCAATTGCTAGATTCTGGACATGCACAGGCAGCTTAAGTCACAACTGGATCAGAACAGCTATCAGAACGCAGTCCATGCATCCTCTGATCAAAAAAGTCTGCTCAAAGATCGAATCGCGACTCAGTGAAACGGTGCTTGTTGTAAAAGGGTGAGCACCCTCGTTTCATGTACCCTAGGAAATCAGGTGCTTCTTCCGTGCCGGCGGGGAACACAGATCCCCGACCTCGGGTACCTGACGGGCGAATTTCGAGGGAGTCCGCGGCAGCAAAAGACCGAGAATTGCGAATCGCTCGCGCGTTTCATTTGCTCTGCACATCGAACATAATTGCCAGGCACATAAGGCATAATTTCTCATGAAGGGCTGGAATGAAATTGGCTCGACCTGCTCCTCTGGCATGTTCTTGGACTACTGGCGTTCAAGGGAAGGAGGGGAGGTGTTCCCTTCCCGACCCATTTTCCCGCTGCCAGTGAGACCTCCCGGCAGGTGGGAGCGCAGAATGCATCAAGCTTACTATTACCGATTGTAGAACAGCTCGTAGAACTCCGACGACTGACCGATTCGTGCACCAGTTTCGACGACTATCAGAGTGCACCTTTCATGAATGGACCCGACGTATACGACTCGTTCCAGTCGTTAGCGGCCTATCGTGGTTCAAGGGTTGGCTAGACAGTGCTTGACAGAAGATTTCTGTACGATGCTGATTTCATGCGAAATCGCGATCAATGCGCCGTCCGTCGACAATGTTTTAGCGGTGGGGGTGCACTTGGACGAAGGACCCTGCCATAGCACCTTCGCCTCGGATCGAGCGACTTCTGTCCAAGCTACCGGTGCCCACTCACCATGGACCAGCTATCACGACCCAAACCGGAAAGTCAGAAACTCGAAGACGAACTCCAGCAATGCTTACGTAACGTCGTCCGGCTTCGGTAAAGATTGCGTTGCGTACCCGGTACTCACCTCATGAATTCGGTTGACGTTCGTTGAAGTGATATACGTTGCGATGTCTGACCTACCCCACACTCATCTGCTACACCTCACATATCACCTTGACACCACAACAGTCCTACACGATGTCATCCATGCAAGCTTCCAATCTTTTCAACGTCAAGGACAAGGTGTGTCGAGTTCCCCAGTTGGATACTTCCAGTTCTGACTTTCATCAATTTCGCAGGTCGTCCTCGTCACTGGCGGTGGTCGAGGTATCGGAGAGATGATCGCGGAGGGATACGTGTCGAACGGAGCCAGGGTACGCGTTACCGAAACCTCCGCATGTAGCTTATGCGATTTCTGACGATTGGCACACCTTCCAGGTCTACATTGCATCCCGAGACATCAAGGCATGCGAAGCAACTGCTCAACGCCTGACCAAGCAAGGTCCCGGAAAGTGCTTCGCCCTGGCAGCCGACCTGTCAAAGTACGATGATATTGTCAAGCTCGTCGAGGAACTCGGCAAGCGGGAACAAAGTGAGCTGCTTCGTGTCCTCATTCGTTGGGCGAGAGAGCTAAGCTCAGTGTCTTCTAGCTCTGAATGTCCTCGTTAACAACTCTGGTGCCAACTGGGGAGCTCCGCTCGACGAATACCCCGACAATGCGTTCTCCAAGGTAAGTTTCCTGTCCCCGTCGCGCTACCTTTGTGGACGCTGACCTCGCTCGTGGCAGGTCATGAACTTGAACGTCAACAAGGTCTTCACCATCACCCAGAAGTGCCTTCCCCTTCTCCGGAACGCACAGAAGAAGGACGGGGTGGCACGGGTGATCAACGTATGTCCATATTCCATGTCGTCACGGCAAAGTACTGAAGCTCGTCTCGCACTAGATCGGTTCCGTCAACGGTGTGGACCCGCCAGCATTGGAGACATATGCCTACTCTGCCTCCAAGGCAGCACTGCACCAGTAAGCCATCCCTGCCCCGCCTACACACTCAAGCTTGACCTCTCTCCATCACAGCATGTCCCGCGTCCTCGCCTCCCGTCTCGGTTCCGAGGGGATCACCGTCAACACCCTCGCGTGCGGTCCGTTCCAGTCCAAGATGATGAAGGAGACGCTGGAAAAGTTTGAAGAGTCCATCGTCGGCGGGCTGCCGTTGGGTCGTATCGGAACGCCCGAGGACGTCGCCGGTGTTTGTTTGTTCTTGTCTAGTCGGGCCGGAGCGTATACTACTGGGTGAGTGGACTGGTCGAGATGGGTGTGACGAGGCTGACGTTGTGCGCAGTGCGACTATTCCGGTTGATGGTGGATCGCTGGTCAAGGCAAAGTTGTAAACGCAGAGTACAAACGCACAAGCGGTGCAAGTCGACGGAGGGACAGGCCAACGAGGTATAAAGCGATATCCTCACCGACAAGCCGACATAACAGTAGGGCAAGAGCAGCTCTGTGGATAGTTCACAAGATGCAATTGTATAAAGCAGATCGACATAAAGAATACAACGTGAAGAAAAGTATGTCCGCCAGAGGTGAACCGTCATCAAGTTCGAGTGTAACGAGGATCGGGGAATACTCCAACCGATCCAGCAGCACAAGACCACATCTTCGGCCACCTCCCAAGCGGCACCCTCCAGCGCCCATGAGCCAACCCTGCCAAAAAGGCAGGAAAGGCAAGACGACAACCCCCGACGCGACTCGCGGCAAACCCGAATAAAACAGACTCTCCGACCGGGCTCCAGTGTGATTAACGTGGTGGGTACTCAAGACGAGTAAAGGTCCACCAGGAGCACGGCCGTTTGGTGTAAAAAGCCCACGGGTTTGTTCCACCTCGGCACCGCGAATGGTAAAGGATGGACTAGGTGATCTCGACCCCGGAAAGGGGAAGAGGAGCGTTGCGGTATAATGGGGGAATGAGACGGTAACGTTCTTCCATGGGTATGACTCATCGACTACCAACGGTGTAAGAGGGGGAGGAAGACAGCGGGCCGAAGCCCGTGCTTCAACCCCGCTCCGGAAGGGATGCGAGAACCGAGGTTCTCGCGCTTCCTTGGTAGCGGATCTAAAGACCATGGCTTGCAGAGCAAGAGAGGAAGGGAGGGGAGAAAGGAAAAGAGAGAGAAAGAGAACTCGCCATAAGAGGTCTCCGATGCCTTCTTGACTGCTTGCAACTCCCTGTTCGCGACAATGTGCCAGATTGACCAAGCACGGTACCCGCTCTCCAACCACGGTGAAGCAGATGGATGGGGTGACTCTTGAATGGATGGTCACAAAGTCTTGCGGATCGAATGGGATTGCAGCGGTTGAGGGTTTGAGGACAGCGGGAATGAAGGCGCATAACCAGGTCAACGCAAAGCCTGCTCTATTATACTCCCAAGCTCGCCCAAATTTCGACCACTGGCTGTTGCGGGTCACGTGCCTGCTTAGGTAATACAAGGAACTTCCTGATCCGGAATGCGTCATCAACCGGTCTGGCCCGAACGAACGATGGCGCATCGTATATCATCTACCACAAGAGGCGATAACGCCTTGCCTTTCGCCCCGTATCCCTACTTCCCTAACAACACATCCATCATGAAGACCGCTCTCTACCTCTCGGCCGCTATGGCCGTCGCCATGACAGGCGTCGACGCTGGTGTCCACCGGTGAGTCTCCCTGATCATTCGTTCTCGCCCCGCGCTCATCGCCCTTTTTGCACAGCATGAAACTCAACAAGATCCCCCTCGCCGACACTCCCGCATTCTCCCCCTCCCGCGAGGCAGCATGGCTCGGATACAAGCACACCATCCCTCAAGCCATCGAGGGTGCGCTCGACGCCATCAAGCAGAAGCCGATCATGGCTGGCGCTGGTGGTCACGGCCGCAAGTTCCGACAGCATTCTCAGGACAAGGAAGACCACGAGCACTTTTGGATCCAGATGATTGAAGAGATTGAGCGTGTCGAGGAGGAACAGGGCTTGAGCAAGCGAATGGTCAAGGGCGGACACGGTGTCCCCCTGAGTGGTATGTACACGTCATCCTTTGGCCGTCCTTTCCCCATCTAATCCTTCCTTTAGACTACTCCAACCTGCAATACTACGCCGAAATCGGCCTCGGTACACCTCCCCAGAGCTTCAAGGTCGTCCTCGACACCGGCTCATCCAACCTCTGGGTCCCCGGCAAGGACTGCACCAGTATCGCCTGTTTCCTGCACGCCAAGTATGACGGAACCCAGTCATCGTCGTACAAGAAGAACGGTACCGCTTTCGGTATCCAGTACGGTTCGGGATCCGTCGAGGGATTTATCAGCAAGGATGTCCTCCAGATCGGTGACTTGACCGTCAAGAACCAGTTGTTCGGTGAGGCTACCAAGGAGCCCGGATTGGCGTTTGCGTTTGGCAAATTCGACGGAATCTTGGGTTTGGCATACGACACCATCTCGTACGTCCCTTCCCCTTTTCACACTGATCCCGCGCTAACGCTCGTCCAGCGTCAACCACATCCCCCCGCCCTTCTACAACATGATCGACCAAAAGCTGCTCGACGAACCGATCTTCTCCTTCCGTCTCGGCTCATCCGACGACGACGGAGGCGAATGCATTTTCGGCGGAACCGACGATTCCGCGTTCGAGGGCAAGGTCACCTACGTCCCGATCCGACGAAAGGGGTACTGGGAGGTCGAGCTCGAGAAGATTGGCTTTGGCGGCGAGGAGCTCGAGTTGGAGGGGACCGGGGCGGCGATCGATACCGGAACGTCGTTGATCGTCATGCCTTCGGATGTTGCCGAGATGCTGCACAAGGAGTACGTAGAACTGCTATTCTGCATTCTTCCCCTTATTCACCTTTTTCCTCGCGCAGGATCGGCGCCACCAAGTCCTGGAATGGCCAGTACCAGATCGACTGTGCCAAGATCCCCGACTTGCCCGACTTTACCTTGCACTTTGGCGGAAAGCCGTACACCCTCAAGGGCAGCGACTACATCCTCAACGCCGGCGGAGCTTGTATCTCGTCTTTCACCGGAATGGATATCCCCGCTCCCACGGGTCCCTTGTGGATCGTCGGTGACACTTTCTTGCGAAAGTACTACACCGTCTACGACTTGGGCAGGAGTGAGTGTCATTCCGAATTCGTCGTCTATATCGGTGCTAATGAATTCATTCGCAGACGCCGTCGGTTTCGCCAAGGCCAAGTAGATCGTCCATCACTCATAATTTAACCTTCCGTCGTCGCTCTCGCGACTTGTAGGTTGTAGAGGAGTATCTGCATCACTAGTTTCGGTATCAAGTAAAGTAAAGACAAGAGAAAGAAGAGAAAGAGGTCGTTTCCGGTACCGCATTTTGTATTCAGACATCACACAATATCGAATGGGCTCAAACATATACGAATGTCATAGGACCTAGCAAGCCTGTTCAACTTACAATACCGTACAATATCGTATATACCGAATATAATCCACCGTGAAGATGCAGATCAAAAATATATCTAATGGGTCTTCTAGAGATAACGCATCTAACCGTGTTGCCAGAAGGATCTGCGACGTTTAGAGGATATCAGCGCCGGCCCTTACGCTCATCACAGAACACTGACGTCTTTCCCTTGAATGACTTTGAAGAGAGCTCTTCCACCTCTTCCGGAGTCAACGTGAACGACAAAGCCTTGGCATTCTGTTCCGAATTAGATTAGCACCTTCCTTGCGCTCTCCCAGCCCGCCAATGTACCTGTTCAGCCTGCTGCCTGTTCCTCGCGCCGCCCAACGGAATCGCGCCCTTGGCAATCACCCAATTCAACGCGATCGCCGACACGGGAACATCGTACTTTGCTCCGATCTTTCGCATTGTGTCCAGCAAGGGTTCGAGTTGTTCCATTGGCATGTTGGCGAACCGACGGCCGGAGGGAGGAGGGTTTGAGGCGGAGTATTTTCCGGTGAGACGGCCTTGGCCAAGGGGAGAGTCTACATGGTGATGCGTGAAGGGTTAGCACGCGAATGGAACGTGATAGGAGAACAAATTCGCTTACAAGCCAACAAGGCGATACCCCGCTCCTTCATCGCGGCAAAGAGTCCGCTATCTTCTGGCAACGTTCGCAAGAGACTGTATTCGACTTGATTGGAGGCGAGTTGAACGCCATGTCTTTGCAGGATGTCGTACATCTTGATGCTGGCTCGCGAGAATTCAACGTAAGTGTGACTGGTCCAAGAATCGTGAATTATGCCGACGCTTACAGCTCGTCCTTGTTGTAGTTGCTAAAGGCAAAAGCAACGTATCAATTTCGACCCCTTTCCCGGAACGAGGGTATTACACACCTCACTCCGACCTGCTTTGCCAATCCAAGCTTGACACATTCCGCAAGCTGAGCACCTTGCGCTTCGAATGTATGGAATGGGAGACCGATCGATCCATGAATCTGTGTCGAAAAGGTCAGACCACTCATTCCGGAATGTGTAGGAGAAAACTCGCTTGATACAGATCGACCTGATCGACTCCTAGCCGCTCGAGTGACTTCTTACATGCCGTAATGACCGCCGGTCGGAAAAAGAACCAGTTCCCCGGGTTTGGGAACGGGAGGTCTAAGAAGAAGGGCAAGTCAGAAAAGGCATCAGGCGATCCCATCGCCTGATCATCCACTCACACTTGGTTGCGATCACCACCTTCTTCCTGTACTCTTCCGATGACTCCTTCAAGAGCTTTCCAATGATCCTCTCCGATTCACCGTATCCATAAATCTCTGCGGTATCGTAGAATGACAGTCCGAGCTCCTCGCACGCTTTCCATGTCTCCTTTAGGTTTTGGTAGTCTCGAGCTTCCTGATAATCCCAGACGTGCTGAAAATGCAGAAAACACGATTAGAGAGAACCCCGGTCTGATGCTGAGAGACGCATACCTTGTCTCCCCAAGCCCAGGTCCCTGAACGAACAATCAAGATCAGTATTGTAACGGAAGAATGCAAACAGTTGAATGGTTACCGAGGCAGAGGGCGGGAACTTGCTTTGTGCCTAGAGTGGCCGTCTTGATGATTGACATGATGTTAGTCTATTATATGGCGGTATAAAGGTGAGATGAGCACGTATCAACGAGTGGACAGCCACAGGTGATGTTGAACAGTTTGATGGGCCATTCCAGTACTAGTTGCTATCAGAGTAGATACGACACGTCATCCAAGCTGCTCACGAATCTGAGACTTCGACTTCCAGTATTCCAGTAATCAAGTACGGTAACGTTGTGAGCTATAAGTACGATCAACCGCATACTTCTACCGTCGCAGTTAAACTTAGGATTTACATCAATCCCATCAGTCAAAATGAGCTTTCAACCCTGGCACGACGACGCCGATCTACCCATCTGCAAGGCATGTATGACGCAATATTCTGCAGGGGAGCGAACCGAATGTCCCATCTGTCTTGACCCGAGGTGAGCCATCGTGCAGTGTCCTTCCCCGATTATCGCTGATACCTAATTTCTAGGCAGTTTGTACCTCCCTCCGGTCAAGCTTGGACTTCGCTACGAGAGCTCGCAGAAGAGGGGCACGTCAACAAGATCGTCCCAGACGAGCACGACGAGAGGGTGCTGTTCATTAGAACAGAGCCGTCAACCGGTATCGGGCAGACTCGTACGTATCTGACTCAGCGTTACGAAATGCAATGTTGAACTGACAGGAATGTAATCGATAGCTATACTGATCAAAACGTCCAAGGCGACGTATATGTGGGACTGTAACGCCTTTCTGTCAAAAGACCTTTTTCATGAACTATTGGCTCTCGAGCCACCTCTCAAGGCAATCGCAATTTCTCATCCTCACGTACGCATCCCTATATCGCTTCTCGTTCCTGCTTATTTACCTCCTTGTCTGCTACACTCAGTTCTACTCGACCAGCTTAACATGGGCGCGTTGTCTCCGTGTCCCGCTCATTCTCGCCGCAGCCGACAAGCACTGGTTCCAACGACTATCAGATGTCAAAGAGGGCGAGATCGAGTGGTTTCACAATGAAGCTTCCCTGGAGGATGGGGTCAATGTGATACAATGCGGCGGGTACGGCGAGAGGCAGCTCGTCCCATGTCGTTCTATTTTCGCTAATGCTTTTTGCTATCCCCAACAGGCACTTCCCCGGATCATCGGTATTGCACTGGGATAGATCGCTAGAGCCCAAGTTCGAAAGCGAAAAACATCTCCGCACCGGCATCCTCCTGTGTTCGGATACAGCGATGGTTCAACCCACACAGCAGGGGTTTACCTTCCAATGGTCCGTGCCAAACATGGTGAGCGCTCCAAATAGCTTGGATGCCCTGAGTTTGTCTTGAATACGCTCTCCATAGATCCCTCTCAATCCGCACGAGATCAAAGGTATCTGCGATCGACTTCAAGGCGCCGATTTCGATGAGGCGACGAGTACGTGGCCGGGTCGCTTCATCCGCAAAGACGCTCGTCGCGTCCTGCTCGATAGCGCAAAGAAGCAGCTCCATCATATGGGATTGGTCGAGGAAGACGGAAGGTTCCGGATCGGTTCGAAATCGGAGACGGTACCTGAAGATGCATATCGATAATGCTATAGTCAAAGCGATTGGAAGGAGCTAGTGCATGCGGCACATCGAGACGTATAATCAAAATCTCTAACGTATATTCATCCATTCAAAATTCGGTCTATTTGGCCACGGCATGTGCTAGCTCAACCACCAAATTCCAACCGTTCTCCACGTCCTGCTTTTCTGTCCTTGCATTACCTAGTGAAAATCTGATGCAGAATGTGCCCTCCTCGCCATCCTCTGCCGGCAAAACGGTTTGAGTGAGAATGATGTCGTGTCTAGCCGCCAGCGCGGTATTTAGCTTCTGATTCAAGGCGTTGAGCTCTTGCTGAGTGTAATCTCGGTCTTGAGGGTGGTATCGGAATACCAGGAGTGCCAGCGACTTTGGCACGAGCAATTCGAAATCTGGCGAGTCTTGAATCATCTTCTCGAGGAAATCAGCCATTTCCAGGCCCTGAAGGAGGACCGGTCAATGTCAAGGCAGCATTCATTGCATCGACGGTACACTTACTCCTCGCAAGTGTTTCTGATAGCGCTCGACGCCGTAACTTCTCAGGACGAACCAGACCTTGAGCGATCGGAATCGACGTCCCAGCTAGAGTAGGAATAATAGGTCAGCTCCCGATACGTGCTATGATAGTGTGACTACCAACAGCCAACTGCCAATTGCGGTAGTCAATTACAGCCCCTTTGGATGAAAACATATTAGCACTCGCCGACTGTGGGTCATCACGGCTACACCTTGCTCTCGATGCTCTCGATGGGCACGTACCTGCATCCCCATGCGCTGTTCGCAAATACGCCGGCGTCACGTCCAGCGCAGATGTCAACAGCTCCCTGTCCCTGACCCACAGCGCCGTGGCATCAAATGCGACCAGGCCCCACTTGTGGAAGTTTGTGCTGAAGGAATGTGCGTATTTGTTGATTGCTTCGAGTTGCAACTGTGTACGGAGTTCAGGGAGGGCCAAGCAGACGCCTGCCCACTGCGCATATTGAATGGCTGTAAGTTTGTAGTCCGGAAATCACGGGAAACGCTCGACGTGAACACTCACAGCAGCATCAACGTGCAAGAATACCGTTGGGAAATCCTGGACTGATGGAGGGTATGTCGCTTGAGCACGTTTCGTCAAGTCTCACGCGACATTGCTGACTTACGGACTTGCCCAATCTCCATGATATGGTCGATGGTACCGGTATTTGTCGAGCCGACTGTGGCGACTGTTGAGGCGATCCGCAACGATGGATAGATTAGCAAAAGTCAGAAACAACCGTGTTGTCACGTACTCAACATAAACGGAATCAACCCTTTCTTGCTGTCCTCGGTCAAAGCCTCTCGGACGACGTCAGCTCGAAGTGCGTATTGATCCTTCTTGTAAGTCGGAAGAGCCCTGAATTCCATTCCGAGAATGATCGCAGCCTATCGGCGATGACGTTGAGAATGCGAAGTGCAACCGCCGCGCACTTGCCTGCTCACCTTTTTCCCGATACTGTGAGTCTGAGTACTGCCGTACATGACCATCTTCGAGGTGCTGCTGGCGCGCAATACTTCCGGAATGATCACCTGCGACGCTTGGACCCTGGCTCCATCGACCCCAGTTTTAACTTCGGTACCTCGAGCGAAGTCATTCTCGAAGCTGCCATTCGCTGCGGTCGCTTTTTCCGCCAGCTGGTCTTCAACCAGGACTCGGAGACATCGTTCTCGCGCGGCCACGGCCACTGTAAGGCAAGCTTCCGACGCAGAACCCTGGAAATGCCGTGTTAGATGAGGTCTATCACAGGATACAGGGATACATACCAATATGATCCCACCGCCTATGCCTGAGTTCCCATGGAAAACTGGGTCCAAGCCAAACAGCTTGGCGGCCCAATCCATTACGACCATCTCCAACTCGGTACATGCGGGAGAACAATTCCACTGCATTGCAAATTGTTTAGTATGAGCCGAGGTCTAGGAATCTAGACTCACGTTGAAGCCAGGATTGCTGACACTCGTAGCGTACATGTCCGCAAGAATAGATTCAAAGTTGGTGATTGACGGGAAGTAGGCAAAGAAACTGGGATGTTGCCAGTGCGTGATTCCCGGCATGATCTGCTCCTGGAAGTCCCGTGCAATGACTGAGAAGTCCTCGCCCTTTTCCGGGGCATGATCTCCAAGACAGCAGAAAGATGTCAGAAAGACGCTCTCGTACGCTCAGATATATATAGCGAAGACGTACCAGGAAGTTGCTTCACAAGATAACCCGGCTCTACTGTCGAGTTGACAGGTGCCTCTCGAATCTTGGTATAGTAGTCGCATATGGCGTCTACCGCTTGGTAGCCTGCTTTCCGGAATCTGCGGTATGGACGGTCAGCCCAGAAGAGCTTTATTGACGAAACACCTACGCTTCAATATCCATACTGGTATACTGTTACGATGATATTCGAGAGCTTTATTTCTATTTTCGAGATCGGTGCTGCTGATTCTGGGTATGACTGGGATATCGGCTGAGACTGTTCAAAGCTCTATCACTCCTACGATATCCACTCCTGATACTGATGAGAAGCAGATGAAGCAGAACCACCCGAAATCAAGGCGGTCGGCAGAATGGACGGAGGTGACCGATCTCGATCACCGCGGGTTCGGACTCGCGACAACTCTGAAGACTTCGAAGGCCCCGTCTCGTCCAGCTTCCCATCCCAACCAAACATCTTCTACTCGCGAACTCGACAAGCCTCAGATGCATAGCTGGGCTGCGCAGGTGACGACGAGGCGAGGGATCGTCCGGGAATGACTGTTTGCAACTTTATATCATATTGGGCACATGTGGGCACCGCCCACTATAGGGCTCAAGTTCACCCTCTTCTTTTGACCATCTCATGTACCTTAGAACTTGAAGACATGGTCGTTGTCGTATTGCAATTCACCCAAAGCACCCTTGATTTCACCCTGCTTCATGCCATCCTTCGGACCACAAACAGCGGCGTATTGACCAGGACTGTAACGAACGAAATATCAGCTCTGCAACCGATATACTGTCAGAAATATACGCACGGTCCACACACGAAGAACTATAAGAGGAGAAGATGATTCGTCAGCCTAAGCTTCGACGGAAGGAAAGTATGCGACTCACCTTGACATCCCTGGAGTTGTCCTTTGGCAGGTACTTCTGAATCATCTCCTTGGTAATGTAACCCTTCTCTCCTCGCCAGAAGTAAGGAGGCTTATCGAGCGAGTAAACGACCTGGAACCTGTCAGGGTGCTCCTTGGCGAGCTTGTCCCATCGTTCTCGCAGGACTTGTCACGCATGGATTAGCCCGCAGTCTCAAATCCTGTTTCGAAACTTCGACTCACGGATATCCTTGTCGGTTACGTTGGCAAACATCAATGTCCACTTGGTGTTGTCTCCAGGCAGAGCCAACGAGTGCGAGATCATCTGGTACATGGGAGTGATACCACTTCCACCGCCGATAGCAAAGCCGTGGGCGAACTCGTTGGGCTTGTAGGCGTATTTGGCGATGGGACCCTTGAAGGACAGCGTCTCTCCGGGCTTGAGGTGAGCGATGTGCTGAGACATCTTGCCGTTCTGGACAAGGCGAGAAACGACATTAGAACCGTAGAGAACAGGTACGGGAGGCAGACTTACCTCGTATACCTTGACCATGAGCTCCAAAGAACCCTTCTGGTCCTGGGGAGAGATCGGGGTGTAGGGTCGGATCACGGGCTTTCCCTTGTCGTCGAGACAAGTTTGACCGTCGGAAGCCTTGACGAGCAGGGCGCTAGCGGTCTCCCCACCGGCAGTGGCGTTGGGGTCTGGGAAGGAGAAGTGGTAGCTTTAAGAAATGTCAGAAACAATGCGCCTGGAAGCACGGAACAGATACTAACATGTTGGTGTTGTGGTTGTACGGCTCAACCTTTTCCAGCTTCAAGTCAACCCAGTTGTTCTTGATCAAAGCCTTGACCACATCGGCACCAGGTTGACCGGTCGCCTTCTTTTCCTCATCGAACGGGCCCTTGACGGTGTCCTTCGCGGTCTTGACAGCGTCCTTAGCCTCGCTCACAGCTTCGTTGGTGTTGGCAGAGATAGCGGCACCAGCAGCTTGGGCCTTGCCCTTCAAGTCATCACCGGCTGACGAAGAGGGATCCCGATCGATGGCTTCGTTGAAGTTGGCACTGGCGGCAGAGGTTCGCTCATTGACGTATCCCTTGGCCTTGTCTGCGGCGTCTCCGACGGCATCCTTGGCTCGACCGAGGTATTCGTTCGTGTTGGCGGATGCGGCGGAGGTTCGCTCATTAACGTAGCCCTTGGCTTGTCCTGCAGCGTCCTTGGCGGCGTCTTTTGCCCGATCAGCGTATTCGTGGGCGTTGGCGGAAACGGCTGCACGGCTGGCTGTCATGGGGAAGAAAGTCGTCGTTAGTACAAGGCTTCCGCTAACTGTGACGACGAAAGACCTACATCTGTCCATGTAGACATAACCGGCGAGACCCGCCTGGTAAGGAAAGACGCGAGGTGTGAGCTCCCTGTGCGATTGCAGTGCTGGTCCCAAGATGGTAAAATACTCACGATACCAGCAAGTCCGAGAGCGAGAGGGAGGTCTGGACGAGGCGAGGTCAATTGCGACGCATATCTGGTAATCTTTGTACTGCTTACTAGAGCTTCCTCCAGCGCCTCCGGCAGCGTAGCCTCGTCGCTGGGTTTGCTGGATCTGGGAAACCGAAGAATATTCTTCTAAATCAGCCGGATGCGAGGGTTGCAAAACAGAAATACGCACGGGTCGAGCAATGCTCTTGGCCAATGGGAGTGCTCGTGTTCGCAACATTGTAATTTCG
Organism: Naganishia kalamii; assembly: GCA_022813745.1. NCBI lineage: Eukaryota > Fungi > Basidiomycota > Tremellomycetes > Filobasidiales > Filobasidiaceae > Naganishia > Naganishia kalamii. The sequence continues at coordinate 200,080 of JAKLLX010000008.1, forward strand.
GATTGTATGCTATGCTACAAAGCTATCGAAGAGACAACACCTGCAACAAACCAGGATTTCATGATTTTGCAAGCTCGACGTCGGAGATCGGGTCGCGATCGAACTTCGGCTGATGACGCAACTTTGGTGTCTAGAAGCGCATATCGACGATGCGACCGAATTGAACCCTCTCTTCAAGCTGAAACGGCTACGGAGGACGTCGAGGCCATCAATACCAGTGGCGCTGCGCAAGGAAATTCAGTTAACCGAGATTGGTGCTCACCCGGGAGGGGAATAGGATATCTACGTCTTGCCGACCCGAAACGATATTTCGCTGGACGACCAGCTGACGAATTGAGCCCATCGCAGTCGCGGGACCATCATCGCTCGTACGACAAGGTGGTGAAGCTGCCGAGGCCTTCCAGTCCCTGATCAGTTCGAGAGGCCAGAGAAGAATGGTCGCACAAACGACAGGAGGCATCGGGAGGCGCTCGCGCCTGAGGTTCGGCGGAAGCGATGCGCATGGCCGTTTGAGTGACGAGACGAGGACCGTACCGCCAATGGAACGGGGCAGATGTTACTGCATAATAAGGCATAACAGATGGAGACTATCGGCTAACCTTCCAGCAACGTTTGACCAGGAAACCTGCGGTTCAAGGACGGCGTACCGTATTTACATCACCCACCGAAACTTGGCATGGCGACGAAAGCTCTGTAGCCGCCGACAACTATGACGAGCGAAGGCGGGCGATATGCATATTCGAACACGCGGATTCCGAGGCGTGAAACTTCAGTGAAGGTGTTTGGCCGGATGTCGCGAGGACTTCCGGTGCCGACGCACCTTTCCGATCCGGTATGTCCCCTCCACTAGACCTGCTCACTGTTCCTGTTGAAGAAGGACAACCCGACGAAGGTCGAAGTACCTGACGCAGATATTTCCCGAGTCAAGGCCCAAGGCTCTCGGTTGCCTCAAGGTCTTCCAGGGTGATATCTTGTGTGCTGTCCTTGGTCTTCGCCATAGCGACCTCACGAAATTCCTCAGATGTGACCGATGGCCGAGTCGGGGCAGTTAGGGATGCGGTATTTGTCTGATGTTGGCAAAGGCAAACCGATTGAGATTGTACGGTCGCAGCTCGGACGCCCAGGAGTTAGCTGTACTTGTCCGTCTCCTTGCAGTCTGGCTAGCTCCCACGTCGACACTGCATGGCAGATAACGAGTATCCACACAAAGTCCTTGTCGCTCCGAAGACAAGATGGAATGCAGTGTCTTCTCGTAACCCTTGATATCAGTCGCCGCCGGGTTTCCGTATGAACGGCTTTCATGGTCGACTGAAGGGGTGCGGTCGAGCTGCTTGCTTCTGGTCGAACTCACACCCGTCGTCGGCGTCGGCGTCACCGATGCGCTCACGCGAAATCATAAATGACATACTTCCTGCCATCGACCACCTCCGATACCCCTCCATTTCCGATAGATAATTGTATCCGGAGACTGTGCGACTGATTGATAATGGCTCTCAGCTGGCCTCGGCATCGAATCAGGAGATGGTGGACGGTACTGGTCGCAAGAGCCGGCATGAGGAAACTGCGAGCTGACGAGCCTCGATGAGCTCCGATCAGATGGTGTTCTGAAAACATCTAGCAGTCGTCTAGCTGAACGACTAAAAATGCTGTAGCAACCGTCGCAACGATGCCTCCACCTGCCCTTGGTGATTCGATTCAGCAGAAAAAGGCATATGCGCACTAGCTAGCATGTTAGCCCAGCTGCTAGCCCCTGCATGCAGTTCCGACAGTCCACGGCCGAAGTGTGTCGCGAAAGGTGGTGAAGCTGGTGGTGACAGTCGAAAACTAACCTGGGAGATTTACCCGAAATGATTCACCTCGGATCAGTTCACAAAATCCAGTGGTGATCCCCTAGATTCAGGCAGCTACCCAGACGAAGCACAGTGGGAATTCAGAGAGCGCTCCGGACAACGACCCGGACAACGAGCAGGGAGTTTGTAGGGTGCGAGTATCTATGCAAGCCCCGATGCCGCCCCGACAGGCTGCCCCGACAAGCAGGTAAAGCCACAAGGTATGCCTGCGAAGTTGCGTGCGATTCTTTACGTCACGGTCGTGAGCGAAATTCAAAGTGCGAGTGGAGGGAGACATGTCAGCCTCAGCAACTGCCGCCTCCCTGTGGATACGGGCCAGTGGCGGCAGCTGTAACACGAGTGATCCTGCGGCGAGGAAACTGGCCAGGATCGAGACAACCCAGCAGAGAGAGAGCAAGGAGCGAAGCAGGGTGTCAGAAAGCAGAAGAGGCTGCGAAAGTGTCAATATCGTTGTCGCGAGTGCGAAGAGCTGTGCAGCTAGGTAGTTGTGCGAAGCGAGAAAGCGGATCTACGAATTCCCATACCGTCTGGACTTTCGCGAGTTTCGAATGTGGAAGAGAAGAGGAGTCGGATGTTCCCGCTCGGCCGAGGCAGTACACTGCTCATTACGTCAGGTGTACACCTCAGAAATAACATGATCAAGGATGCCTTCCCAAGGACGGAGTACATCGCGTTTTGTTTCCTACTTGCCTGCTTGCCTCCTTTGAGTGACAAAAGGTGGATCACTGGTTGATCCCTATCATGGTCCTTTCCCCAGACTTTCCCGACATCGACACGTAGTCAAGCTCCTAGTGATATCGACCCTTCAGCGGTGCATCGTTCAACCGACGGCAATTCCCGCTGACGACTGACACCTCATAGCTGTTCATCGACTCGACCCCACGCAGGATCTGCAAAATATCTCGACCTACCGAAAGGTCACAACGCTCCAACGAACGATCTCATCACCATGGCGACTCGCGGCAATCCTGTAATCCAGCAGGTTTACCGGCTACCTGTCCCGCCTCTGGGTCAGGTCAAAATGTCCAACTTTCGCCCAGTATGCTATGACCAACCGCCAGACTTCCGAGCAGCTTTGAAGCAAGGTGAGTCTCCTAAAGTATATGATCGTTGCCATTACTGATGCGGCTGCTGTGACATTCAGGAAAGACCTTGGTAGGAACATGCATGACGATCCTGAACAACGACGTCGCCAGATTCACATCAAACATCGGGTTCGATTTCGTATTCCTCGACTTTGAACATACGCCCATGAGCCCCGATGCTGCAAAGGAGATCATCAGAACAGTACATGCGCAGTAAGCTCCTTGACGTCTAATGTTTCTGCTGCGTGAATTCTCATCATTCCTGCCGTGATATAGCTCGGAAGGTGAAACCCATGTGATCGTCAGGATTCCAACTTTTGGACACGAATGGGTAGCATGGGTGCTGGATGCAGGCGCAGCGGCAGTCGTCGTTCCCCATGTGAGCAACGATGTTCGGGATAGTGCCGCTATTGAGACTCATTCTACTGGTCTCCGTTCAGGCCGAAACAGCAGAGCAAGCTCAAAAAATCGTCGAAGCAGCAAAGTGAGCTGTCACGTCTGCAAGCTATGCATCAGTCGTCCTGACCGCATCATTCTCAGATTTCCGCCACACGGCAAACGTTCCTATCCACCATTCACAGCAGTTCCAGGGGTCACCGATGTAAGTCGTCTTTGTCCCTTTACTCGCTAATGGCGCTGACAACCGCATCATCCGCAGGGTTTACCAAAGGGCAAAAGATCACTGTACGAGATGTATAACGATCACGCGGCAATCATTATGCAAATCGAGAGCAAGAAAGGATGCGAGAACGCCCAGGAGATCCTTGCGGTTCCAGGAGGTCCGTCCGAACGCTTTTCTTTTGGGTCTCTGTTGATCTTATAACCCGTTCTTGCAGTCGACGCAACCATGATTGGATCAGGAGACCTCCGCCTGGAGCTCGGTCTTCCACCTACACAGGACGGTCCGGAACCATCCTACCAAGCATGCGTCCAACAAGTCTTCAAAGCCGCCAAAGCAAACGGCGACATGCCCGTCTTTGGATTCGCTTTCGGACCGGCGTTTATCGAGAGTAAAGTCAAGCAAGGGTATCGAGGGATCATGGTCACGAGCGATGTCACAGCACTGGTATACAAACAGATGGCCGATCTCAAGCTCGCCCGGGAGATGATTCAGCAAAGGGAGGACACAGAGGCGATGCCGACCGCAAAGGTGGATGCCATGTCGTTGAGCGACAAGGATGTCAAATAAAAGAAAACGAAATCCGTATCAAGGATCAGAGGAAGAGCCGCGCATATGTACAAGCAGGAAATGGAAACTGTGGATACCCCGTTGAAAGAGCTCCAGGTGCTGGAGGAACGTCATGGTCACCCTTTCATCAGGTTGTAACGAAACCCATGTACATGAACAGACAAACAGATGAAATTGCATGTTGTCGAAAATGGAATCCCGCGGCAATGCCTATAGCATTGGTTGGACGCCTTGCAGACACTGACCCGAATTGATCATTGGGAAATGTCAATGGATGTCGGGACTACAGGTACACAGGAAGAGATAGGTCCATCGCTCTAGATCGTTCCGTGGCCGCCCTCCTTGTAGAACTTCTCCATCTGCGCCACGATCTTCTCGAGTCCCGTCAACCATTCGTCGAGTTCCTTCTGCACTTCGGCTTCCGGTTCACCCAACTTCGGGTAGAATACAGCCCGATAGGGACATGCCTTCATTGCGAGCTACAGAGCGATAATGGGCATACTCAGCAGGCGAAGAGAAAGAGTTCGCGAAGAACTTACGGAGAAAAGAGGCCGGATCATCATACCGTGGTGAGGCCTCAAGCTTGCTTCGTACGCCTTCTGGAACGAAACGGACAACTCCTCTGACGGGTTCTGCTGTGATCGTCGGAGACCGATGGCGGTGAACTTGAGTCCTCTGGAACGAACGTTGCGTTAGAGCGAGGCAGTTGTGCCGGAATTAACGAAAACATACCGGAGCAACCACATCAAACCCTCCGTCGCTGTCTTCTTCTTCTCTACCTTTTCGGCATTGACCAAGTCCTCCAGAGTTGCGGATTGCACGGGGTGAGACGCGAATCGAGCTCGGACTTTCTGTTTTACATAGATACCGGTAGCAGCAGCATTAGCCCGTTGTTCGGAAAAGCTCTAGGGAATTACTAACAGCGATGTTCCCAGTCAGATCGGTCTGCACAATGCCGAATGCAGGGTTGCCAAAGAGATCTGGAACGCTGCAATGAGTATCGTGTGACCTATGCATTGGGCGAGACTACTCACCAAAGATCTTGACAAGTCCCTCGGCAGCATCGCAGAACTGGACGGTATCGACTCCGGGCTCAGTAGGGACGTCTCGGAAAGACTGCAGGAAAACACAGGTAAGCCAGGTGAGGTGTTGAAGCTGTCGATCGTCCGATAGACGACTCACCTTGGTAATCGTCTTGAAGAAGGGCTTTGGGGCATTTGCGTTGAGAGGAGCTTGAGCGGCCATGTCGGGCAGAGCAATAGATATGATAGGATATACAAGACCAAGACCACGGGCCAAGGCTTATGTATGCAATATCGCTGATGTGACACCTGTGCATCGATAGTCCGGCGAACTGGGGAATGGTATGCCTGGTTGCTCCGGGCTGCTCATCCCGAACGCGTGGCAGGCGGATCCTAAATTGGACACTACTCGAATAGAATATGTGAGTCGAAGCGTCGTGTGAAGCTGCGCCCTGTGCGTTGAGCTCTGTGTTTAACGTTTCTCTCACCTGCCCACGTAAATGCCTGCAGCTGCTAGTCATTCGACTGCTAGTCATGGTTAGACACCCATCGGTAGCTCATTCACAGACAATGGTATCGTTCACCGCTACAGGCTTACACCGCGCGGCTTCGTGTACAAGGGACAGAAGCGCCAAATGTATCCTTACAACGTTACATACTCTTGACACAGTACATGGATGATCTACGTCCGACCGTAGAGGATGTGGTCAGGTACCCAAACCGAGTCGGAAGGCACTCGTACCGCATTCGTTGCTAAGGGCGGGATCACAGTCCTTTCTGCAGGGAGCTCTTGGCGTATCGCTGCATTCGAGCAAGGCCTCGGTTCGACCCCGTCAGAAGTCTGAGGAGGGGATGGATTACGGTGATTGTCGTGGAAGGCAATGTGCCCTTGGCTAAGGGAGGACAACCGAGTGAGCTGAAATTCTAACAAAGAACGCGGAATGGGATTGGAAACGTACACGTAGTTTGTTAACGAGAGTTCCGTTATGGCCTATTCGTCTTCATGTTCTAAATCGTCGAACAGCCTCGCCACGAGCGCCTCCAGCTTGCCATATCTATGCATCATCGCTCGATAATCCGCCTTCAATTTCAACTGCGATTGATCTTCCTGGGGTATCGTCTGCACAATTGCGTTCACAGCCTCGAACGCTGTCTTCAGTAATTCCGGTTGGCGATTTTCGCAACTCTCGTCCGTTCGATCCAGATCCCGGGCCTTCTTGACGAGATCGGCGATATCAATCAACGTCGTGATACCCGACACCTTTGTTTCCTGGGAGCTGGTTGATCGAATCGATATCTTCCTTGCCTTGAGGATAGCGGAGTTGATGGCACCGGTTACGTTGTCGACTATTGCCTCTCTGTCAGCTTCGAAATCGTGGTGAGAGGTGGCCTGCTCCCATTCCGGTTCCTCGAATTCCTCGATCGCCACCTTGCACTGAGCAAGAACCGCGGCGAAGTCGTATGGGCGTGTCGCGGCGCCTTGCTTTGTCATAAAGAAGGCAGTGAGGGACTCTCGCGCGCCAGCATTCGTTGCGATGAGCTGATTGATGGCGATGCGGAGGTCATGTTGAGTAAGGCGTGCCGTCAGACTGAGGATCTCGGGTGTAGTGAGGGTGGGCTGCGCCGGCATGAGGAATCGGCTGTCGCGAGCAGAGAGGCTCTGCTTTATCGCTGCGAGTTTGGCTGATTGGGTGGGGTCGGCGGCTGATGGGAGCGGTTTTCTGGCGCTTTCCAGCCTGACCATTCTTCGATATTTATTGACGGCTCGAGGCGTTGTTTGAGATCGCGATTCGTACCAAAGTTGACCTGTGAGATGAAGAGCGTCAGACTGGAGGAAAGAGAAAGTAATAGTTCGCAGGGGAAATCAAACCTCCCGAGCTGTTCGCGAGCAAGGGATCCCAATCGAAGCTGCACGCGTCCAAAAGGGAAGAGATACCATAGAAGGATAAGCGTGACTTACCGTCTCAACACCTGTGACCCCCTTCTTTCCAGAACGTCCGCGAAGCAGCCGAGCGATGCAGGTTGACTTCAGACACCGTATGTGCGAAGAAGAAGATGTACCGCAGATCTGAGAACGGTGTTCGGGCAACGACAGAGCTAACAACAGCTATGCGTGATGAAGGTGGTGAAGGGGTGATGGAACGAGTGAAACATTCGAACCAGCGAAACGGCCTGACGCGTTGCTTATATGATTCATATGATTCGCACATTGAAGGAGAAGGGGACGCGTTTCTGCTGCCTCCTGGTGAATCGCACGGAGGAGCTCAGGCAGTGAGTTAATCCAGTGATATAGCGACGAACTAGCTACAGCCTGTCACTGAACGGTTGCAAACTCGCAAGGACCTCGAATGATATGCATGTCTTCCGCAGCAACAGTATTGAAGGATATGCACATCTGACGTCTCGGGATTCTTTACTTAGAGCTTGAGTGCGGTGGGCCGGTGGCCCCTGCCGAAGACTCTTCATTACCCCTAATGCATTGCGACCCCTGGTCCTAATAATACGATTAGCCTACGCGCCGCGAGGTCCTTTGTCGCACTTACTCTGCAATCCGTCAGAAGAATTCGCCTCGGCATAGTTTAGGTGCTCATGCACGTACTGATGAATAGACATGGCAAGTAAGGGGAGAAGGACTGGCTTGTAAAATGGCACGGCAATATTGCTTGCAAACGGATAACTCACAATTATCCAATCGCACCACCTCAGCCTGTCCATCACGTTCTCGAGTTGGCCTCATCGTCCTCTCCGTCTGTATAATAGTTCTTCAGTTCCTTCGCCAGCCTTTCCAGCTCGTCGGCTCGTTCCATCAGTCCTTGTCCATAGGATGTCCCGTGAAATCGCGCCCTGTCATCCGCGCCCGATGTCTGGAGAATCGCCTTCACGGCGTCCACAGCACTCCTCATCAGGTCCGGTTGATTTTCGGGCACGTCCTGTTCAGTATCCATTTCAGGGGTACCCTTCACGAGATTACCGATATCGAGCAGGACCTCCATTCCCTTCATTTTCGTTTGCTGCGAGCTGGTTGATTTGATGCACACGTTCCTCACGGTATCGATCGCCGTCTGCGCCGAAGCCACTGCGCCGTCCGCGATATCCGATCGTAATTGCCAGTGGTCGTGGTGAGATCTTGCGTATTCCCAGTCGGAGTCATCGAAAACGTCGAGCCCTTCCTTGCATCGCGCAAAAACCGGTCCAAAATCGTACGGCCGTTCAGATGACCCTTGTGGTCTCTCGCAAAAATTCTTGAGGGCCACTCGAGCGTCGACGTTGTTATCGATGAGTTCGTTGACCGCGAGTAGCAGATCATGCTTGCTGAGGCGATTGACAAAAGCTTTGACTTGTGAAGGGTCTGTAGCCGGCACCGTAAGGTTTGATGATCGTGCCTGGTGGCTGGCAAGCTCCTGCTTGATTGAGGCTGACTTGGCGGACTGTGCGGGGTCCGAAGCAGATGCGCTTGGCTTCTTGTTGGTTTCGAATCTTCCCATTGCCAAATTCTGCGATGCTTGATGCGTGTCGACCACAGATTGTGCAATGTATGACCTGTACCGAAGCAGTTTTCAGTTGGCAATACAGAACTAGCGGCAGAAGTTGATGTTCGTTATAGAAGGGTCTCTTCGGGACCAGCGGAATATGCGACTCCATGTAACGTGCGGACAGTCTTGCCTGACAGGAGTCATGGGACCCACCTTCATTCGATTTCGCCGATTTACGAATTCAAGAAACGCCCTCTTCCTCCATTCACGAGACTCACCTGATTTCCTTACTTCGGTTCTCTCCTCCAAAGCAGACTTCGTATCCTCCCTGCGAAGCAGATTTCGTACGTGTGCGCGGCGGCGGCGATCCCGTGCAAAGCTATTGGCGGAAATGACTCTGGACAGATGGAAACCTGTTTGAGCGTGGCGTGATGGTGAACCCGAATTTCGTTTCAAGAGGTCGGAGCGCGAGTGATCCTCAAGCGCTGCGCTCAACAATCGCTTCCAGGTGATATCGGTGCACAAGAACCGATATCGACGACATCCTCGCAAACGAACCGTTTCCTGGATGCGAATCGCGAACTTCGCAAGGAGTGATGACGTCAGCTGAGAGGGTAGCAGTACGTATACTGTGGAGTCGAGACGGGCAACTGGACAGATCTTTTCAATTCTGCGGTCTGCTTTCTACCGCATGACGCGAACTCCTACAGGCCCCCAACTGTCAAATGCAAGCGACAGACAAGATCAGACAAGCATGCATATCTCCCCGTCGTAAAAGGCCGATCCGCGTATTCGGCTCGAAAGAACCCGGCGGGCAATAGCTGCAAAGCGCGAGAAGATATGCATATCATACATTCGTTACCTCTGGTAAGAATAATTTCTGCCGAACCGCCATAGTAAGCCATGCGTTCACCTGGTTGTGATACTGTTGTGATGTTGCAACACGCCTGATGTCCTGCAGTATTGCGTGGCGCGAATGATCTGCCAGAAGCTTGATAAGTCAAGGCCCGCTCATGCCGGAGGGAGACTCTAATGTAACGATACTCACCGCCTGAAACGATCGCGGCCAATGCTTCACCTCCTTACACCCCTTTCGGCTTCCGCTTGCTTCTGCTCGATGATTGGTAGCGTCTTCGCCAAATTCCGGATGTTTCTGCACCTTGACCACCAGTCCCGCAAAGCCGTTATTACCCGTTGGGTTTCTGTGTTCCACCCACATTCGAGCGAACAGCTTCTGCACAGACTGGAAGAGATCCGCCTTCAACACGTCTTTGTGATTCACTCCACATTTCTCCACATCATCCAGTCTCTGCGTACGATCAACCACATTCGCCATCTCGAGCATAGTATCGATGGCGGCAATCTCGCCTCCGGATAAGCTGCCCATTTTTCGGTGTCGTATTCCATGCGACTGATGCCGTAAGACATCAGCTCTTGCACCGTATCCACATCCTCTTGAATCTCTTCCGCGTTATGGGAGTTGAACCACTCCTCGCCACCGCCCATCCTGTGTGCCATCTTCTTCAGATCAATTTGGCGAAACGCGATATGTTTGTGAAACAGTCGACGGAACTCGACGGATGGTTTCTTTGATCTTGGACTACCTTCAGGATCGAGGGAGACGTAATCTGGTGGAATTATCGGCCTTGCGTTAGCGTCGCTCGGAACTGAGAGATAGAGAAGTACTGACAAGTCGTCCCAAGACAGTTTCGTTCAGTATCCGTCGTAGTCCCGACTGACGCCTTTGACCAGTGGAGCCAGTTCTTCGTACCTCTTGACAAATCGGTCGAAGACTGGCTGATCCAGTTCGCCTGATTGAGCTTGTCGCGCGGGTGTCAATGCTTGAATCGTTTCTCCTATGGCGTCGTATGCAGTGGCCACAAGCTGAAGTTGATGGTTGACTTCGGAATGAGAGTACCCCGTATCCCCCTTCAAGTCGGGCAAGCTCCGCATGAGATCGACAAGAGCGAAGAGATTGCGAAGTCCCTCCAACCTGGTGGCAACCGGACTCGTCGATCTGGTCGAGACCTCATGTAATCGCAGGATCGCCGAATCAAACTGGTTTCTGACGTCCCGCAAGCACTCGTGCTTCTCGTCCTCGTAATATTCATCGTTGATCTGTTCCCAGTCCTCGTCGTCGAAAGTCGCCGCGGTCTCCAAGCATTCCGCGCGGAGAGCAGCAAAGTCGAACGGTCTTTCGACGGAGCTGATCGGAGTGTCGCAATAGGCATGGATTATCGCTCGAGCTTCCGGACTTCCGTCAATCACCTTGTCGAGAATCGTTCTCAAGGCTCCTTCGTCACGGGATCGAATTGACTGTTTGACTTGGGCCGCGCTGGGCATCGTCGATGAAGAGGCTGCATTCCGGGATGTATCGTAGTTTGAAGTTGTTTCGCGGTGGCAGCCTTGGCGGACGCAGCAGGGTCTCCGGAGGAGCCCATGGGCTTCTGCGATGTTTCCAGTCGTCCCATTTGAAGAAGTGAAGTTGGGACGTTCGACGCAATATACAAAGTTTTCCTGCAATGTGAAGGGCAGAGTCAGCTCGACGGTCGCTTATCGTTTGAGGAGCCAGAGCTTCCCGATGTAATCATCATCCGCGACCATCCCCCATTACAAGACGAATACCGCCCACTCACGCTTCGTGCCTCCTTGCTCCTCTACCGGCAAGCATATACCCATATCAAAAATATGCGGGTACTCACCTTACCGTGGTGTTTCGTTCAAACGCTTCGATGTTTCCGAACTATGGAACGTCTGGCGCCAAGTGACAATCGGTAATGCATAACGCCGTAGGCCCGTAATGTCAGGTGATTTTGCCGTGGTACTGCCGTGGTAGCTTGTAGGTGACGGGGAGAGTCGGAGTGGTGTTTCTGGTATCGCAAAGCTTTTCTCGTGAGGTCGGAATGCAACACAGCAGAGGCCTGAAGTGCACGTTGATGGGAGAGTCAAGAGCAGGTGATGAATGGAAGTGGAAGGGCAGAAGTTGATGTCGAGAGCTGAAACGCGTTGAGGTTTGCCGCACCATGAGTCAAGACGCGGAGTGTTTCGCCTTCATGTGACTTTCATGATTGCAGGTTGAAAGGGCATTGTGAAGTCTTCAAAGAGTCTTCGAAGGTCCAGTCCCATGGCAGCATCATTTGCCCTTCACCTGGGACACCGTCCGTCATGTTTGCGCATCGTCTTGGAAGCAGCATGTCAAATCCCCCACTGCAGCGATAACTAGAAGTCGTCTTAGCAACGTAGTCTGGAAGAGACAAGGATGCCAACATCGCCAAACTGCGAGCAGACCACCAGAGCTTTTCCGAATGATGCGCACAAGCAATCCCAACAACACACCTGTTAGCGTCTGGGAGTGTGCGTGTCTCAAAACATACACGGGTCATACCTGTAGTGGAGAAGAAGCCTTTCCAAGAGTCTCTGCAGCATTGCAGGTACGATCATGCATGATATCTAGGTCATTCAAACTCTTTTCTCGGGATACCAGATCACCGAGACACAAGTACAACAAGCAAGATGCAACATCGCTGCATAAACACAGCGTATCTACTCAATCACCGACTTCCGTCCATCATCATCAACATCCTCATCATCCTCATCCCCATCATCATCGCCGTCCTCATTCTCACTTCCCGACACCTGCGTAACGTCTTGGTCCACCAACTGCTTACGCGACTTCTTTTCACGAGGTTTCGCAGCCGGCATCGATGCCTTGAATTTTGGGCGCTCTGTCGTCTTCCTCTTTCCGACAATTTTCTGGGTTGTCTGTGCACTTGTCGAGGTCGAGGCTGCCGGTTCTGGTGTCTTCTGCTCCCTTGATGCTTCAGCGCGAAGAGCAGCTTCATCCAGATAAGCCTCGGCGGAATGCGCTTGGTCCTCGGCGAGCCTTCTACTCCAGTCGTTGATGTTCACCACCTCCCCGCGATTGCCCCCCGCAGGTCGGGACCTGGCAGACTGGGCAGTTGGAGGCGCAGTTGATACAGGAGGAGCTGGTGCGTGAGCGAAAGCTTGCGACGCGGTCCATGCTGGGGGTTCGGGCATGTTCAGGGCCGGATCGATCACCGGAGATCGCTGTTCCACCGGCAACGTGAAGTTGGGCCTCGCAGGCGGCGGAGGTGCGAGAGGCTGGTTCATGTAAGCCGGTCGGAAACGAGGTTCAACTTGAGACCAGTCGAAATCGTCAGCAGGCGGGGGCGCGGGTGCGGTGACGGCTGCAGGAGCTGTTGCCGGTATGTCGTCGGGATGGGCCGGCATTCGGAACGGCGCTCGACGGGGAGCGAACTCTTCAGCGGCTGCGAGATCACGCAGGGCATTCTCCAGATCCTCCCTTGCCTGACGCTGCGCCTCTACCGCCTGCGCTGTCATACCGTTGATGTTGCCCCCTGCCCGGTCTCGAGCCGTCAGGGGCTCTGAGACTCGCCCCAACAAACTTGCCCTGCTGGGAGCGGGCGCGACGCGTCTATCTCTACAGATTGGACTGGCGTCACCGGATCTGGGCTGAGCAGGCCTGATATTGGGTACCGAAGGGCCGCTAGACGTCATCGGTGTGCTGGCGGCGCTCGGCGCCGATGGGGCGGGGAGAGGTTGCTGCATTCGCGATCGTGCCACACTGGGAGCCGCCGGCGGTCTTGAGGGCAGCAAGGGAGGCCGAGGTCCTGCCGGAAGGGTCACACGCTGCGGAGCGCCATTCGAGATCGGAATTCTGTTGAGAGCGATCGGTGCGATGGCAGGACTTGGTGGTGGTCGGACCTGCAATCCAGATGGGCCGGACGACTGAGGAGGCTGCTGCGCGCCGACTCGAGGACGGGGTGTCACCGGAGTGATGGGCTGCGGAGGACCGTTGGATAAAGGTGGTCTACTGAGAGGAGCAGAGGGGGCGGCAGGTACTGCATCGGCAAAGCGGACTTGACGTCGAGGCGCTGCTGGGACGGTGACGGGCTGCAGAGGACCAGCGGATATGAATGGTTCACGGGCAGAAGCGGGCGAGGCGACAGGCCGGGCTTCCTGCATGACGCGTTCCGTATGCTGACGTCCCATTTCCGATGCTGTCGTCATGATGTTCATGTTGGTCGCCGCCCCTTCCAAGTCCATCGCCTCTTCTTCAGCCGAGACTTCAACTTGGACTCGCCCGGTGTTCTGTCCGGCAGTCACAGGGCGCTCAACTTCAACGTCCATCCCCGCAGCTGTTTGCGAATTGACAACAGGAGTTGAACCGGTGGTAGACGCCGGTTGGCCAGCCGAATGTCGGGCGCTGTCTTGCAAAGAAGCTGACGCAAGAGGCTGGTTGATCAGGCCATCCACTTGCATCATCCCCTCTGCTTGAGCTAGCTGCGGCGTCTGAGAGTTCATCGTTGGCCCCGGCAGATACGTTTGCTGATTGGCGAAGAGTCCCGCATAAGCTGGCTGCGTGACATGCTGTACTTGCGGCAGTGAAGGAGGGACAGGCGCATGTCCGATATCGACCAGTCCGAACGCAGTCGCGGGCACCTGGGCGATAGGAGCTACCTGGGCCGCCAGTGACAAGAGGCCGCTAGCTGCAAGCTCTTCCGCCGCTGTTGGCTGGAACGCTTGAGCCGGCGCCGGATCACTCAAATCCATCGGCATGACATCTGAGCCGAGGTTGTAGGCGGATGCCGGAATATTGAACGTGTTCCAGGGCGTCGCGGGGGTCTTGGGCTTTCTTCGACGCGGCGGGGTAATCACAAGGATCTTCTTGACGTACTGCCACGAGACTGACTTTTCCTTCGACTTGTGGAGTTGCTCGATTTTCGTGAAAGCACGCTTGGTTGTCACCTTCAATCGCTGTGCAGACCTCAGCTGATCAGCACGTGGACAACGTCCAAGACGAGAGTGGCAGCAGCACTTACCTTGAAGGCTGACGCTAGTTTAAGTTCGATAGGTTCCGCCGTCTCGACCGTCTCCTCTCGCTCGACTTCTTGAACCGGTGCTGAATCGACAACACTCTCCCCTGGGGGGCCATACGAGCTTCCCGCAGGCATGATGGATGTGGGAGTCTCCGCCTATGTAAAGAGTCGCGAGTCAGACGCTGTGATCAGGCGTGAAGAGGTGTTCGTGAGCGGACGTACCGATGAAACCGCCTTTGCCACCTGCAACGATCCCTCATCTCCGCTTGAATTCTTGTCGTTCTTTCCCGCCTCGTTGCTAGGCCTCGCTGGTGCCTCTGATATCGGCAGCGAAGCCTCGATTTGATGCGCTGACGATTCGGCAACGACTACCTCTGATGTCGGCAGCATCGTAGCCTTTTCTTGCTGTGCGGCGGGTGCGACGAGGGCGGCCTCTGATGTCGGCGCACTGATAGCCCTCTTCTCCGATGCTGTTGCTGACTCCGTAACGCTTGATGCCTCTGCTGTCGGCAATGCGACGTCCTGCTGAACATTCGCTTCAACGACGAGCGCCTCTGCTGTCGGCGACCTCGTCTTCCTTTCCGCAGATCCGGGAAGCGCGACGACTGCCTCTGATATCGGCGTTTGCGTCGCTTGCTGTTGGGCTTCTGGAGCTGTTGTAATCGCCTCTGATATCGGCGAGACTGCTTGCTGCTTTTGTGCTGTTGATTTGATGACGTTTCCCTTTGATGTCGGCAACACAGCACGTAGCTGTTTCTTTGCTGATGTCGAGCCGAGTGCCGTTGGAGTCGGCAGTGCGACCTTTTGTTGTTTGGCTGCTGGATTCTGGACAGGCGCTACTGATATCGGCGACTGTGCTTGCTTCCTTGGTGCTGGTGACTTGACGACGATCGCCTTTGCTAGCGGCGACGAAGTCCGATGCTGTTTGGGTGCCGGTGCGGTGTCGACTACCTCTGATATCGGCAGTACGACTTTTTGCTCCTGTTTCGCGGGTTCCTTGACAGCCGCCTTTGATATCTGCGACGCTGCTTGCTGTTCTGCTGTCGGACCGGACGCTGTCGAGGCTGCTTGCGGCGGAAGGCCCTGGTATTGTATTGCAAGAGAGTTCAAGATCTACAGCGCAAATGTGTTAGACGGGAGAAGGGCCGAGAGGAATAACCAATCACTCACCCCTAGGAACTTGACAAAATCCGCCTTGACCTGCCCAGACGCGCTTCTGCCTTTCTTGACGACCGGACGCGAGATGATGAAGACGTATGACAATGCGTGAAGGACTGCTATTCCCACGACAACGCCTAGGATACCTCGAGTCACCACGGTGGCGAACGGATGCTGGAAGCTTGTGCTGATGGGCGCGTGGTGTCTAAGGGTAAGCTGAGTGCGGAGAATGGTCAGCTCACGTCGCAAGGATCAACAGGGGGAAATGACATACTGCGTTGTTGAAGCATACTTGATGTTCATTCGTGAAGAGCCAGGCGTTCTGGTTCTTGAGATGCTCGCTGTTCGCTTCCGACCTTCGAAGCCTGTCATACACACTCTCCGTCGCTTCCTTGTATGCCTCTGCTGCTTGGGCATACTCTATTCCTCGATCCACATGCCATCGCGCCCTCATCTCCTTGTCCTCAGCAGCACCTTCGAGCCAGAGCACAGCAGCCCATTGAGGATTGGGATACGTGCTGGCTTCCGAGTCCTCGATGTACTGTTCGTGCGCCTTGCTGATTGGCGGGGTGTATTCTGGTTGATAAGACTCGATATCTTCGTCCGAGAAGGCTGAGAGGTCGGCCCGGATAGGTGGGAATCCGTCTGTAAGAGCAGCACGTCGAGATGTTAGCGGTGCACCAGCGAGTGATTTGAAAGGAATGCCAAACTTACCAAATTCGGGAAACGTGGAGCTGGATACGTCGATACCTTCGATGATTTCCGCAACGGACGAGCTTGAGAGTTCGAAAGCTGCAACGACCGGCGTCGCAGCTTCGATACCGCAACCAGGGGAAGCGAAAGTCGAGCAAGCGGAGAGTTCAGCAGCGGCAGCTGGCTGCATGAGCTTCATCGAGCCCGGCAAGAAACCCGCGGCTTCGAGAGAGGCTTGCTCGTACGCCCACGACGCGATTCGAGATCGGTCGACGGGGATGATTTCGGTGTTCTGAGACGAGCTGGTGGTGGTAACTTCGGGAACGGGAGCAGTAACTTGTTTCCTGCCCTGTTCGAAGCCTTCAGCGAAAGCTGACATCGTCGACGCGATCAACGACCCGAATAGGGTGGGTTTGATCAAGCCGAACATGTTGAAACCGTCAGAGGTGTTTGTGAAAACGATACTGACGTGGGGAAGGAAAGGTCTTAACGAGGACACGAACGAGATGCAGGGGATCTCACTCTTATAACATTCGCAGAATGAGAAGTGACAGCGCATCGGAATATGTCATAACTGTACAAGCACGACAAGAGATAAAGAGTTCCGCAGCGTAGGCGTTAGGCCACGGCGAAGGAGCAGCAGAGAATGCTCGTGTACTGACGAATGCGAATCATTCCTGCGCATCCCAGCTTCCCGAGGTGTCACCCGACACTCAGCCCTTGACCTCCTCTCCTTCTCTCCCAGTCTCGACCTATCATCTCCCTCGCTTCCAGGACCGATGACCAAGCAGCCGTACCCGATTTGACATTTTGGCGCGGTAGAACCGTGAAGATCTGCAGTCTCGGCCTTGGAGCGATAACGAAAGGAGTCGTTCGTTGTGATGGGCGAGTGAAGTTTCGGATCGGATCGCGTCGCGGATTTGGATTGAGAGTCGACGGGGAGATGGGAACGTCGTTGACGGGGTAGGGATGGGTTGGCGACGAAGTGGAAGCGACCCCATGGTATACGTTGCGTGGACCTGACGACAGGACCTAGCGACGACGAGCACAAGTCAGCCCACGTCCTGCTTTATATAGAATTCAAATTCACTGTACTCACCCTTGTCTTGGCCAACCTGGAACACCGGTCAGAAACGCGTGGAAGGAACGCCGAGGAGGGATCCGCATGTTGTATCCGCAACAGCTGATGAGGCAACAGCGCGCAGGCCAGGCGACAGGCGTGTATGCAACCGATGCGATGTGTGACGGCGAGAGATCTCGATCCGGACGGGTAGGGATTGAGACCGGGGAAGATGGTGCATCGGCAGTGCGACGATGTAGGATCGGTTGCACGAAAGATGTGCGACGTCGAGCGATGGCAGTGGAAGGGGCTTGGACGCGACGGAGTCGAAGCGGTGGTGGTACGATGAGGGTAAAGGTGATGTTGCAAAGTGATGGTGGTGCGAAATGGTGTAGCCAAGCAGCGTGGGTGATGAGTGATGGGGAGTGACATCGCTCGATGCAGGTGGATGTTACGATCAAGGTTGTAGGGTGATGCAAGCACACAGACAGCGTTATACGACGTCGCATCGAGCAATAACACTTTTACAATTTGATGTCATGGTCGGCGTAACGGTGTTCGAATATTGGTGGAAGTCGACGACGGTAAAGGGGTTTGCAGAACGACATGTTGACGTTGTTACCGAAAGGAGATCGGAGAGGATACGGTGGATTGCTTTGGATGTACCGCCGCAGATGGTATAACGAATGGTGGATCGGTGGAGATGATGGTGTATGCGGAGTTGGGGGTGATGGACGGATCGATTTGGCAAGCATGGGAGCTAGCATGGGGCCATGCCATTCCAGGTCGATGTGGGAACGTCGTAGTTGAGACAAGATGCACACCCGTCATACAAAGCGGCATGTTCGCAAGTCGAACAGCAGAAGAAATCCACTTGCGACGGCAGAGCCAAACTCCCCATCCTGACAAGCTTCCCTATATACGCAACGTCAGCGACGAACAACAAAGAGCGAATCTCCCCAAATGCTGTGCTTACCTTGCATTGTGCCCTTCAAGCGTCGAGGCGAGGCCTTGTCTCCTGCAGATCCGAGGCGATCGGACACCCTACTCCTTTCCCTCGAAATTCGCCTGCTTCCGTTTCATCCTCTCTTCTCCTTCTTTGGCTTTCATTCATCGATTCCTCTGCGCTGCTTAACCGCGCGCAAATGTCGACAGAGTGTACTCAACACGAGCTGGTCGAGGATGTCGTCCCAGCAAAGACGATGCGTGAACCGGGACCGCGATAGGAGGTCGGAGGTGAAACAGGCGAGTCTTCTTCCGAAATTGCGGTGTTGTCGTGATGTTGATGTACTGACGACCGCTCCATGCAGGCAGCAAGCGACCCCTCGACCATTCCAGAATCGTCTCCTGACGCTACGTCCCGCCGTACGTCGCCCAAGCAGCGGCAAATCCCCCGATCATCCCATCGTTGGCGTTCCTCGTTTCCTTCGGGATCCTTCGTGTGCGGTATGATTTGCAGGAATTGTCGTGGGTACTTGGATTGCGGTTCCAGTGAGTAGATGCGCCTCGTTATGCCAAGTCGTGGTTCACATCCTCTTTATCCCGCCCAGCGTCTTGCAAGACATTCCCCATTACGGACAACTTGACGAAGACGACGACGACGACGTTGTGCGGTTTTACCGATGTCGGTTCTTCACGTTCGATGGATATCGGTGCATCAAGAGCTGCGATCCCCGTTCAGCCATGGTCCGTCCGTCCTCGGGGAAGTCGTCTCTCGCGTTGCAATGTGGAAGAGAGTGTCGTCGAAACGCACAGTACGTCCGCTCCCGATGTTTGCGCCGTTGTCATGCTGATGATCCTGTCTTGCTCCGCTTTGCCAGCGCTTGCTTTTCGGATTCCATGTCTTTCGAAGAGATCCATGTCGAGCCCAGCAGACATCACCTGCGTACAACGGTTGTCTCGATCAGCCATTTCGAAGGCATCTTCCGCGATGGTCGATCACGTGGAAATAGCGACGACCTGGTGAGTCATCTTGGATACGCGCGTCCAGCTGCCTCAAGAACGGTTCGAGAATCCGGAAACGAGGGGTCTCATCCACTAGGTGGGAAGGTGTGAGAGAGTGTGGACGGACATTTGGGATGGCCGCAGGGGAAGGGAGTAGAACAAGGTCGAAATGGCGCCCCTGAAACGGAAGAAGGTTGTTATGGCAAGGTCAGGTTGTGACGCGACAAAACAAAACGAAAGATGCATCAATACGATCTAGCGAAATCCGAACACACAGGACACCGGCCATGTTGTATGCGTCGTGTATACGCTGTCAATGAAGACGTTGTATCGTCCGTTGTGACAGCTTCAGCCGAGACTTCCAGATGTATATTACGGGGCGTCCCAGCACCCGGTGTACCGCCGGTGTAGCTTCCCGAACGCTCAGCTAAAAGATTGAGCGAAGTACGGCTGCTCCGAGTGAGCAGCAGACCCGGTGCGCCGTGAGAGACAGCTATATCAGGTCTTAGGTCCAGCCAGGGAATTGTTGGCATGGCTGGCGTTTCCGATAAATGCTTTCAGGCCACTTGAGCAAACTCAAACCCAGCTTCCAGTAAATGAGATGGACGTCGGTGAACTCGCAACGGTTGTGCACAGTATCAGATATGTATATCACATTCACCCTACGTCTGTTGGCGGGTATGGTCTGCTTTACAACGGTGTCCATTCAATACAACATGTCGATGTCGCTGTCCTCGCTGCCCTCGCAAAGTCGGTATCAGTACGTCACGAACGCCAGATCCGATAACTCAATGACTTACCCTCCAATTTTCGTTGACCCTCTATGCTGCGTTATCCTCGCAAGAAGTGACCAGCCTTGCCGTTCCCCACAACTCAGCCAAGCTGCGATGTTGCTCCAATTTGCTTTGCAGAGCGGGGAATCGTTCCGCTCGAAAGTCTTCAGGCGATAGTGACAGCCAGACCTCCTTGACCGTTGCGTACGCCTTTGTCAAGAGAACCTCCTGCACATCCTTCTGGTTGAGCTCTACGTCCGCTCCTAATCCCTCGACCTTGGCGACGATGCGGATGATGTCGAACAGAGTCTCGACTCCTTGCATCTTGTTGTCTCCCGTAGCGGTCGCGGTCATGCAAGCTTCTTTGATCTCGTCAATGGCACCTCCTATGCCCTCTTCTATGCAGTCCATATACCATCCTCCATCGATCTGGTTGCGACGCCTATACCAGTCAGGCCACTTGCCGACGCCGACGAGCTCTTTCTTGCAGGTCGTGAAGCGAGCTTTGAAGTTGAAGGCTTTCGGGCGAGGTGTTCGGTGCTTCCTCGGTTTCTTCAATGTCGGTGCATCAGTTGCAACATGCTGGACCGAGCCGTTTGGCACTTTAGCAACTCGTGGCATTGCGTGGCTTGTGGGCTCGGGATGGGGATGTCGTTGATTGATTCGCTCAGGAGTAGAGATCAAGATGTGCTGTAGGAGAGGCAATGTGGGTATCAGCCCATGCTCTGAAACTTGCCCGCTGAATCTGTCCAGCTCTTTGGGAGCCGAGGGGTGGAACATGGATTGTGATGTGACTCACAATGCGGCTTGCTTCGCTTGTCGAGTCGTCGACTTCGAGGCGGTAGACCGTAGAGGTAGTCGCGGTGGGTCTGGAAGGATTCTGCGTGTGTTCGCTGGTAATACTTTGGTGAGGCGTTGTTGAAAGCTGAGGCAGCGAAGAGACCGTGTTCAAGCTGGCGATAGAGGATCAGACTGGGGCAGGAGAGATTCTTGCGAGATGCTCGACGCGTCCAGAGGGTCTCGGAAACAAAACACGCCGAATCACCTTCGCCTCATGTGCGCTTGCGGTCTTTGCGTCTTTGTCGATAATGTACTGGAGTACCGGAAGTGGTAGTCGCCCGGGAGATTAGGAACAAGACACACGGACGTCGGACAGCGGTGCCGTTCGATTGAGCTGACATGCATCTATTGCGCGGCGTACAATATACCGCATCACGCTTGACGCAGTCTGGACAGTCTGGACATCTCAGCGGTTGCGATTACCAAGGTCGGTAACAATCGAGAATCGTTCTGGAGTGCATCAGATGAGACGCAGCGAAAGCACCGCAAGTCATACAGCGCCCATGCTCAACTCATCGCCCTGTATATGCATATGCGCATCAGCTACCGTTATACTCTCCTTGGGACTTGATGCATTTACCATTTCTCGAACGTCCTACATGTACTCCCTATAATCTTCACCATACTTCTGCCTGAACAGGGCATCCTCCTCCCTACTGAACCCATTCTCGTCCATATCATCTTCGCTGTCGTCCTCATCGTCATCCTCCTCGTCCTCTTCAAGATCGGCCAATTGATCTTCGACTTCCTGTTCGATTGCCGAAGCCGACTGCTCCCCGTAATTGCGACACTCCTTGAGGAAGGTCTTGAAGGTGGTTGTATTGTAGAGCTTTTGTCGTTCCTCGACGGCGACTGTCTTGCAAATGGCTTCCATCGCTGAGAACGCACCCTCCGTCAGATCTAGGCATCTGTCTTCAGAAGACGAGTCCTCGTCTTCCAGGTCCTCGTTTCCATCCAAAAGGATGACGATATCCAGCAATGTCTGCATTCCCTCGACTTTCGCGGTTCCGAAAAATGTCGGTTTGCTGCAGATGTCCTCGAGGTCACTGTAGACCGCATTGATCTCGTCCGCGGCCTGGCTTGCAGAGATACTGGGACCTCCATCATCGGAATCGTATTCGTGGTCGACGGGTCCGACCTGATCCAACGCGTCCACACATCTCGAATAGAAGGGACCGAACGTCTAGCTTCTGCCCCGACGGGCATGTCGCAGAAGTGGAGGAATGTTGTTCTTGCGTCAGGATTGCGTTCAAGGATGTTGAATAAAGCGCTTCGAAGATCGTCCTTGCCGAGGTTGTCGAGACGTTTCACGAGCTCTGGAGACATGGCCGGAGCGGATGTTGGGTCGGAGTTGACGGAGACTTTCGAAGTGACAGCTTGCTTGATGCCAGCGACTCGGGCAGCTTCTGCGGGATCTCGACTGGAGGCGAGTGATTTCTGAGGTGCTGATAGTCTGCCCATGATCGACCAATAATAAGCGGATATCGTGGCACGAATCTGAGGGGACTGTAGGGCAGAGGTTCGTCAGTGATTTTCTGTGACCTCGTTGATATACTGTCTTGCGTTCTCGAACATCCAAAAGCAGAGTCTACCGCCGACATATTTGCAGGCATGGTCTCCACGGATGATGATCAAAACAGAAGACTCACGGATGTAGCGGGTGCTGAAGAATTCTAACGTTGCAGTCTTGACTCTCCTGGACCGAAGTGTGACCTTCGCAGGGCGGGGATTGAAGCGGATGTTTTCAGGTTGTTGTAACTGCGATGCGTCGGGCTACTGAGCGGATCGTACTTTGGAGATTGTTAAAGTAGGCAAAGAATCTCTGGCGTTCTTCTGTCAGCGAGGTCCAGAGAGATAGGATCGATGTCGGGATTTGCAAACGGGATATGGAAATATGGATCACACAATCCGTTAACCTAATTGTAAACCTTGTGGGAGCTCTTGTGGGCAGCTTCTTGGTTTCGGATGCAGAAACGCGTAAAGCATGTCTTCATGTGATATCATTTGGTCACGCGTCTGGCCCCTTTCCTACCTCCCTTACACCTAGTGAGCCCAAGTAGCACCGATAGCCTAATCACACCCAACTTGGTATGCCTCCTAGAACTTCCTCCCCGTCGAACAGCGAAATCTGTGCGAGGTCTCCAAGGTGGCCGCGTTATTTTCGCCATCTCCATCTCCGTCTACGCCCATGAGAGCTGTATGCATATGACCGGAAACCCATGTCGATCTAGGATTGGGCCGGTCCATAGCGTGCGCAATCAGAAAGAAGCGGGGGAACGGTCGTCGCTGGAAGAGCCGCGCTTGTCAGTCAATGCGCTGGCGAGTCTGTGTGGTTGCTCCTTACAATCTGCTAACACAATACCTTCCGCCCGGCTAACGGAATGCGCATTTACTTCTGTATCTCCGCCCGAAGTGCCCGTCGTCCGACCCTGACAGATCATCCTCGTCTTCGTTCTCCATGTCATATTGGAGTTCAAGAGCCCTGAATTCGATCTCCTCGCTGTAGGACATCTCATCGCCCTTGAGATCGTCCAGCTGGGCTTCGACCTCCCGCATCATCACCTGTTCCAGCCCGTGTCCAACGCTTTTGCAGCGCCGGACAAATTCTCGCCACTCGTTGGTGTCGTACAAGTGTTCGCAGTCGCCGAGATCCATCGACACGCAGATGGTTGCCATTGTTTGGAACGCCTTGAATATCACTTCGTATCGCCGCTTGTTTGTAGTCGGGTCGACAGGGCTGGACTGGCGGGTGGGATCCACGAGGGCGGCGATGTGCAATAGCCAGCGGTTTCCTGCAAACTTGTTGCTCCAGGGGACCGCTTCTGGCTTACAAGTCGCCTCCATCTTGCCAAATATCGATTCGATTTCCTTCGTGGCCACGTCGAAGGAGTAAGCTTGAAGAGCGTGCGAACAATGTTCGTAGTAGCGGTTGGAAGGTTTCGTCCCTTCCGCAACTTCCGTTGGTGGGTTGCAGAATGTCTCGAACATCGCCCGTGCGCCGAGGTGGTTGGCTTGAAGAAAATGAGTGAGCGTTTGCCGCAAACGGTCTTCGCTCAGCCCTTCCGGAAGTGTCTGCTTTCGCGCCTTGAGGATGATGGTGAGTGCATCCCGTAGGCCTTCCTCTTTGAGCCCGGAGAGCTGTTTCCTGAGACTTTCAGGCATCGGTGGAATTGAAACCGCGGTCGACGATGGAGCGGAAGCTTGACCGGTAGGAGCTATGTCTTTCGTGGGAGTGGGACCGCCTTGCTTGATAGCAGCGACCCTAGCAGATTCCGCCGGATCACGGCTCGAGCCCGCCGGCCTTTGTGGTGTCGGTACTCTTCCCATTGTCGGATAGTGCGGTGTCTAGTTGTTTCTTGACGAGTGGATTTAGTTCGGGTATCTGGAGTCCTGGACAAGGAGGCAAGTCAACCACGCACGTTGCGTTTTCAGAGCTGAAGCAGCCTACTCACAGATGGCGGGTCTTGGTAAGCGGGGAGAGCGTTACGCGTGGGTCCCAGTAGCGGCCGTCGTCTTGTGAGGGACTGGTAAGATAGCCTTTTCGTATGCCGGCCACAAGAGGACTATGACTGCCTTGACTGATTGACGAGCTGAACTGAAGCAGCTTGCGGCCGAACGCCGAAAGGAGTAAAGTGCGGATGCTGAAACGCGTCGCCATTGCTCCTTCATGTGATTACATTTATTCCTCGGTCTGGTCCAGCAACTGTCTAGCAGGTGCAGTCTGGCTGTCAAGTCACCCTACCATATCGCATCCCGACGCAATGTTCGCCAGTTTGTCATCCACCGCACAGCCCTCCGCTTCTCACAAGCCTCGACAACATCAGCGACATGTCAGACGCTCGACCGACGAAACGACCTCGAATCGATGGGGTGCTGTCAGACCTTCCAAATGAGGACGTCCCGCGACAGGAAGAAGTATCCCGGCGAACGTCGGGCATGTCGGACAAGGACCTCCGCCGTGTGATAGTCGATATTGTCAGAAATAATGACGAAGCTTGGCGGCGATTCCAGAACATCGTACCGCCTGCTCCAGGGCAGTCAGTGACCAAGGCAACGCCGGCTCCAGTGATAATCCCAGTCAGCAGCGCAGTGGCCGAGCAGGATGACGATGAACCAGAGAGCGACTTCGACTACACGGAATTCGAGAATGAATGTGACGCTGTCATGATTGCCATGGAGAAATACGGAACGATGAAGCGTTACTCGAATAATGCACTGGAAACGGTTGAAGCGATTGTGACTCAAGCGTACGAAGCTATCGCCAATGACTGCCTCGAAGACGACGACGGAGACGAGAATGGCGAGAATATCGAATACGAAACCAAGAAGAATGGCATACACGCGCTCGCCATGATCGTGGGACACATCTATGACTATCGACACGGAACCGTCACGAACTCATTAATGGGATGCGAAGCCGGAGAAGTCGCAAGCTATATGAAGGCAATCGTCAAGACCCTCAAGCCCCACGAACTAGACAGACTTCGACCCGGATTTGAAAAGAGGATGCGAGAGGTGATAGACACGATGCGTGAAAATGTCAAAGAAGATTTCACGGAGATCGCTCTCATGCTCGGCATCGACCCTTAGAGTTGTCCCGAAGCGGCAACGGTCAATTGGCCGTGCATACAGTGGGTCGTCATATCATTGGTGAACTACTGGTGCATTAGCTGATGTTGACTTCCCAAGCGGTCTCATTCCGTTCGTGACTGTCCAGAACGGACACCCGCCATTACGAACCGAACCAGGCTGGATTTTCACAAAGGTTGTATATTTGGGTTTATAGCGAAGTTTTCGAATGGATGTTACCCTGCGCATCATCATTGGCCAAAGATGTGAATAGATGCCAAGGAAGTTTGATGTATTCATGTTTCGTGTCATCATGACACTTAATGCAGACGTGCTGAATGATACAAGATGTTGTCCCTGTTTCCCCTTTCTGCGCATCGCATTACACCCCACGAATACATGAATGCAGAATGTCTAGCGTTTCGCCGAGACGCATGCCCATTACTTCTTGACCTTGTCGAGCGCCTTTTCGAGAGTCGACAGTTCGGACAAGATCGCTCCTTCACCCTCGATCTTCTTGAGCTGTGTGCCCTCCAGCGCCTCGTTCTTGGCCCGTCTATCTTTCAGATCCTGAATTGCTTTGAGCTATGGGAGTTGTCAAACCGTCAGCAAACTTTACAAGATCCCCCGAAACTGAAAAGACACACCTTCTTGTTCAAATTTCGGATCTTCTTCTGCAGCGCCTCGGCCTCTGCGTTGTCTGCGCTCTCGACAACGGGAGGAGGGACCTCCTGTACGGGAGTGGACGGCACGGAAGGAGCAGGGCTGTTGACGTTGCTGCCTGCAGCTCCGGCCTTCTTCTTCTTGTTCTGTTTGCCATTCGGCGGCGTCGCAGTGCCATCAGCCGCGGTAGAACCGGCACCAGGCACGGTTCGCGGGCGGGGCACACGTTGGCCGGGTACGTAACGCGGTGTAGTTGCAGCCGGTGCATTTGCTGCGGAGCCTTCTTCCTGTCGCTTGAAGATGTCGGGAGCGGCGGTTCCCCTGGCTCCCGGCGGTCGGTATGCGCCAGCGGGCTTGCCGGTGACGGTCGGAGTAGACTTGGGACCGAATTGCGCAACACTCGCAGACGGCTGAGGTGCAGGCGGGATTTCGGCAGGGAAGGGGATTTCGGCGGTGTCCGGTCGCCATGTGGTCTGACAGGCAGTGATGATCAGCGGCTCTGCCGATGCAGCTGGTTCTCGAACATACCTGATAAAGCTCATCCAGTAGCTGCACGTGGAGAAGCTTTCCAGCGCACCACCACACCTTGACTCCGTTGTCCACCCGTAATCTCGGGCTCAAGATACCGGTCAGGATGAATCGACCACAAGGACTCCATTCGCATACGGTCGAGTTTGGTGCCGAAAACTCGCAAACCTTTTTCCGACTGCGGAGATCCCAGATGTCGACGTTTCCGTTCAAGTTGCCGAAACCGGCGGACAACAAGAGCCGTCCTTGAGGCTGGTACTTGAGGTAGTTTCGGGCCTCGGTTCCAAATGAATGCATCTCGTTCGCCTTGGCGTCAAAGAGCGTGGTTCGCGCTGGAACGTAGCCGTACGTCACGGCGAATTCCCTCGAGTTGGGGTTCCATGCGAAATCGTGGATCGGCCCTTCCTTCTCGAGCATGACCTTGCATTCGTATTGTCCGTTGAGGTTGATGAGGTAGAGATTGGTTTCCCCGTAATATGACTTTCCGCTCGCGTCCACGTCCGAGGTCGTCAAGAACAGAGCCTACACGAAAAGGGATTAAGCACATCGCGACCAATGGCTTAAGCGTCTACTCACAGTGTTACCGGTCTTGTTCCACTTCAACAACACCTTGTCACCCTTGAAGAAGTTCTTCCTCGCCTGCGTGATCGGAAGAGGCCCACTTCCACCCTTGCTGCTCACAGCGTCGATCAAGTCCCTGAGCGTGTACAAGCTAACATTGGCGGGAGCACCCTTGTACTCGGCTGTCCAGATGGCGACACCTTCCTTTCCTTGCGAGATCGGTGCGACGGGTGTCGGTGTTCCGTTCACGGCAGATGCTTTTGAAGGGCTCAGCCATAGAGACTTGATCGATGGACCGTCCACCCGGAGTTTCGATACTGGTGCGAGGAGGCCGTACGCCTCGGCGATCGTCTTGACATCCGTCCCTCCGGAAAACGAGGAAACATCCGGGAACTCTTCCGCAAATTGGAATATGGAAATCTCCGACGGCCCCGAAAGCCGGAGGAGATGCGTTTCGTGATCGTTCACGAGTGGCTGCCAGTCCGCGAACGATTTTTGCTGGAATCCGGCGATTTCCCGTGGTGCGACGTCGGATGTTTGTTCGTCCTCTGAACCAAGCCACCAGACTTTCAGGTTTTTGTGTCCTGCCTCGCCGTCTTCCACTTTGGTGAGACGTTCCCAGGTGAAGAGGAATCGACCTTTCGGGGAAAAGGCCATGTCCATCGCATTGGGGAGTTCTATCGATCGTGCGGCATCTGCTGATCTCGTCGATACGATGTGAACACTGTGCGAAGGATAACGTTGGAGAACGCAAAAGACGGTATTTGATCAAAATGCTTACGTGGTGCCGACGATGTATCCGAAAGTCTTGCCTGAAGGTGAATACTTGAAGCTCTTTGCTGATGCTGCTCGACTGTTTGACATTCGGGGAGGTGAGGGAAACATCCAAGTATGATGGGAGATGACGAATAGCGAAGGAAGAGGATCAAGCAGGCAATCAGCGAAAGTTTCCACAATCGCACTTTCGCCCACGTACTCAGGAAGACTCGGAGAATTTACGTAGGAGGGGTGAGCATCGACGAGACCGATGCTCTTTTGAGCTCGATCTGCAGGTCCGGGATAGGGTTAGCCAAGGAGCTAGCTCGAAATTCATCCCATGACGAAAGCACGGCAGACATACAAGCATATTGAGGGGTATAGTCCATGGTGGCTGTTTGACGATCGCTGGTGCAGATGTGAAATCGGTCAAGACGATAAGTGTTGACGGAGATGCAACGGGATGACGGGTCGTGTCGTATGGCCAAGTTGCACTTTTTGGAGTCGGTTGATTCCTGTTGCTAAACGGGACCCGATGAGAGCTGATACTCGTCAATACGTATCCACGCAAGATGTAAGGAGTCCGAAGCTGACGAGCAGGGTAGGGTGATGCGACCTGAAGCGTTCCATTCAGACCACCTGTTGAGGAGGTGGGAGGTGGTTGGTGACTTTGCGCTAATAAGCTCGACATGATCGAGTCAGCCAGAACAAGGCGCGTTTGGATTAGATAAGCTTGCCCAGAGTGGGTTCACCATTTCTCGGCCTAAAAAGTTCCGCTCGTCTGCCTCGCGCTCGGACTTTTGGAGTGCGTTTCAGACTGCTTCATCTTCTCCTATCCCTTGCTGTGATCTGGCATCCCGACCCCTATCGCAAGCCGAAAAACGTTCGTCGATCGCACAGCAACCAATTTGGGATCATTGGATTTGCAACGTCCTCGACAGCGGGACATCAACTTGGAGGAAACGACTTGGATATCAAATCAGGAGCTCGACTTAGGTTGTTCAAGTCAGGAATATCGACCTGGATAGGAGCTATAAGCAGGTGATACCCCCAGGACACGGAGCCTCTGTAAGTCGTCTGTCATTTCATCGCCTCTTCATCTCCAAAAAGAGAGTGCACAATCCACGTAACTCGAACCCGTGTCGGCTGACTTCCATTTCATCTCCCTCTTCACCACGTTCTTCTTTCACCTGCCACAGCTCTTATATCGTAGACATAGCCTAGAAAAATGCCTCACACGGCGGGAAACAACGTTCGACTGTTGACGGGTAAGCCCTTGTTCAGCTTTCGACGTTTCCTCGTCATCCTGTATAAGACAAGAACTCGTGCTTACTCGAGTCCTTATGCCTCTATTATATTTCATGACCATCGTTCTGTCCTCCCGGTCCATCTTCGTCATGACGTATTCCCATTCTCGTATACACATCTTCTCAGGTAACAGCCATCCGGCTCTGGCCAAGGCCGTTGCAGACCGGTAAGTCCGGTCAGACTCACCATAAGGTGCATTTGGAACTCATCTGTGTTCGTCCCCCTTCGTATAGGCTGGGCATTACCTTGACGCCCTGCAACGTCTCAAAATTCTCGGCGCGCGAGACTGGCGTGCAAATCCACCAGTCGGTCCGAGACGAGGACTGCTTCATCTTGCAGAGCCCAAGTCCGCCGAGTATCAATGACCACCTGATGGAGCTGTTGATCTTGATCAGTGGTACGTTTCAGCTTTTGCGGAACATGACTAGTTACTGACGGGGCGAAACAGCTTGTAAAACGGCTTCCGCAAAACGGATTACGGCCGTCATCCCTTGTTATCCTTATGCCCGACAGGACAAGAAGGACAAGGCCCGAGCACCGATCACTGCCAAGTGAGTCCCGCCCCCTCCACACAATCGACTCTAGGTCTGACTGTTCTTCCATTTTCCTTCTTTCCAGGCTGGTTGCCAATCTCCTGGCCGTCGCTGGAGCGGATCACGTCATCACCATGGACCTTCACGCTTCCCAGATCCAGGGTTTCTTTGACATCCCATGTGACAACTTGTTCACCGAGTTGGCCATGGTCGCGTACATCAAGGCCGAAGTTCCCGGTTGGAAAGAAGGTATTATCGTCAGTCCCGATGCGGGAGGTGCCAAGCGGTGAGTTGACGTGCAGCGGGAGATCTATATCAAGCTGACGTTGTCCGCCAGAGCTACCGCTTTGGCCGACCGTCTGAATCTCGACTTTGCGTTGATCAACCGTAAACGAAAGCGAGGACACAAGAGCCACCTCCCCAGCTCGCTCTCGACCCAATTCAACATGTCCTCCGCCAACACGCCAGTTCCCGGTACACCCACGGTCGAGAGCGAAAACGGGCGGAGCATCTTTAGCGGCGGTGGCGGCATGTCGAACAGCTTCCACATGAGCATGACGAATAGCTCGGTCTCGGTCGCGGACAGCTTGGCGGGTGGTGCGGATGGCGATGATGAAAAGCCCGACAAGATGGAGTTGCTGGTCGGAGACGTCAAGGGCAAGGTCAGTCACCGTCGCGAACCTATTTCAAGGTCATTTGCTGAAAAGAGGTACTCGACGTCAGATCGCCATCTTGGTCGATGACATGATCGATACTGGTCACACTGTCCGGCTCGCTGCAGAGGTACTGCGTGAAGCCGGCGCCAAGGAAATTTACGTCCTTATCAGTCACGGTTAGTTATGATCCGAAGCCCTCTTTCGAGTCCAGAAGTTGAGACTTCCCTCTCTTCTGCTCAGGTCTGCTATCCGACGTGACAATGAAGGCACTCAAGGACCTTCCTATTACAAAACTGGTGGTACGTCGGGGATGCTGTGTTTCGCCTTGGACCAAAAACCTAATTCGCTCCCGTCCTTCAGCTCACCAACACCATCGATCAGACCGCACGGATTGAAGAATCCAACGGTATGATCGAGACTATCGATATCGCGCCCTTGATCGCAGAAAGTATCAGGCGGACGCACAACGGGTCAGTCTTCTCGCGGTGGTCCATTATGCGCAAACTTGCATCTGACCTTTATGCTTTTCATCTAGTGAATCAATTTCCGCCCTGTTCCGGTCGGACCCATTCTAGACCTCGAATGCAGAATACAAAAATAAAGCGATTGCTTTTGCAGTATAGGCGAAGTCGTTTGTATCACCTAACCCAGATTTATGCCCAAATGATCTTGCCTTTTCCGAACTTTCCGAACTCCGCCACGAGGCACTGTCAATGCATGCGGCTCGACGGAGCAGAAGGTTGCTTGCAGCTGGTTGCTCATGAAGTAACCAAATCCTCCCATTCTTCGGCTGAGATCAGTGATCGTCAGTTACCTGTTGTTCCTTGTCGACACAGCTTTGCTCACAGATTCCAAGGTAGTGTCGCAACTCGGCCGGATCCGCTCCTGTGTTGTCCTTGGCGATCGTGAAAAGAATCATGGCGTTGTCTATGGACGTAACGGTAGTCAGCTTGCTGATACTTGAGCGCACACCTGATTGCGTACCGGTCCACCTAAGACTAGCCTCCTTCGCAGCTTCCACCGCTCGCTTCTTCTCGGCGAATTTGACAGGGTCTGCAGCACCATGCGCTTCCAGTTCCTTCTTGAGCGTTTCATGGGTATTTCGAGCAGCAGCAAGTCGAGCTAGGAGGTCACGTCGGGCGTTCTGCGGCAGAGACGTATTAGCAGAAGCCGACGCAAGGTACAGCATTATGGCAGCTCACCGAATCCTCTCTGCCCTTCTCCGCATCTTGTAAAGCTTTCTGAGCCTCTTCGACTTTTGCCTGCACGATCGCCAACTCGCCCTTCTCCTTGTTCAAAGCAGCTTGTTTCTACCATGCAAACATGTTCAAACGTTAGCTTCACGCCGTCTTGTCGTCATGGAGGACACGCTTACACTCGCTCCATCTGCACTGGGAAAAGACCAGAAATCTGTAAAACATAGCTTGATCAGCACAGGGTCTACTGAAATGACAGGGGATTCAGAGCGAATGACTCAAGCAGACGCACAGTTGCTCGTTCCGATCTTGTCAAACTGAACCAAGCTGTCGCCCTGCAAGTCCGTCAACACATCCTTTACGCTTTGCTGGACTACGACGAAGCAAAGGGCGATTAGTGGAGTGAACGGACCTCGCTTCCTAGAAGATGCTTACCGATGCCCTTCGTCTCTTGATGGTTGCACGCGTTGGAGTGGTCAGGAGCCCATCATAAATCCGTTGGTGAATCAGACCCACTAGGCGCGATCTTCTCCATTTCCTTCAAGGTGTAAAACTCTTTCTGTGAAGACGAAGTCAGTATATCGCACCTGAATGATACAACGCGACTGGACTTACAGTCTCGTGAAAGATCTCCAACACTGAAATCGAAGCGGAAAACATCAGTTAAGCATTGTGGTCCGCCCGCCGCTATCCTGCTATGCTCACTCTTCTTCTTCTTTTCCTCCATGGAAAGGCCTTTCTTGGACATGATTGCAGTTTTCGAGACGATTGAAGGTAGCTTCGAGGTGAAGGGTGTGGGATTGGGAAAGGGGTTGATTGTCGGAGCCTCCTGACTTCTTCGAAAGTGAGTTGTACCGAATCCGTTAATCGATGGTAACCCAAAGTAGCAATGACTGGACGCCTCCGCACGGATTGAGAGGTCTATCGTGTTTGTTCCTCGCCTTTGACTACCGTCCTATGTATAGCTGAACGTTCGAGAGACCTGACGCCTTGCTTGATGCGAAGTCGGATTAGGGTCCTTTGGCTTCTTTCGACCGCCGATCCTCTTTGCGCGAGTGCCTTGTTTCTGAAAATCGCTCGCCGGGCCAGTCTTCCGTGTCTTTGGAAGCGGCATACTGACTGAGTCTTGTTATTCTTGCTCGCGAGCATGGTGACGGATCTCCCTGTACAAGTCACGGTAGGAGTGGCAGTCGACATGGTATACTCGTACATAGCGGTGAGAGGTCTTCACATGTGGAACGCCGTTCCCGCGATCGGAATTGAATGAATGAACCGATCTGCGAGACAAGTCTTTTGCAAGTGGAGGTGACATCATTCTCGCTATAATCCAGTTTGCCATCGTCTCCTGATACCATCTACGGCAGGTTCATCGACTCGACCATCACTTAGCTCAAGATCCGCCAGAGATACCCAATACACTTCAACCTTCCGCTTGAAAAGTCGGGCGTGAACACTGTATCCGAATCCCCTCAATACCCTCGAGTCGCCACAAGATGCTTCAGAATCCGATCGACCCGAACCTTCCTGCTCACTTCGAGCCGGTGCGGATATACAGACCAGAGGACATGGACGACCTTCAGGAGGGAGACGTCGTTCAAGCATGGGGCAACTTGTTCCAGTGGGACAAGAATTGTCGTTCCGCATCCGAGCTAGAAAAGTGAGTCTTCCCGGAGGCGTGATGGCTCAAAAGGTAGAGCTGAACTCGTAACGTCGTCGTAGATGGAGACAGATACCCGATCCTTTGACGGATGAATACCTCGCCACCGTTCCACCAGAAAAAATCAACCCCTCCTTCGATCAGCTCGAGCTGTTGTTGCAGTCAGAGGCGCCAGAAGCAAAAGCCCTGTTGGCCAGTATTACCGCACCGCCGCCGGAAGGCGTGCGAGCGTCAGACGAGGATATACGGATAGCTCAGGAAGGTTTTTATCGATTTGCGGGAGGCATCTTGTTTGGAACGTTCTACGTCAGCCTTGTTGGCGGTTTCTCCTCGTAGGCACCTTTTCCCTTTTGGACAAGGAATCAAGCGTACTCACCGGTTTAGTTTGGTAGGCCACGTATATCTTCCGTTTTGCATCAAACCAGCTACCTTGTAGCGCCTACCGTTAAGAGGAAGACCGGTCAGGAAGGATTCCCATCAGCGACCGATGAGGAGCTGGAAGACTTGGCATACGCCCCGATTACGCAGCAAGTCCGCCAGCGTACGTCCGTCCGGTTACTTGAAACGCTACAGTTCGTGCTCGACATCATGGGGTCACCGGTACCGATCGCCTCGCTCGACGCCGCGCAGGGAGACGTCGAGAATCCGAGCGACTTCGCGAAACTGAACGCGACGAGGCTCGGGCCTGCTTGTCTGGAGCCATTGACCGGTGAAGGGTGGAAGAGCGTGATCAGGACGAGGATCCTACATGGTATTGTGCGGCGGCGGTTGATGCATACAGTCAAGGATGGAAAGTACAACTTTGAGAAAGGTGAGTCCCTTCCATTTTTGACAGTCATGCGCAATTGACGTGGTCGTGCACAGACGGTTATCCACTGAATGCGGAAGACATGACGGCAACGTTGGGAAGCTTTTGCGTTCCTCCAATCCTTTCGTCGCTGAAGATTGGGTCGCCGATGCCGCCACGCTTTCAAGCCGCATATATCAGTAAGTTGTGGGCGCTCGTGCACGAAACAACCTTTCTGATTTCCATTTTCAGGTCATTGGAGGCATGTCGGTTATTACCTAGGCGTCCCGAGCGATATCCTCAAACGACACTTTGACGTCTCACGATCTCTTGCACCAACGTATAAACTATTCGCTTCGCTGTCGACCCATCTATTGGCACATCCCATCGATCTCGAAAAGCGGAACCGACTTCCACCGCCAACTTTACCACTGCTACACACCGCCGCCGGCATGCAACCTTTCGAGACTCCGCTCAAGCACCATTTCCGCGCTGCGAGGTTCTTCCTCGGTGACGAACTGGCAGATGCGCTCAACATACCCCGATCCTCGCCCATCCAATTGGCCTTGATGCAGCTTTCGTTCTTCGCAATCATTATGCCGGAGTACTTTGGCATGTACTATCCTCGCAAAAACTGGGAACGTCAGCGGATGCAGCTGTCACAGGATCTGCTGGGAAGACTGGTCAGGACGGGACTCAAGGGACGACGGTCAATGTTCAGGCCACACAAGCTGGTGGACGGTGAAGGCGCAAAACAAGCTGGGGAGTTACCGGAGGATGTCAAACAATTCGAAGCCAGGGGACTCAAGATGGATCCGAAAGGGGCACAGAGTGCTGTGAATAGGTATAGATTGTTGCTGCTCGAGATGGTGGTGGTGTCGGGTGTGGGCGCCGCTGTGGTAGGGCTAGGCGCGTATTATATGGGTAGTAAGATAATCAACCTAGGCGCACAGGCATTGGGTCGGCATCTGGCATTCTAGTGTAACCCCCAAGGGAAGGCAAGGTCATGTATATATAGACTTCCACTGTAGCTTTGTTCCACCCGTTGTATGATACCCTAGAGCTGTAGCTTTATTTCGCTTCAGCAACCCGTTTTGAATGCGCAATTCTCACTTGAGCCTCGGATGAGGTCGCCCGAATGTCCTCACGTTCATACCTTGATCCGGTGCTGCATGGGGTCTAGCATGGAGATGTCAAGGATACGAATTCAGAGCAGAGTCAGGCACGGGAGTTGATGGTCCACGGTGAAGCGCGAAAGCGCACACCCCGCTTGCGATAAGTGAAACACGTCGCGTTGAAGCTTTCGATAGGGGTAAACGCTCGACTACGCAAACTCAACCGCGGACATGATCATCTAGCATTTGGCATCCCCTTCAACATGACTGACTGGTAGCAACCTTGCCCTTGACCAATAGAGCCGTACAAACGCGGTCCCGCGCCTTTGTCTCGAACTCTTTTGAATGTTGCAGGGCCAGGCGGGACCTCCTTTCCGTAGATCACTTGATGGAAGCGAAAGGTTCCTTTGAAACACCGACTGATGTGAAAGGAGAGGTTAGCAACTGATCTCGTATATAAGCTCACATTCATTTGCTCTGACTATCTGTGTTCCTTTCGCATCTGCTCTTTTGCGTCGCATTCTCCTCCCACGACACCGCGATAACGTCACTCAACAGACATCAAATTGAAACTCCGACAGCGGGTAACCTAGTTTCGACACTTTCTCAGTCAGGTCGGTGATGCTTCTTTTTTTTTCGCATATGACGCTGGAGATCACTGATGCTTGGGTGTCGTTCTCATGATACGCTTGATGATTTGACAGTACATTCTTCATGGTTGACACGACAGCTGCCTGTGAAGGCAAGATCGACCGCGGAACGCGAGAACCGGATTCCCCTTCGGCCGAATATCAGCATCCCGTCAAGCAAGAAGTCGTCAGCATTAATGATTGTGCCAAGCTCAGCGATCAACCGAAGTCGCTCGCTTTCGCTCCGTATCCAAGCGTAGGACTGCTCGACAAAATTGCGGGATTCGATAGACTGTTTCCGGACGACTCAGCTCGAGAAGGTGACTTGGCTCGACTTCGAGAGGATCGAGCTTGGAAGACGCCTAAAACGATCAAGGTCAAGGCGAAGGGAGCGGGAATCAAGGAGCGTGATATCGTCAGTACGAGAGAGGGCAGGCCGAGGCAAGAAGGAGGAGACCGCCAGGGAGCTAGCGCCACGGGTTTTCGACGAAACGAAGAACCAAGAATGAAGCGAAAAACGGAGGCTCTGGACCACGAAATCACGGTAGACGGACAACCACGCAAGATTCGACCTCGAAACAGCTTGCGAGAATGGAGCTCTGCGAACGAGATTTATGCCGACTCTCCGCAAGCTCGCTCTTCAACCTTCAGCAAAAACTCGAAACTCGAAACATCAGCCATCGGCTTCGGTCGCGGTAACGGCAGAACCAACGGTGGCATGAGAACTGTCGCCGGGATGGAAATTCGAAATGTTCCTCGCTCAAGACCTGTTCCTCCGTCCTTCCTCGCAACGTTGCCAAACCCGACTGCCCCTCATCCCGTCTATCCGGCTCCGAGTTCGTATCGTCCACCTCCGTACGCCGCACAGCACAATGCAAGGAATGCTCGAGGCGCGAACGTGCTCTCTTCCTTGCCGTACATGGATCAATACATGCACCACGGCGGAGTGACCGATGCAGACGACGACGACGAAATTGTCTTTCTCGGAGAACGACGCAGCTTTGGGACAGCCAACCGCGCGGCGCCGTCGTGGTCCTCCATGACGAGCAATAGGGGGTATTGGGTACCTGTCGAAGAGCACTACGTGCAGCCGACGACTGCGCAAAAGATGGATCAAATTGTGCAGTTGCTGCTCGTTGCAGCCCAAGCGCTGGATGAGGGCGAGATTGCAGCGAACAGGAAATCATCGATCAGCAGCGGTCCTGTTCAGCATAGGCATGCCGGATCTCTCGCGATACCTGCATCACTTTCGCCCTTGTACACCTTGGCTGCGCTTGGTACGGAGCGGATCCAACATCAAGATGTCAAGGAGCTCAGCGAAGAAGAGAAACCTGCGCCCATTCACCACATATCGCCCAAGAAACCTGCATCGAGCGTCTGGATACGAGGAGGTCATCGGTCGAGCAACAAGGAAGCCCTCGCGATCCGAACCAAGAAGCCGTATGACCGACCTCCTTCCAAATCGACGAGCACGGAATCTACCGACTCAGCCGCCTTGCACTGGTATACCGACTTTCCGAAATTCGAACAGCAAGCTGTGGAACGAAAGCGTTCGATCTCCAGTCGAGGGAGCGTACTTTCCGGGCACGCTTCGCTGTCCAACATGCCGTCCGGAATTGGGAAGAAAGTAACGTTCAGAGATCATGTGTATGAAGGGAAGCTCGGCTCGACGACAGGAAGCGCATCGACGGAAGCCAAGGACCTTTCTCGCGACCGAGTTGAGCCGGGACCCCGAACAAAGGGCAGGCCGAGTTCTTTTTCTCCGTCAAAGCGGACCCGCGGTCGACCTCGAAAAGTAGCGGTCAAGGTGGAGGAGCATGCCAATGACTTCGACCCACCACGAGAGTCGAGACCGAAGCAGGAGAGTAGCGAGAAGAAGGTCACGACGAGATCCGGTCGAGTGGTCAAGGCCGTCCAATACTGAACGGCGATTGAAGTCGGAGATCAGGAAGAGAACTTGTGCAGAATTGATAGATCATGCATGCATGACCGCAGCGTTGCCCGCTGCCTGTCGCAGCACCTTTACACCTAGTTGTACAACAGTTGACCGCAAGCGACGTCATGTTTGTCTGAATCCGCAGAACCTGGCGGTGCTATCAGGACCTCAGACACTCCTAGGCAGCCCCGGCTGACCTTTTCCTCGATTTGGCGCCTGTTTGACTAAAAAAACGCTGATTTCTAAGGCCTTCTAAGACTGAATTCTGGCCGGGGATAAGGCCTCGGAAGCAAAAAACAGGTGCACCCGACTCAAAAGGGCGCCGAGAAGCCTCGGGTGCACCCCAAAAACCCGCTCACAGCCTGAAACTGGCCACCCATGACTAAAAAACCGGCCGGGGCTGCCAACTTTTCCTCGCAAAACCGCCAATCAAAACCAAAATTTTGGCCGGGGCTGAGCTTCAGAATCACGCAAATCCGCTGGGATTCGACTAAAAAATCGGCTGGCGCTACCCGGGAGTGTCTGCGGTCCTGTGCTATCGCGCTGCGTGTTTGCCTTTCATGTGCGGCGTTCAATTTGCGCGGGCGCGCTCGCTCGATTGTTCCTCAGTCTCAGTCAGGCACGTTGTCGCCAGAGATATCTTCTTATTATTAGACAACCTGCCAAGTAGTGGATCATTCGTTACTTGTCACGCAGCAGTTCATCGCATCCTCCCCTCCCTGGCTGAAGCCAGCGCGAGGTCAAAGGGACTGGTATCGTCAAATCCGAACTGTCAACGCGTTTCAGCTCCGCAATCAAGAGGACGTTGAAGAAGCTTGAGTCTGGGACAACGCGAGGTGAGCATCACTGGACGATGCCCTTTTCAGTACAATCCTTGACCATTCGAGACATTCGCTAGAAATTTCTAAGTAGACAGCACCATCAGGCCCCTCGACGACGCACAAAATGGTGGTCTCCGTGGCTCCTGGTCCACCAACAGGCTTTCTGACCCATTCAGGAGGACTCTCTACGGGCAATCTAATATCCACTGGATTCATCTCGGTCGACATACCTCCGTCTGAGGAGCGGAACCTCAGCAACGGCATTCAGTCAAATGGAACCAGCAATCTCGGCGCGACACACCTCTCGGGAGCAAGGATGTATCTCAAACTTCCGCAAAGACAGCGTGAGACTTCCATCCTGGACGAAGGATATACGGAATCGCCAATCACCCAAGTTTCAGAGACGGCTCATCGTCGAAGCGGCTCCGTGACAGCTCGAGCTCGTGCCCAAACCGTGTCTGATGGAACGGACCTTCGCAACTATCCGTCCATTTCCTCCATCGCTCTTGACGCTACACAGAACGACCGACAGTATTCCGGGGACGCTTCGCTCGACGGACACCATCCTCGCATCTTGACGGCTCATCCTACGCCGTTGCTGTCTCCAAGCTCAAGCAGGCGGCAGATCATTACCCTGGATCCCAAGTCCGATGCACCCCAGCCTCTCGGGGCTTCTCTGGCGGGATTAGGATGGGAAGAGTCTTCGGGATCGAGGCCGGAGAGTCCACTCCCGCTTCCATCACCGATGCCTGACATTGATGATCAACCCGGGAGCAAGAGCGTTTTCGACAAAACAGCGAAATCGCCCTCATCTGGCAACACGGAGGTAGACAGAAGAGCAAGCAAGACCAGCGCATTCTTTTCCGTCAGTTTTGGCGAAGGCATTCCTACTCCGCCTCGTCCGCTCCGAGAATCCGATATCAAAGGAAAAACGATCAACTCAATGTCCAGCTGTCCAGCGTTACACGAGCAAGCAAGTGCGGCATCGGCATTACACTCCGCCACGAACGCGACTGCTCCTCGACCAAGCCGGAACTCGATCTTCGACACCGACCACGGCTCAGCCGTTCTGCCAACTCGCAATCGTCAGCGTTCGGGACTGGGTCTCGGAACGAGCCCTGCCAGACGCGTCGAGGACGCCCCTTCGATATCAAGCCCGGCTGACTCGACGTTCAACGACGACGGGCCCATGTTCTCCGAATTCTCATCATTTTCGGCCAGGAGGGCAACGCTCGCCGCGGTCGGTGTGAATCGAGCGCGAAGCTTGAACGAGAGTACTAGGAGGAAATCCAATGCCATCTTCGGGGAATCTCATGCACTTCCGCCTCCCTCCCGACCCTCCAATCTGTCGACTTTCGACAAGCCGCTGCAGGATTTGCCGTCGCCCGTTGGCATGTTTGCTGCGAACACGATATCGCCTTCACCATCGCCGTCGACGGGGACGTTTGGCGACAGGCTGAACATGAACGAACGAAGCTCAAGTCTCCGCAATGCGGTGCTCGGCATACCCGACGCACGTGCGGTGACCATGCCATACTCCATGAGCCAGTCGAGTGTGCCGCCATCATCAGCGAGTTCCACATTGCCGATCAGTCCAGTCGAGTCTAGCTCATCAATCGTTGACGGGTCCACCAGAAGCGCTGTTACTGCATCACAGTCGTCGCCAAACAACCTGCTCAGTCCCCCGAAGAGACTCACTCGCGAAGTTAGCAACTCCAACTGCAGCGAGCATCTCGACAAAGACGCCCTTCCCGACTCGATCAACGTCAAGCCCGGTGATGTCCTCGAGCCGGAGTTCTCCGCCGCCTCGCATTCCGTTCAAGCATGGAAAGTCGAGAAGGTCTTGGGAGAGGGTGCTTTCAGCCGTGTATGGTCCGCTCGAAGCGTGATTCTGAACAAGGGCAAAGGGAAAGCGACGGATCTTGGTCCCGACGACGAGGAAATGGGATCCGAAGTTGTCGCGATCAAGATGATGGATAAAAGAATTTGCAAGGATAACGACCGAACGCGGATCAGCTTCGAAAGGGAGGTTGCGGTACTCAAGGTGAGTCCCACAGTCTGGATTGGAAAACCGGACGATTGCTGATTTATCCACGCGTCACGATAGCGCATATCCCATCCGCAAATCGTAGAATACAAGGGATCATTCTCGACGAGATACTTCAACTGCCTGGTGCTTGAACAAGTCACCGGAGGGGAGTTGTTCGACCTCTTGCAGCAGCGTGGGAATCATCGACGAATGGGCGAAGATTTTCTACGAAGGGTGTTTACCGAGCTGTGCAGAGGTGTTTATTGGCTGCATTGCGCGAATGTGGTTCATCGTGACCTCAAGCTGGAGAGTAAGTTCCACCGTATCTGACGCGTAAACCAACAACATTGACGCCTCCCCGCTCCTCCCTGCAGACATAATGTTCACCGTCAATCCGTTCGACCTGGTTGATCGGAACGACCCGAATGCAAAGATCCCGATTGACAGTCTGCCGCCTCGGCTAGTCAAGCTCACGGATTTCGGACTGGCAAGATTCATTGACCCCGCATCCCCACGCCTCGAAACCCGCTGTGGTTCCGAGTCTTTCGCCGCACCCGAAATCATCATGGGCATGCCGTACGACGGACGAGATACAGATGCCTGGGCCGTCGGCGTGATCTTGTTTGCACTCGTCACTTGCGAATTGCCGTTCGACCGAACGCATTCGGAGGGGAATGCTCTCAGCCACCTATCAGCGCAGCATTCTCCCGAAGACGACGAGGCATCTCGCCGTAAACAGCTCATGCGGATTGCTCGCGGCGCCTATGGCTGGCCGAAGGGCAAGGGAAGCGAGGGCGTTCGTCGAGTCGTCGCCAAACTGCTCGTCAGGGATCCGGCGAGACGCAGTAGGGTAGATCGGACGCTGTGGGACGAGATCTGGATGAATGGACCGGGAAGTCTACCCGCGCCCGAGGCGTATGATGGGTCCGCGCCTGCGGTCGTCGAGGCGGGTGGGCGCAGAAAGGTCCTGGATGGCTATGTGATGGATTCCGAGACGGTAGATCTGTCTGGATAGCTCGTGTGTAGTACAAAGGTGATTCAAGTTGTATAAGGAATTTCGAGCTATAATGACCCAAGTCTCGAGCGCATACTTGGTGACGTCAGATCGAGATCGAGATCGCTGGAAACAGGGTCTTCCCTTGTGCAAGCGTCATACGCTCTAGGCGAAGACTAAGCTGTATATAATCCTTTTGCAGCAGCGGTGCAAGACCTGCGTTCAGGACTTCATCATCACCCTACAAAGACTCGCAACAGAAGCAAAAATGGTCGGAACTGGTTGGAACATTGATCTCGTACGTTTCACGTCTCTATCGAGCGCACAGGTTACTGACCTGTCTCACTTTCACCTCCAGTCTGGCAAGGCCATCATCGTCACCGGTGGAAACCGAGGCATCGGTCTAGCCATCTCTCGCCAAGTCGCCCAAGCAGGCGGCCACGTCGCCGTCGTCTACCACAGCAGCGAAGACGCGCCGGATGAGGCGGAAAAGATCGCGGAAGAGTTCAACGTCAAGACCAAGGCGTACCAGGTTGATACCTCGGACGCAAAGGCGATGCACGAGCTCGTGCACAAGGTGTATGCGGATTTGGGACCTGTCGGAGGATTGGTAGCCAACGCCGGTGTCGTAAGTCGCGCTGTAAACCACGATAGCACCGTCACTGACACTTGTTTGTTGCATCTCAGGGAGTGTCAAAGCCCGCCCTGGAGATGACGCACGACGACTTCTTGCAGCAGTTCGATACCAACTTCTGGGGCGTCTTTGCCGCCAGTCAGGCATGCGCCGCGCTCTGGAAGGAACACGGCTACCAGAACGGCCGAATTGTCTTTGTTTCGTGTAAGTCCATTTTGAGCTCGAAGACGATTATCAGGAGCTCATTCGTCCCCTCTTGCCTTTACCAGCCATGTCGGCACACATCGCCAACAAGGACGCTACCCAGTGCTTTTACAACCCGTCCAAGGCGGCCGTCTCGATGCTCGCCAAGTGCCTTGCCATGGAATGGAGAGACTTGGGCATCAGCGTCAACACCATCTGCCCGGGTTACGTTGAGTACGTAGACGAATCCCTTGTGCAACCTACCGGTCAACTGACATCTCGTTGCGGGCGTTTTCAGGACCGACATGACGGCGGGTATCACCGAGGACAAGGAAAAGTACGAGGCAAAGATGAAGGACGAAGTGCCCCTCGCTCGGATCTCCCAGCCCGACGAGCAGGCGGGTATGGTCGTCTTCCTCTTATCCGACCGAGCTTCATGTACGTATCATTCGTTACCGCACCGGGTCGCAGCGGAACTGACTTTTCCTGTTTTCTAGACTTGACCGGAAGCGACCACCTGATTGACGGAGGTTGCACTCTCTGGTAAACGGTCTAGACTGCAATCGCCTCTTATCGAGCAACCCAAAAGTTGGAATAGAAACACATAGTTGTATCCATAGCAAACAAGAATTCTACCGCATGAACCCCTCTAATTAAAGCCAGGGTGTCATGAACATCTCCCGAATGCCTCCGGTCAAACGGATATCTCGACAGACAGTGATACTGGGACACTGGGCGTTCCAAGTGGGTTAAACGCTGTGGCATCCCACTCGACCTCGCCGGCCATGTGCACCTCCTCATATTAATCTCAGACGTCCTGCGATGAAGCACAGAGAAGCGTGCTACAATGGTGGTTTGACAAGATTCCCTCTTGATTATATGCTAATTATATACAACGATTGTTTCCCAATGTCGACGATCATCTTGATGTGGTGTCCTGCATGTCCGCCCTGCCTTGCACCTATTGGTTCTTCTCGAAACCGCCATTCGCATCTGCTTCGGACTTGCTCGTATCCGCCGGAGGGTTCGTAGGACGCGAGTAGTCCTCGTTCGCCGGCGTCTTTTGCATGGATTTACCGCTCTGCAAAAGGACGAAACAGTCAACAACGCAAACTCGCATGGGAACCCACGAGCGCAACTCACCTCTTGCTCAACCTGCTTGGCTGCCTTGTGGGGATTCGTTTCGGAGTTGAACGCGGCATCCGTCTTGGACACGTCGTCGATCCCGGCACCGATGCTCCCTTCCTCGTCGGAATACAGCTCCATCTTGCCCTTGTCCGATGCGTACCCGCGCACCTGTTGCTGCGGGGTGAAGGAGGACGGCGCGAACCGCATAGTACTCGACATGCGGGACTTCATTGCTGGTCGAGCGGCCACCGGCGCGGTCGAGTATGTCCGGGATGCGGCGCGTGGACGGGAGGAGGCGATGGTCGTCAGCTCGACGGCGGCGGGTTGGGTAGAGACGACCGGGACGACCGGGGTCTTGAATAGGATGGCGATGGATCGTTTGGAGAAGAGCATTGTGGTGGTGTGTCGTGCGAATGAGTGGTATGTGATGTGAAAGAGGCAAAGGTTGTGCAGGTAACGTCGACGCCTTCAAGTAGTGGTGACAAAGGCCTGAGAATTCGTCGATCCGACTCCGAACCGGTCAGTGGTTGACGTCATCCAGGCCAACCAGACGAGTCAGCGAGAAATGACGTGTCGTTTGTTTGCGTGAAAGGGGTTCGGAGAAGAGCGCAGACGCACATGAGGGCAAAGCAAAGGGCAAAGCACGATCTTCAAGTTTCATTTTGAAACTTGGGCTGAATCCTTGAAGTGTACAGTCTTCAACCTTCACCATGGCCGCTCCTCGCTCATGGGCAGTGCCCATCCTCGTCGTGGGGATGTTAGTATCCGGATCCGCAAATAGTTTGCTGTGAGTGTTCGTCAAAGGGATCTGT
This sequence comes from Naganishia kalamii, assembly GCA_022813745.1. Lineage (NCBI taxonomy): Eukaryota > Fungi > Basidiomycota > Tremellomycetes > Filobasidiales > Filobasidiaceae > Naganishia > Naganishia kalamii. The sequence continues at coordinate 244,523 of JAKLLX010000008.1, forward strand.
GCGGGTTGTCATGCTTATGTCTCATCTTTCAGAACGAAATATCAGGTTCGCCTATACACTGTGGATCGCTGAGAGGACGCTTACGCCTTATAATGAACAGGATATGCAATGCGTCGAGAACTGCGAAGATGGGAACGTCCGCAGATTGAATTTTGAACAGCCAGTAAGCATTTGCTTTGAGCCCTGGACGAGCATTGGGCTGACACAAGTGCACTTAGGTATGGCAGAGCTTGAAGCAAGTAATCCTGGTCTCGTCGCAAACAATTCTGATACTTAACTGGCCTTGCATCCGCTACCTGCAGCATGTTCGTAGGAGAATTAATGTGCATGATCCCCTTCCTCCTCAAACCGTGGATCGCCCGCCTCCGAGGTCGCCCACAATACGAACCATCGCTAGTATACTCGCCTCTCCCTCAGAACGAAGACGCGATCGACTCCGACCTCAGCGACAACGAAGACACCCCTCAACCACCCTCATCCGACCGCAAGCCGCCCATCCCGCACGGCAACCTCCCCATGACGGGCTTCCACCAAGCGCTCTTCCTCTTCCCGGCCGTATGCGATATCGCCGGAACGACACTGATGAACGTCGGGCTCATCCTCACCCCGGTATCCATCTACCAAATGTCCCGCGGGGCGCTCGTCCTCTGGGTCGGGATACTGAGCGTCATGTTCCTCCGACGGAGGCTGCGCGCGTATCAGTGGGTCTCGTTGGTGATTGTCATGCTCGGTGTGGCGTTGGTTGGGTTGGCAGGGAGTATGGTCAAGAAAGTGGCGTCGGATGTGGAAGATGGCGTTGAGGGCGATGCGGCGATGCTGGTCTTGCTCAAGAGGTTGGCGGTCGCCACGGCGCAGATGGTTGCTCCGGAGGATCCGACAAAGGTGTTTATTGGGGTCTTGCTCATTACGGGTGCTCAGATCTTTACGGCGACCCAGTTCGTAAGTTTGGTATATGGACCGGCTTGGCGTCGGGCGATGTTGACCTGATGTAACAGGTCATCGAGGAAAAGATCTTTTCGCTATACAACGTCGAGCCGCTCGTGAGTGCTGACCCCTATCACCGTTTATCCACTCCGCTGAACCACTCATCCACACAGCAAGCAGTCGGCCTCGAAGGGTTCTGGGGCCTCTCCGTCATCCTCATCTGCATGCCCGCCCTGCACTACCTGTTCGCCGCGAAATCCCCATACTTTGACATCCCACGCGGATGGCACCAGATTGTCGATCACCCGCTCGTGCTTGGTCTCTCCGTCGCTATTTGCTTCTCCATTGCCGCTTTCAACCTTTGCGGATTAGGAGTGACCAAGGCCGTTAGCGCTTCTGCAAGGTAGCTGCAGTTAAGTGGCAGTAATTGGTCAAAAGCTGACATGGAGATTGTGACTTACAGATCTACCATCGACACATGTCGAACGCTGTCGATTTGGGTCGTCTCGCTGTCCCTCGGCTGGGAACACCTTTCCTGGCCGTTCAGCTTGCTTCAGATCACCGGCTTTGCTCTGCTTGTGTAATTGTTTTTCGCCTGCGTGCATAGAAAGCTAGCTGATGTCTCGTGCTGCCGTCTAGTTACGGCACATTCGTCTTCAACGGTCTTGTACGACCGCTGATCTGCGCCCCCGATCCCGCCGAGCTGGTCGAGTTGCCTCACGAGCAAGTCCTTGACGAGACAGCCGTTACGCCTGCCGCGCAGAGACAGGGACGGATTGGTTACGATGTCGTGCCTATTGATGAGGAGCACCATTGAAAGTAGGGGAAGGGTCGCGCGTGATCGCATCCGGTTGTAAGATGAGAGGATATACCTGGAAAACAAACGATGCATATGATATAGCGATACACAATAATTCTAACCGCCTAAAGTGTCGTTGTGGTACAGCAATAAAAGTCACACATTAAGAGGTCGTTACAGTAGTGATACAATCGAGTCAGGCTACAAGGGATATGAGACGGAGATATATGGCCCAAAATGCAAGAAGAATCCTCTATGTGGAACGAAGCTATGATGCGATTGCTGTTCTGCCGCCCGGCGTCGGCATCGGCGACTGCACAGGACTGGATTGCAGAGAGCGAGAGACTGCTTTGAAGAAGCTCTCGCCCTTCTCCTTGTCTTGGCCACGACCGTTGCCAAATCTGACTTTAGGCGTCGTCGACCTGTCGGCAGGAGGAGGCGAGTGGACGTTGCCTGTGTAGGTTTCGAGGTGATCGATGTAGTATTTAGGGATATCAGACTCGGAGGATGAGGTCTGTTTATCCAGGCCAGAACCATTGGCGGCAAAGTGGTTGGCGCCAAGGTCGGCAAATCTACCGGGGTGACCGCCTCCCCAACAGAATCTGATGAGTAAAGCGGATCAGTATGACGTCCTCCGACAAGACAGACAGATGTGCACTCACTTTTCAAGGATGAAGTTGTAATCCAGGCTTGCCAAGTTTTCGCTGCTGATAGCCCGAGGCAAGTCAGCTTGAGGTGGACTCTGCGGTGAATCAGCCGAGGTAATCGAAGAAGCCGTGGAGGTAGATATGGAAGGAGGGGAGTCGTCCATGGTGTCGAGACGTTCGTTGCTGTTGAGTCGATCGGTGTTCGTGAGACCTAGTGTCGCTGGGGATCCTCGTCCTCCTGGTGACTGGGTCATGAAAGACGGAAGCGGTGAATACATCCTTGGCAATTCGGTTGTTGGCGGGACAGGCGACTTTCGATCAGGGCCAGTGGTGCCAGACGGCGCTGAAGACGTGAAATAATCCAGCGGGGGCGAAGGGCCGTGAACAGCCACTTGCGGAGGCGGTAGAGATATCCTCCCAACAGTCTTTGTGTCGGTCATCTCATCCGGCTTGGAAACGACTTTCGGGGGAAGGTCCTTGATCAAACTCAATTGAGGCGAATAGAAGTCCATGCTGGGCTTGGAGGTGTCGGTCGGGAAGGTCAACCCAGTCGGCGAAGCCGGGAGATCCACGGTTCGATTTGTTGGAGAGGTCTTCTTGCCTCCACGCGCTGTCTGCAACGAGTATGAGAAATCATACCGTTGTGCAAGCGGTGACAATGGGCCGGCTCCAGGCGATCCAGGCGGTTTCAGTTCTCCGTTTCCAAGACCAGAATCCTTCCTCCTTGGCAGGCCACCGGGACGACGAACTGGAGACAGACTTTGGCCTCGAAGAACGATGGGCGCGTGACCGTCATCCGGGTCGGCATGATCATCACCCGCGGCGAGACGGCTGAGATGAGCTCGCAGATCAGACATCCGGTCATCCCGCTTGCCATTGACATCCCACTGGGAAGTCCTGCCGCCGACACTTCGGCCCATGCCTGGGGAAATGAGGCCAGATCCACGGGCGGGGTTCAAGCTCTTGTTCTTCGGTACAGCCGTCTTTGCGAATTTGACCTCGTAATTCTGACCATTGTTGTTGTCCCAGATCTCACGACCGTCCGTGTTATATCGAAGTGCAATGAAAAGCGTCTTCTCTTCCAATTTCCGTAGCATGTCGTGCAGTTTGAGCGAGAACTGGAATCGATCGTATTGGCCACCTTGCACGGATTCCTTGTAAGTTGCCGAAGTTTCGTTTGTCGTGGACCACCAGTCGAAAGTGAATCGTACTGCAACCCATTTGCTGAACGAGATGTTCTTGACACGGATGACGCCCTTGAGAGTTTTCCTGTCGTCGTCGAGGAAAAGCGACTCCAGGTACAGATCCGCGCCGACTTCATGCTGAGTCGGGAAGTTGGGCAATCGTATCTCGAGCAGCTTCTTTCCTTCGTCCTCCTCGTCGGTCGCCGGGAAGGGATACTCTTCGCCCTCAGACGTAGAGACACAGTCTATTGGGCTCGCATCCCTGCTAACCACTGCCGGCTTTTGGTCATGCAAGAACAACTTGACACGCTCGAGATGGGTGTCAAAGTGCACAAATTTCGGGCAACTGGGTGTTGATGGAAGACTTCGGATTCCGGGACTCAAATGAAGAGCCTGGCCGACGTCGGAATACGAGCTGACGGATTTGAGAGACGGTTTCAACACTTCTCCCGACTTCTTTCGGATCAACGGTGATGGGAGAGCTGGTGATATCGAGGACGCCTCGGTACTCTTGATCGCCAGCGACTCGAGATCCAGCTTAAGAGCCGTTTCGTTCCTCTGCGCCGACGTCCGCGTCGATAGCGATGGCTTCGGCGCCACACGCGCCAAGATCCGCTGGGGCACAGTCTTTGCCGGACGATTCACATTCACCTCTGAATGTGACCTCCCCACGGACTGTCTCCTCGGTATTGACGGAAGAGGCGCCGATGCCGGAGTAGGAGACGCAACCGGGGTGTTGGCACCGGATTGAGGTGGGCTGACACGTTCGTGCAGCTTCATCGCTGACGCCCTTCGATTCGACCGCGGAATCATTTCCAGCCCCGACGACCTTGTCGGACTTGAATTCCTTGATCCGCTTCTTGACGATTCAGCAGATGAGTTGGTGGTGCTCTCGGGCGCCATTTCAGTAAAGCCAAACAGGCGAGGTCGTCCTCGGCCTCGCGGCTGTATTGAGGTCATAGCGTCGATGCTACCAAGAGGAGCGACTTCGGGGATGTCGGTGGAAGCGCCTGAAGCGTCGTCCTTCCACAGACTCGAACTGCCAAAGTGCTTGAACCGTCTCGGTGGAGATCTCACTTCAGGCAGAGTCTGCTGCCGTTGCACAATCGGGGAGATTGATGTAGTAGCGTTGGGGCTGGATACGGGAAACTCGACAATCGATGTAGGAGAAGGCGGGGCTTGAGACGAGCTCTCAACCTTTTGAAAGGGATCGTGTTCGCCCTGCTTGTCGGGTGTCGGAGGATGTATCGAGAAAGCTAATGCGTTGGTAGTACTGGATGATGTGCAGAGATTCAGCTTTTGACAACCGGCGTGCGCAACGGAAATACGTACTCGGTTGCAGCAGGGAGTCCATCTGGTATCTGCAACGATGCGGCTTTGGCGCCGTCGACGGCGGTTTTCATGACCACACCGTTTGCTTCACGTCCTCGAAGGCCTCCTGGTGACGTCGGTGTGAGATATGGCATTGTAAGTAATGGCTGAAGGCAGAAGGGGAGCTATCAGCTTGTCGTCCTGATAAAGGGAGAGTGCATAACCCTATGTCGACGACTTTGCGCAATCGAGGCCGTGTTCCGCTGACAGGGAGACCAAAGCGACTCGAAAGGACAGCAGAGATGCCGAACATGTGACCTGAAAACTCACCTTAACTGAACCGGATTGCAGCTTCAGGCTGAGAGATTGGTTGACGTCGAGCGTTGATTGAGCAGAAGTCGAATCACTGAGGTACGTATCGATACAGTAGAGGAGAAGATCGCACACAATGGCGAAAGGTAGAGAGGAAAGAATCTTGCGAGCGTAGAGGGTTTAAGTCGAAAAAGTCGCGACTCGCTGACTAAGTCGACTGCCTTGAGTTTGTCGTTCAAAGTTGCGGGCTGAGCCCAAAAGCGGATTAGGCGATGGCGATAGTGAGCGTGGTGATTGTAGTCGAATCAGAGCAGTATACCACGAAGGTAGTGAAAAGAGACTGAGAGCGCTTGTCGTGTTTTGAATGACGCCCAGGGAAAGTTGCTGATGCGGTGGGGCGCGTTGGGTGACAGGCGAGAGCCAAACGACGTCGGAAGGGTGGAGCTGTGGCTGTACGGGGCTCACGAGCTTGATGACGGAGACGCGCAACGACCTCTCAAAGGGATGATGCAGTGTCGACCTTGAGGTATAGAGGGACGTCCTGACCTCTTCCTCGTCGAACAAGGCTCCGACTTCGATGCGCTTCAAGCAAGTCGACCGTTCGGGTTTTCCTGAGATGAAAAAGCTCACCATGAATCAATGGGGATTCACGCGATGTTCACTAGCTTGTTCAGCTGAATCCGCACCAAGTACAGGCTGCGCTTGAGAGGTACAGCGTACCTTTTGGCAGCAGTCAGCAAGAACTACAAGCTGGACTACACTTGTTGTCTGCCTATCTGCCTACAGCTCCACTCCGCATAGGCCGGATTTGATAGCATATGATTACTGTGATTACTGTACAGAGACCAACGGATGCAACGAGTTTTTTGGTGGCGAAACCGCCCAAACCTATGACGCTGTTAGCCTTCGGCAGCGGTCGTGTGATTGGGTCAGCAAAAGGTCGGGCTTGATGGCGAGTTAGCAACAGCCGCGACGAAGCGAACAGCTGACGGGGCCGACCGGAGTCGAGGTCTGGCTAAATCGTAGGCGAAGACGGGGCGCAGCTGGAGACGTTGGCGAAACGCGATGGAGCCCTGACGAGGGGAGAGGGCTGAGCGCTGGACTGACGGACTGGGAGAGCAGAGCAGAGACAGGGAGGGGTTACTGGAGTCATCGGGGTTCTCCATAGGCGGCAACCAGCCGAACGGTACACCGCTGTAAGCGAATGACTCTTGTTCTTTACATAGGTTTTAGGACCGAATGATCGGCACACTGAGAAACATCACGGTGTTCGGAGCAAGCAGGTCTGCATCTGTAGCAGCTCCAGCTGCAGCTCCTGTCTCCTGTGACCTGGCAGATTCATGGAAGTCACTTCGTCGCTGTACGAAGCTCTGTACAACTGGTGTAGGTCTATAAAGCTGTCTAAAAGGTATCACAACCTACAGAGCTTCCAGGCTCCAGGCCGAAAGAGCTCATCGGGAGCTTCATCGGGCGACCGAGAACTGCAAAGCTGACCGGAATCATTTTGGCTTCGTTACAGAACTCTTCCAAACACTTCTGGAGCGATCTGAACACATAGCCAGTTTGCATTCGTAAGACAGCTTGTGATCTTGCCGCAACGGCCATATCATATGATAGATCTGACCTGGTCTGCCTCATTAGCTGCCTCAGTTGAACGTGGCAAAGTCGGTGGCAAAGTTGGTTGGCAGCTGGGTACTGTCAGCTCAACGAGTGCCACCTGTCGGCGTGGAAGGCATGGAGAAGCTGACGGAGAGTGATAGAGTCGCGAAGGACAAGGGAATATTTACCAACTATCTTCGCCACATATCGATGGCTCCACACACGCATATTCTTCCCTTCTACCAATTGCTACAGGGCGCGTCTCAAGCCGAACCCCGTCTGAGCGCAAACCAGAGAGGGAAGCTTCAGAAAGCAAAAGGTAGCCATATTGTTTGACGGCTCTGCGCGCCCGAGGTACGAGCTTCTATTCGGTGCCGAAAGACCCTGCCAAGCTGGCTCGAATGAACCTTATAGCTAATCATCTGAGGATTGTTCTACTCGCGGAGTGGCGGAGTGGCCGGTGAGCTGACTGGTGTTCCAGGCCACGAGTCTTTGCTTGACGGTCCGAGCTCACTCCGGTTGAGCGGAGCATGTAAACGAACAGCGTCTTCCAGGTGTTTAGCTAGGTGGTTCCTTCGGACGCAGCCAACCAGTCGCCAAGTGGTAGTCGGTCACGGATTATTCATTTTGCAAGCGACAGGCCACGTATAAGTAGCTGTATAAGTGAACGATCAGCTGGGCGGACACTGCGTGGGCACGCGAGCTGGCACGCGTCGGACCTGCATCGGGCGGTCGCGAGGCCCTGGAGAGCTCCCTGGAGTGGTCAATTTCGGACTCGAACCTGCTCGGACCCTACCAATACTAGCGAGCGAGCCGACCCAAGGTTCGCTACTCCTAGATCATCTGCCTGCCCATGCCTGCCGTTTCAGCCGACTTCGGTAGCTCCTTCGGTGGACCTGGGTCTGTCCGAACCTTGCCTCGCGCTACCTGGTCCTGGTAACTGTCGGGGCATGGTCCAGAGGTCGGACGACCACCTGATGCCAAGGAGCTGGTGGGTAGCCGGTCGATGAATTTCGTGCCTTCAGTCCCGACGGTCCTATGGTAGCCGCTATCAGCTACTCTGAGTGGCAGGAATATTGCAACATCCTGGTCAAGACTAGTTGCCAGCCATGAAATATACATCGGAAATGCTGGAGACAAACTTATTACAGTATTCATTCGAATTGTATCCAGAAGACGGATAGACCGATAACCATCGGAAACTGTGATGGCGGGTATAATGATCGCTTCACCGGAAGAGCGGTACAAGAGGTGCGATTATGAGCTTGGAGCTCGAACGGCGTCCACATCTGCGGGGGCTCCTTCCCCTTCCAAGCTGCGATGGTTCTGAAGGTCTCGCATGACGGCGGGATCGACTGCAATTAATGGCGAAGTCAGAATGGCAGTGGAGACGGAAGAGGCGACAGACGCTACTTACGTGGCAGAACGCTCTTTCGGCGAACATGAGGACTATTCCCGGATGTGGACAGGGGATTCAACTCTCGAGGCTATAGGAGATATTGAGTGCATCAGTCGTTGTTCAGGATTCGGTGGCAATGTACTGACGGGAGACCGGTCAATTCCAGGATCAGCGAGTGGCACCACATCTTCGGCCAGACTGCGCTCCAGATTGAAGCTCTCGCCCCCTTCAAGCGTGCCGTTGACAAGCATTTCCGCGGAAACTTCACCGACATCGTCGCCGTTGTCTTCATAAGGCTCTGGCCTGGGAGGCGGCGGTTCTCGCAGAGATGCAGGCAATCTTGGTGAATCGTAGCCACCAGCGTTCTGAATAGCGATCTCGCGGAGTCGCATCCATTCGTCGTAACGTGCAATCGCCCTCTCTGCTTCTCTGAAAAGACACGGACCATGATCAGACTGACAAGGGATAGATGCATTGCCGCGAAAACTTACTCCCGCTTCATCGCCTTGTATCCATGCTGACATTCATCAAAGAGTTGAGGGTTGATCTCGACAAAGACCTTGAGCGCATTGTAAATCATGCCGTGTATCGTTCTGCAATGCCAACGATTAGCATCATAGACAATGATCACACATTCCAGACGGACCTGTTCCAGTGAGATTTCGAGTTTGCGTATAGCACCGGGAAGACCAAAGGCAGTATAACGCCAATGTTGTCACTCATGAGATTAACGATATACTCGTTGTTCCAGTAATACAGTGCCCGTTCGGCGACCTGTTGATCTTATGATCAGCGGTCTGGGCTAGATGTCGGAAGTGGGGCACATACCTGGAAATGCTGACTGTTTATGCACCTTGCGAGCTGTTGGAACAGCGGCTCCATGATCTTTTGGAATTCTGTGGCCTCGATGACGTCCAGGATCTCCTCTACTTCATTCAAGAACATGACTTCTTTCGGCGAATTGACCTTGGGCCAGTATCGCAAGAGACCCATCAGGACTTCCTCTGTCAGTGCTGCATCCTTCTCCAAGAATTGCACGACACAATATGCCAATTGTGGGTGATAAAGCGCCAAGCTTTTTGCCTTGTGCAACGGAATGAGCACCCTGGTCAAGAAGGTCTTGTGCTCTTCCTTGAGCGGCAAGGCGAACCCGTTGATGATGGAACCAAGGATCTCCAGTAGTTCCGCGATACCGTTGTGGCGTTCCGTCTCATAGACGAACTGGAAGAAAACATTGTTGATTGATCGCCGAATAAACGCCCGCAAGTTGAGGAATTTCCCATAGATCCGATGCAGGGTGGTTTTGAGGAAGTCACGTTCCCTTGGATCCTCGCTGTCAAATAGTTCCAACAGCTGTAAAATAATCATGTCAGTCGTCAGATCGAAGGAGCGCCGGTGGGTTAGCAATACTCACGTGTAACACGAAAGTCTGATCTATGTATTTTTTCCCGATGTTCTGGCTGAAATCGGGACTCTCGACGAACCGCAGGAAGAATTCGTACACTATCTGCAGATGAGGCCAAGCGAGTTCCAGTACGGGTTCGTCCTCTTCAGGATCGAACGCATCGCCTGTCGGGTTGACCTGCGGCGGTATCGATCGGAAAAGATTCGACGCAAACTATCAAAGGCAACTCGATCAATAAGATACGTTGAAAGCAATGGCCGTTACGACGTACCATGTTGACAACCTCGGGGTAAATTTGTTCCGTGATAACGCCGCGTTGGGTCGTAATGTATTCGAGCATCTCGTGTAACGTCTGCGCTTTGACTTGTTTGCCTTTCATATCACCGCTTGCATCGTTGAAGTCAAAGACAACAGAGCATTGGTGGAGTTTTTGTATGAACAAATCGTTCCGTTCCTGGGGAGGGACCTCTGAACAGCAGGGATTACAAAAGTCAGTGACAGGAAACGCAACCCATCTGTACACGACTCACCCATGAAGCCTGGTAGCTTGTCCAAGTCGACCCTCTCTGTCACATGGAACCTGCTACTCCTCTGTTTCCTAGGGCTCTTGCCAACGATCGGTATCGTATCCTTCGGCCCGCGCAATCCCCTCAGAGTTCCGGCTTTGGGCGGAGTTCCTCCTGTTCGTCCTCCAACCGCAGTGGACGGCGCTCCTGCCTCTACGACGGCCAGACCTCCTCCTGCTGTTGGGCTAGATCCTTGACCCGCAACACCATCCATCATTCGATGGGGGACCGGATCCTGAGGCATTTCCGCGTTCGGTGCTCCAGAGACCACGACGACCGGCGGAGCGGGTGATGTCTTCTCGAAGGACTGATGTGATTGTCCGCCATGATGGGCGAGATGGTGGGGCGAGGGCGATCCGCTCGTTCCCCGACGGTCCGGAGTTGACGGAAGTCCTGATCCTGATCCGGCCGTCGTTGTGACTTGCCGCGGTTGACCACTTCCGGATCCCGATGGCGTCGCAGGATTCGAGTTGCCCGTGCTCAAGGGAGTTCGAGGTTGTCCAGAGGGTGAAGCGGTCTTGTCCTTTTCCTTCTTGGCATCCGATCCAGACTTCGTTCTAGAAAGCTGCTGCAGACAGAGCAAGAGAGAAAATCGTCAGTGATCGATACTATGAATGGCTTCAAGGTTGACTGCAACGCCACAAGGCGTTCCGTATGGATCACGCTCCAAATACTGACATCCCGATCAACTGGCCATGTGTCCTCGTCTGAGGCCATTGCGATAACAACCGTGCATAGACATCACGGCGCATCCTTCCTTTGACCGCTATCACAGCCCGCGTCCCCAGCCACTCTTTTTCCAACTCACCATAGCCTTCTTCAACCCTTTCATTTTGATCCGCAGAAGAAGAGAATGATCCACACGATGATACTGTTGTCGATGAACGGGGAATTGTCGTGTAAGCCGAAACCAAAGATGATCCTGGTGGTATCCGTGTTCAATGCCGTATTGACGTGTGTCGAGGGCAGGGCTATATGCTGGTACAGTCGTTATCGCTTTCAAATTGTGTTCCGTCGTTAAGCTGAGAGTGGCTTTCGAGCAAGGTGATGCTGTCGCCGGGGCGAGTATCGAGATCTCGGACCAGTGATGCTCGGTGCGGGAATACGCGTCCGTTCGACTGCCAACGAGGCGTGTTGTCCAAAGTCGCGGCGTCGATGTAGGCGCAGAAAGTGGTCTTGATAAGGTCAGAATCGCGCAGCAGTCTTCCAACGATTCGATATCGAGTACTGTGTATGCCCGTCCGCACTATGATAGTGGAAGCAGCTTACCCGCGTATGGAGTGCGTATGGTAACACGCAAGCCAAACAAGCAATGGGCACGCTCAAGCCAACTCTGGGCGATGGTTTACAGTAAATACGTGTCATTTCCATTCAAGGCAAAGGGGGGACTCGTATCAACTCTATGCTATCAACTCCGGTACTCCGGTTGTGGGCCTTCCAGTCCGGTCAAGGACCTTGGTCGGATATGTATAGAGTCGTAACGTCGATGAAACAGGTCTCGTGAACATAGTAGTGTCATTGGTCTTCAGCCCCCCCCTGCTTATGGTACAATGGCAATGTGCAACATTTGATACAAAAGTCGGCACTTCGATTCCCCGCTCCGTGCTGGCATCGCTATAACTTCTTTATTGCATCCTCATACTTTGCTCTATCCAGGGTGACTTGCGACGGTCTAGGCGGCAGGCAAGCAGACACCGGCGGAATGGTCAGATTCGCTCTTGCCTTGTGAGCGGGCAACCCGTCTGTTTTCGTCTTCTTGCTGCGTTGTGATTGGTCTTCCGTTGCCGAACCCACATCGTCTTGGTCGTCAGCCCGGCGTTTCCCTTTGTTGCTTCCGCCGACATCCTCTGGTTCAGGAGTGGCAGAGCCAGCCGCGGCGAGAGGCGACTGTTGCATCGCATTGAGTTTTGCCTCAAGAGCTGCGATTTGTGCTTCAGCGCTACCAAGGGAAACATTGGCTTGTCAGTCTTCCCGGAAGTGATGCGAAGAACTCTGTAACATACCTTTGAGGCTTCTTGTGGTTCTTGAGCAGACTCAAGGTGGTCGTCTTCGGAGGATCTCCTCTGCGGTAAGGTTTCCCCGTCCCAGCTGCGTATTCCGGATTCATCTAAATATATCATTCAAGACATGAGCATATGCTCAAGGTCCAGAGGAACGACTTACCGCAGCTGCAGGAGATACTGCTAATTTTCGTCCTCTCAGCACTCTATCATGAAGCTTGGCAACGGCTTTGGCTGCTTCCTGTAACGTAAACATAATGCAATCAGCTACTCTGACGGAGTGCCTAGCTGCATTACTCACCTCCTTCGTCGAATACTCTACAAAGGCATAGCCTCTTGGTTTCCCTTTCAGCGGTCCAGTCTTGTGGAACAAGAAATCCATCTTTGCCACCTTGCCGCATTTTGAGAATACCTGAATGAGGGTGTATCTTGCCATAACGGGTAAAGAGAGGGTAGGCGGCGATTGTTAGTGACGAGAAATCAAAGTTGATGGCCAGAAGGAGATGGACTCACTCATCGACGGCCGGACTAAGGTTCCCCACGAACAACCTCGTTGATGCGACAGTAGCGGGTCTGGCAGTGCGGTCTGCAGCCTTTGATGACTCGGGAGGATCCAGCGTTGGTCTCGAAAGATAGTTGGACGCCATGTCGCTGTGTATTGATGTCAAAGGAGAAGCGGACTGAGAGTCGAGAAGTAAGGGACCTGTGATGAAGTTGTTTGTGCAGAGATGGTTCGAAGGTGTGTGCTGAGCGGGTCTGACGATTGGTGGGCTTTGCGAATTCGGTCCTTCCTTTGATGCCTATGACTTGACGTGCACTTCTGTCTAGTGACTGAATGGCCAGCTATCCTTCTGTCGAGGTGAAGGAGTAAGGGCCAAACGCAGGTCGATCAAACTCGTGATATCGCCAACCCCTTTTAGTTTGCGATCGGCGAGTTTCAGGTTGTTTCGACCTCCACTTCATGCATGTCGTGAGTGTCGTGTGTCGTGTCGTTGTCGCGGTAGGGGTACCTGGTTTTTCCGGTGTCTTCACGAAGATACAACTATATCGACCGATGCGATCGGTACTAGACTGCTGGAAGCTCGGAAGTAGATCGTACGAGTCTAACTACAGAACAGGCCTGGTTCATGGACACAATCAAGGACATCTACGAAGCCAATATGCATATCCTATAGCCTTCCTGTTGTTTACAACATAATATCTGTCCTGCCCAGCTCGTTGAGCCCTCCATAGGCGCCAGGCTATTGGGTGCGCGGCCCATATTTCACGCGTCCTACGGCTAACCAAGCTTCATTATCGCCTTCATAACACCAACCCAGCGGTCCCAGATCACACTCTGCGCATATCAGCCACTTGATACTCTTATTCTTGCCCTTGTCGACGCCCTCGATCGCCCTGGAGAACCCGATGTTCTCAAAGGCAAAAGGCGAGCCATCGATGTGCCAGTAGAGTGTAGCTTCCTTGCCATCGTTGCCGTTGGCAGGTACTTTTGGATCAGGCCTGAAGGGCGACTTTTCGTCCTCGGGCATCTGTAACAAGAGGACAGATTGAGCCTCGATGCGAAGAGGTCAATGTACGTGACACTTACCACCGTATCGTCAATCACCATATCTCCCGACCCAGCATTCAATATCAAACTTCCACAGCCCTCCCTCGGGCAGTAGATCCTGCGCGCGTTGTACTGGAACGGATCAGCTGCATCGGTGTTGGCTTTGGTGCAGAGCTCGTCTTCCCATTTATCCTTGTCAAAGTCCTGGATTGCAACAAGCTGCGGCTTATTCTTTGCTTGCGACGCCGATTGTTGAGCCAGTGCAGCTAACATAGCTGCCTGTGATGGCGAATCGATACCCTCGTGTACCTCTGAGGTGAATTCGCCCTTGGGGTTTAGTGTGTGTATGGCGGCGTTATGATCGGTGACCTTTTCCACCTTGTGAATTTGGCCATTTTGTTCCGCCTGCTGCTGCCGAGCTTGCTGCTCCCTGTCTGGTACGAGCGACTCGAGTTCGGAAAGTCCGCCGTCTTTGGAAAGTTGTGATGGTGCGTGTGCGGCTGGCCGTCCCGCGGGATCGCTACCGAAGTAGTCTCGAGCCAGTCCATCCGCAGCCGGTGGCGACCGTGTAGGGGTATTGGCAGCTGTCTTGCGCGCAGGCTTGGGGCGATGAGTGTCAACGGCAGCGATCGGAAGCGGGTAACGTTCCTCTTCACATCCGTAAGCGCGGGGGCTGAGCTTGATCAAGGTGTGTAGCGGGACCTAACGATGGAAGGTGAGCTGTTATCCAGCAATAGCGTTCACCAAGAGCATACCTTGATGTAAGGAATCTCCGCTTGGGAGATTCCCATGAAGTAGCCATAGAGACAACGAATGATCGCCTGCGTGGTAGGCTGAGGTTAGCATGACCATTTCAAGGGGAAGTGTCCGCGTTACGCTCACCTGATGGCAAACGATCAAGATATTGTCCTGCCTTTCCAATTCCATGATGACGGGTTCCAGTCTGACAATGACATCTCGGTACGATTCTCCTCCTGCAAACACAGGGATAAGATGAAACTCGAAGGCTGCAGTAACGCGGCGTACCTCTATACCTGTAATTAAACTTGTCGTCATCTCGCGCTTCATAGTCTTCTGGGTATTTTTCCTGAAACATTATAGGTTTGAGCGGAAGCGGGATAGAACCGAAACCTGCGACTACTCACGGCGATCTCTTCATATGTCATGCCATCACAGACACCTGCATCCAGCTCATCCAATGACTTCCACGTCTTTTTGGGATACGGAAGATGCCTTGCGGTTGCGATTGTCCGCTGCAGCGTGGAAGTCCAAACCTGGAAAGAGATCGAAGCTTTAGCTTTCGCAGGCCGAGGACTTTTGTCACCGGATGCTCACCTGAATCGGTGCGTCTCCAATGTTCTCCAGAACCAAAGCCGGAAGGGCAGAAGCGTACTTTTCTCCACGGGGTGACAGTGGAGAATCACCGCCAATCATGCCTCCCACATTGTGCATACTTTCACCGTGCTGTGCACAGGCAACGGATGAGCGATGCTCCAAACCGATGTTGAAAAGTTGACCCTTGACTTACACGTGAAAGGTAGATGCTCCGCGGCTTGAGATGCAAGTTCATCAAGTAGAAAGCGATTCGACTCTGCAAGTACGAATCAATCTTGTTCATCGTCACCATCTGTCCCACGTTCAAGATCCGACAAAACGAGATATCGGGTTCCGAAATCGTCTCGTAGATGCTTTCGTACTGCGCGATCCGTTTCTTGAAATCCGCGACGGCTTCTTCCTTGGTCATGCCGGCGTAGTCGGGATCACCTGAAGACGCTTTCAAGGCGACGTTCGCGGCGATGGTGGCAGGATCGTCGCAGTAGGATTCCAGGAAGATCAGCTGCAGGTTCGGCTCATGGGACAGTCGTTCTCGGATCTTGTTGCGGCGCGCAAAGGTGCTGTTGGTCGCATCTGGTGACTGTGTCAGGCGCGCGTCTTCAGGTTTCGCCAAAGTAGCTCACCCATGATCCCGACATTCCCCTCGGCCTTGACCCAACTAATCAAACTTTCCAGCGTCTCGGTCGCAAGCTCCTCCCGCAGCGCCGACGCCTTTTCGTTCGTCGACGAGAAATAATCCGCCGAATGATCCGTCTTCTTCTCCCCCGCCTGCTGCTGATCCCGCGCCTTGCGTCGGCGCAGCTGTCCGACGTTGAATACCTCGACCTTGTACTCGAGCCAGCGAAGGTACCTCATCAGTTTGTTACTGAGGTATGATTTCCCTCGTGCGGGGAGCCCAACCATGGCGACGACGAGTTTGGCCTCCGAGTAGTCGGGCTTCTCGACCAGGGTGCCGATCCCGGAGACGGAGGGCGTTCGCGTGTTGAAATTCGACGACTGTCGAATAATGCGGGCGTTCTCATCGAGCGTCCTGAGTGCCTCTGTCTGCGCGCCGAAATGCGGTGTTCCTGGGGCACTGAGCGCACGAGCTTCTGCGGCCGTCATCTCGTCCTGGGGGTCGTCCAACGCGGTCATACCCGTCGGCAAGCCGTCTGGACCAGATATTCCTTCCGAAAGATTAAGCATGGGATTCTGAATGGCCGACACTCCAGGAGTCCCCGGCCGCGAGGTGGGTCGAGAAGCGGCACGGGACGTAACTCGGGATGATGCGCCTGTCGATGGATTCCGCGAAAGACTCGTGCCGCCTGGAGTCGTTGAAGTGAGGGGAGTGAATGTCGAGCCGCTCATCGACATTCGGCGGAGCGTGCCGAGCTTATTGAGGGCTTCTTGGACGGCTCGCTGGTTGTCCTCCGGGTTAACGGGGAGCTGGGAGGGTTCAGCCATTGTTGCAAGTTAGAGCGAGGGTGACGAAGATGCGTTGTGAAGTGAACGGTCGTCGATTGTAAGTGGTCGACGCTCCGACGCAAAGGCTGATGTGGCTGATGTCTTGTTTGAGGATCGGCGATGTTTCCGGCTGTAATCGTCCTCGAAATCGCGTTATATCGTTTCTGTCGTGGTCTTCACAACTCTCCTATGTCGACTTGAATCTATCCTTGCTATCACTATCACGGCGCCAACCTGTGGTCGAGATAACATCCGACCGAGCCAGTCAAACGCGGATGTATGATTCCTCCACTCCGGGTCTGATCTGCATTGATCGGGTTGGAAGGGCGAGAGCTGGTTTTCTGGCTTGGGGACCTTGGGCGCACCCACCTCTCCTTTTCCCACAATGGCGGACGGCCAATCGCACTTGCTTCAATGAAGATCACCTTGGTCTCACATCGTTGAAGCTCGGAACTCAGCGTCAATTCGTGTGTTGTGAATTAGGTCTCCAGTCTTGCCGAAATGTCTGCCGTGAGTACCCATCCCTGACACTTTCAACCTCCGAGACCGCCATCTCCATCGGAATATCTCGCGCGAGAACGCTTTCGTGGAATACTGAACGCTTCATCCTACGCAGGTCATCTACAACACCTTCTTCAAGCGAAACTCGGTATACGTTACCAGCATCTTCGCCGGCGCCTTTGCCTTCTCCATCGGATTCGACTTGGCTACGTCGGCATGGTGGGACGCCCACAACCGAGGTGTGAGTGTCTGGTTGAGAAGCGCTGTTGGGAGTCGAGGTGGAGAAGGGGAGACGGGTCTGTTTGTCGCGCCGAGGGGCCGACAGTGATTGGGGACGTTGTGGGGAGAGGGGAGTGGAAACCCTGCGCCGCCAAGCAGGCTTCGGCAAGATCGAGGTCGCGCCATTCGATCTGGATATCAAATACAACTCGATCTCAACACACGCTCCAGTACATCCCGCACTCCGATGGCCCCGGGAAGACATTGCCTGTCGCCATCGTCGTTACTGTTACCCTTCAGCCCGCGGCCATGGTCGTTCTCCCATTCTCGTCGTCTCCGGAATCGCCCGACTACCGTTCGCCAAGGGCAACAGTCGTCTAGATGGGATGGCGAGGCGTGGTCGAAGTTGGCGTGCTCCGGGATGCGCGTAACGATGGCTACGGACATGGCTGGCATGGGCGTTTTGTCCTGAGCAGGCCGCAGGATGAGAAGAATGCAGCGTGTTGCGAACGAGGCGTGCCGTGGTGCCAGAGTATATTCCACGAACTTTTGCTGACATTTCTTCTGCTCCCTCTGCTTCTTCTCGCTACGATTCATCGAATAGAAACAATGGAAGGTACGTCTCGGATCCCAAGGTAAACCTCGACTGGAAACTCATTCTGCCTCTTCACTACAGGACATCCGAGCCAAGTACATCCAGGCCGACGATGAATAGATGTTGGACGTTAAGGGGAGCTGTATCATGCTGGACACTGCTGGAGTGACGGGCGTGGTGTAGCGAGGGCAACTGGATGACATTAATTTGGGGATTTCGTCAAGTCGGACCGCACGTTTCCAAATTGAGCCGAAGCGATCAGCCCTGGACACCTGCGTCGAGTATTGTCGCCTGCGCCCTCGCACTGGTGATATCTGGGTTCGTCCGGTGTCCACCCTGGGCCAGAGAATCAGCTGTTCGTTGTTTCCGTCACCGACCGTGCCTGCCCTTCATCAAGCTAGGTCCGTCCGTGGCGTGAGATGCTTCTCTTATCACACCCTTGAGCAATGTCTCTCGTTCGATAATTTCAATGCCCGGACTCGGTCGCCGCCAGTGTCGGAGGAACCTCGCAGATGCGTTGCACAGATCGGCAGGCGGAATGACTCATAAGATGTTGGGTGTGCAAGCGGTGTGCAAAAAGTACTAAGCTCCACATGTGCATACCCGTCCTGCATGTGAGTTGACGAACGAGTTTGACGAACGACTGCCACCTGCGCTCGTCTCTCTGCTACATTCAGACATTCCCCTAGCCGGTCAAGCAGATCTGCCATCGCGGATGGGTATCAGGGGTAACAAGTGGAGGGCTACGAGCTTCTAGCTTTTTGGCTGAGTTTCACACAGTCCG
The DNA here is from genome assembly GCA_022813745.1 of Naganishia kalamii. Taxonomy (NCBI): domain Eukaryota; kingdom Fungi; phylum Basidiomycota; class Tremellomycetes; order Filobasidiales; family Filobasidiaceae; genus Naganishia; species Naganishia kalamii. The sequence goes on from JAKLLX010000008.1 coordinate 263,095, forward strand.
GCTACATAATGACGTAATGCTGCTCCAGCTGCATACCCATCCCTGCTTCCCTTCTTCAAAATCCTTTCGATTCTTGTTATATGGCAGGCGATAGATGCTCAAACAGCTAAGGGTCACCGCCTTTCGTACCACATTCACACCACGCTTTCCCACTCGTATTCAACTCGTAGTTCCAGCCTTATTCCGCCAACGAACAGTTTACACAATGTCCGTCAAATCGCAGGGAGAATTGAAGGACAAGACCTTGATCGTCGGTGGGTACCACAGCTGGAGTGGTGAGGGCATCGCAGCTAACGTTTCCCTGAGAGCAGTCTTCGGCGCATCAGGTGATCTTGCGAAGAAGATGGTCAGTCCGTTTGGCCTCGTCAGCGAACCTTGCAGCTAACCGGCATGCGCCATGCTCACAGACATTCCCGTCATTGTTCGGTCTCTTCAAGGACGGCTTCCTCCCGCCAAAGACGCACATTGTCGGCTATGCGAGGTCTGACTTGGAAAGGAAGGACTTTGAAGACCGTCTCACCGGTGGACTGGACATGGACAAGGAGGTATGTCCACAATGCTTCCAAATGTCCAAGCTTACTCATCGAGCTTCGTGCCATAGTCCAAGGATAAAGTAGAAGAGTTCAAGAAGATCAGCAGCTACGTCAAGGGCGCCTATGACGAAGACGATGCCTTCCAGAATCTGGAAAAGGAATTGCAAAAGTTGGCAGACAAGGATTTCGATGGCGAGTCGAATCGAGTTTACTACGTGAGTACTCAAGTCGGCGCGCAGGATGAAGAGCTGAAATCCACCATCACTTCAGCTCGCCGTTCCTCCCAGTCAATTCACCTCGCTCGCGGACAAACTGCACAAGAACAACTACAAGGGCACCTCGAATCGACTCGTAATCGAGAAGCCGTTTGGAAAGGATTCGGATAGTGCAAAGGAGATGATGGATGCCATCACCAAGGATGGATGGAAGCAAGAAGAGGTTTATCGAATCGACCACTTCATCGGGGACGAAATGGTTTGTCTTTTTCCCTTGCGGAGCCTTGTCTCGACATCTGATTTCCGCATACCAGGCTCGATCAATCATGCAGCTCCGATTCGCCAACGAGGTTCTTATCGACTCTCTGTTCAACAAAGAGAAAGTGTCGGCAGTTCTCATTGAACTGAAGGAAACGTTCGGATGCGAAGGACGAGGCGGATACTTTGACGAGTTTGGAATTATCCGTGACGTCTTGCAGAATCGTATGTCGCGAGTCCTAGGAAGGGCATAGACCCGACTGACATTCTGCGACATAGACTCAATGCAGCTCCTGACGTTTTTGGCTATGGACAAGCCCGAATCATTAGAAGAGGATCACATTCGTGATGAAAAGGTACGAGAAGCGCAGCTCCGCGGACCAGCCATTCAATCATAGGGCTGACACTCGTGCGCAGGTCAAGGTTCTTCAAGCGATCAAGCCCATCAAGAACGATGAGGCTGTCATGGGTCAGTACACTGGCAATGGTGATAAGCCGGGCTACCTCGACGACGAGACCGTTGAGAACAAGGAGTCCAAGACGGCGACTTTCGGTGAGGTTGTGCTTCGAATTGACAACGACCGGTGGAGTGGGGTCCCCTTCATCTTGAAGGCTGGTAAAGGTCAGCAACGACGGTGCAAATGGGGTCTTGAATTACGCTGAATTATCTACTGCGTAATTACAGCTATCGAGGAGGATGCTCTTCGAATCATCATTCAGTTCAAGCAGGCAAAGAACTCGCTTTACGGGTCGACAGACCCAAACGAGCTCGTCATCGAGCTGTACGAGAAGAAGGTCTACTTCAAGGTCAACTCCAAGAAGCCGACTATGGACGGAGGCATCGTCCGACCGGAACTGGTCCTTGACTACGAGACCAAGTTTGACGGACTGGATGCACCTCAGCCATACGAGTTTGTTATCCGAGAGGTATTGAAGGGCAACCAGAAGAGCTGTATGTATCTAGCCCTCTCCCGATGTGTCTGTCGTCGGAGTTCGCGGTTGACACATGCTGTTCATAGTCGTGCGACAGGATGAGCTGGAAGAAGAATGGCGGATCTTTACCCCGTAAGTGATTCCGCCAAAAATGAGATTTCGTGGAAACTTCGGGCTGAACATCGGATCTCCGTTTGTGTCTGGCGCAGGCTATTGCACTACAGCGAAGGAAAGGAGTCGGAACGGCCTGTAGAGTACAAGTATGGTTCAAACGGGCCAAAGGAGTCGCAGGAATTCGAGAAGAAGCTTGGGTTTGTTGTTACCAAGGATGGATAGTGAGTGGCAGCCGGTCAGGGTGAATGCAATATGCTGACAGCTGGTTCCTTACAGCGAACTCAAGAAGATTGATGTGACGAAATGAAAGGAACCGCCAGTGTATCACGCAAGAATTGCCTGTCCGAAAGTCTCCACGTTGTATGCATAAGCCCATGCCAAATGAGATGAACAACTATCTGCTGCGTCCGCGCTTCTCCGCTTCTTCCTGCAATCGATTCCTCTCCTTCTCACGCTCATTCAGACGCCGTTCTGCCTCTGCCCATCTCTTCTGCCATCCGTCTTTCACCTTATCGGCTATCCTGTAAGCGACATCGATCCCATCCCCATTGATTGCACTCTTCCATGCCATCTTCATGAAGCGCTCTTGTGTTCCGTCGTTGAATGACTTAATGTAGGCAGTGACCAGACGATACGATGGTTGTAGGAGACGATGAAAACGCGCCACTGTCGCATGATAAGGTGTAAGGAAGATGTCGCGAAAGGGAACGATGATGGCGCGACTGTGAGGCGTGTCAGCAAGGCGAGTTCATGGCCTCCAATAGCACTTTGAGCAGCTTACCCATCTTCCCCGACATTCTTGGCCTCAATGCTCCACTCGTCGTCCTCGTATCTGCGCCGTATTTGACGTCTATGCTTCTGATCTCGACTTGTAGCTGTTTCGTCGCGGTCTCCGATTGTCGAGGCGGACGACTCTGCAGGATGACTCCTCTGATGATTACCGAATTTACCGCTATCGTCCGTCTGTACTTGCCACATGCCGTCGAGATTGCCTCTGAACAGCACGAGCTGCCTCTCCGATATCCATTGTCGTATCCGCCGTCTCGCCTTTGCTGTGATAGCTCGTTCATCATCTGTCTCCCTTTCCTTCCCCTTGCTCGATCTCCCCAACAATATCTCCTTTCTGGCATCATCGTCTCCGGTATCCGTCTTCTTGTTGACATTGAGACAGATCATCCGGCATATTGGTAGGTATTCGTCTTTCCGGCGATGATTGGTTTGTCCACACCATGAGAAGCAAGTCTGGTCGGTGTAGGGTGGCTGATAGTCCTCTGGGTCGGCTGGCGGAAGGTCCAACGGTGGAAAGAGAGCGGATAGAGGTGGTAGGTCTTCCTCTAGTGTGTGGTTATCGTCTCGCTCGCCAAGGCGGTTTGCGGTCATGGTTGCTGCTTGGTCTTCGTTGAAATTTGACGACATCTTGTCGTGGCGGTTTCGAGTGCGGGTCGCGAACTCGACGATAGGCAGTGGAAAGCAAACCGGTGTTTCGTATTGGGTTATCGGTAGTGATGCGAGCTCAGCCCGAAAACCAAGTGGTTGGAAGTGAATGGACGTCGTCGACAGTAAGGTAGACGCCTGAAACACGAACGACCATCATCCGACAAATATCAGACATCGATCACTTCGCTTCGTCACCGATCGAAAGTGAAGCAACTATCTCAACTCTTCAACTCCCAGTCTAGTCCATGTGTAGTGGTCCAGGCGGTCTACAGTTGTCTATGCTAACACTGCCAAGCCGCTCAACATCAAAGGGACAGGTTCCAGGGACCATCATTGTGACTCCCGAAATAGAAGAATCCCATGTCTATAGCTACAGTAACGAAAATCTCTATCGCTCCGACCATTCCCTTACAACGCTATCATCTCGGCTTTTCGACCCGTCCCCCCGATATGCCATCCTCTTCAGATTATACGCAAGTCCTCGAGCCACAAGCGCTCAATCATCATCTATCCTCGCCGACTGTCCCTTGACGCGTCGTCCACCATGTCCGTTCGGCTTCAACTGCGCCTGAGAGTCGTCGCCCATACCGCTCATGATGCTCTCCTCTCGTTTTCGCTTCTTGCTCCCGTTCTCCCTGTCGTCTGCAGTGGAGCCCTCTAGTTTGAGTCTAAAAGAGTGCAGGAAAGCGGAGGAGGCGGGATAAGACGTGGCCTACGGGCTAACCTAGAGAATGGGCTTACCTGGCTTTCTCGTCGGAATCAGCCTGCCATAGATTCATAGACTGTCGATGGCAACAGATGTCAGCTCCAAAGGAGTCGTAATGGAAACCGCAGGCCTGTTACTTACAGCCTGATAGCTTCCACTGCTCATGCTGAACAAGCGATCTGCATCTTGCACTTCCACTCTCTTCTTGGTGTTTGGGTTGACCTTGAGGTAGTTCTCAAAGCCCTAATCACGGGAAAATGCCTGAGGTGAGCATTCTGAGGCCTTGATACGACACTCTGGCGCGGCGGGGCTCTTACCTTGATGATGTTTCCCCCTGATAATGCTGTCTCTGCCAAGTAGCTACCTTCGAAGAGTGCGATAGACTGTTCGAGTTGATTCTGAGAGGAACACAGAGGACCAAACTCTCAGCCGCGATATCCCATTGATTGCTTCTCCGACGAACGGAGATGCTGAAGAACTCACCAAAGCCTTGTCCGCCTTGCGTTTTGCCTGAATGGCACTCTTCAAGCGATCGATGGCACTCTTGGTGACTTGAGCCTCGGAGGGCATGGTGACGTGACGTTGATCCTCACTCGCTCCTTCTGCTAAGAATGTCGACGTTCAAGGCATATACGATGCCCTTATCTGGCGGTGACACACAACACATTAGATGAATACACATTCAAAGCTCAAACGCTGTTCGAGGAAACCACGCCATTTTGTATCCGGCAAGCAAGCTCGCCACGCGACAGCTATCGATTGAACCGTCGGCTTCGTCCAGCCTTGCAACAACCAGTCTCGAACTAACACTGACACAGCAGACATCGACTCCATCCCTTCTTACGTCCCTCATCCCCGTCGTCACCATCCACAAGGAAGGATATTTTAGGACATCCCTTAGCCGTCAACGAAACTAGCTTTGTCTAGAACGAATCCTTTGGCGCTCTTCTGTCTCTTCTACCGGTCATCACCATGTCGAGCTCTGCCACTCCAGATTTCTCGGTCACAAATCCGGTAAGCAGGAGTTAATGGATGTAGGGATGTTATGAACTCACGCAGCTTTCCCCGACTGTTCAGATGAAGAAGTACAAGTTGGTATTCCTAGGGGAACAGAGCGTCGGGAAGACAAGTTTGATTACGCGTTTCGTGAGTCTTTCGAAGACTGTGCGGTCTCTGTGTTCAGGGTTGGATGTCTGTGCCTTTTGCGCAAGACGACATGGCCGTTGCGCACATGATACGGCGTATTCCCGCGACGTCTCAGACTGACACATGTCGTTTTGCAGATGTATGACACGTTCGACAACACGTATCAGGCGACAATAGGTAAGGTTCAGCCAAGTCGAGTGTCCTGATGCATTGCTGATGAACTGTCTTCGATGTCACAAAGGTATCGATTTCCTGTCGAAAACGATGTATCTGGATGACAGGACGGTTAGGTTACAACTATGGGATACTGGTAGGTTTCAGACGTCCGCTTTGTATTTCCGCCGCTGACCCGCTTGCTCTTGCTTTTCAGCTGGGTAAGTCGGAAGACTTCTACGTGAATCGCGTTTGGTATTGATCGCTCATTATGGAATAAATTCACATGGTGTTTCCGCTACCACAGACAAGTAGGCACTTGGCTGATAATTATCCGTTTCAGATCCTGACGTTTCTTTTGTTCCAGGAACGCTTCCGATCCCTCATCCCAAGTTACATTCGGGACAGTTCCGTGGCTGTCATCGTTTACGACATTACCAGTGAGTTTGCATTGAAGAAGGGATGAAGGGATGAGCAGGAGGCTCATGATTCTTCCCTCCAAGACCGCATATCGTTCCAGAATACAACAAAGTGGGTCGATGACGTACGGAATGAGCGGGGTCAGGATGTCATCATTGTGCTGGTTGGCAATAAGACCGATTTGAGCGACAAGAGGCAGGCATCTCTTGTGGTCATTTCCCCGGCACGAATCGCTTACCCTTCTCGATCCACGCTCTACAGACAAGTGACGGCGGAAGATTTGGACCGGCGGGCGAAAGAGCTGGGAGTCTTGTCAATCGAGACGTCAGCGAAAGCAGGACACAATGTGAAGAATCTGTTCAAGAAGATTGCACTCGCTCTACCAGGAGCGACCGGTCAACCAGAGGCGCCGGCAACGAGTACCAGTAAGTAGACCCTCCTCGCGCCTCGACGGAGCTGTCATTGACCGCGTGTTCTATGGTAGAGATTGACGTGACGTCGACGAAAGACTCTCAGCTACCTCAGGCATCTGGCTGTTCATGTTAGCGGTTCATTAGGAGTTACTTTATTTCGGATATCAGCGTGATCAACTTGTATTCTTAGGGTAATTGAATGGTCAATCATCGGTTTGCAAATCAAGGCATGTATCGCATATCGCGCCTTTGATTCGTCTACGTGCTTTGGTTCGGTACAAAAGAGTCTGCATTTGTGTTCGTATAACCATGTAGATCCTCCGCAAGCATTCTGTGCACAGGGTCTTGATTCTAGTGTATCGACCGGTAAACGTTCGTGCCGTGCCAGTGTCGGGTCGAAAAAGAGCGAGGTCTATGTGATTAGTTGTCGACGGTCGCTGTGCGATAAGTGTATAACATCGGTAAGACGCGTTCCTAGACTGATTTCCCGTTTTGTCCGTTGCTGGTGGGTGTGACTTCAGTTTTCGGACGCTTGTTGTCGGTCATAATTTCCGCAAGGTCGCTGTCTGGTTTACGCTTGAGTCGTCCTTCCGCCTTGGGTTCGTCCATTGCTGTGACAGGGGTCTCTTCACGAATGCCAAGGTCCGCGTATTTCTCTGCTCTAATTTCGGGAGTGTTCGTCGTCGTTGCTTTATCCTCTTCCCAAGCTCCATTTTCATTCCCGCCATCTATACCGTTTACGCCGTTCTCGTCGGTATGCCCGTTACTGCCGTTGACCTTCGCGTCGGATTGCGCATTCTCGAGTTTCGAGCCTCGCCAGCCTGTCCGTCGGAGCAAACACATCTCGACCGTAACACCTGGACCAAAGGCCACGGCGATGCAGCCCTCTCTACCCTGAACTTCCCGACTACGCTCGATGACCGCCCCGATACTGACAGAACTGGTGTTCCCGTTATTCTGATACACATTCCACGAAGCCTGAGTGTGATCTTCGCAGTTAAGGCCGAGTTGATTTTCGATTTTGGAGATGATGAGGGATCCTCCTGGATGGATCATCCAATCAAGCGTTTTTGGCTGAGTTTCCGACGGTGGTGATGCGAGATAGGACAAGCTCTTCGACACTTTGGAGCGAAGCGCGAGTGAGGGCTTGGACATGAGGCGATTGTAGACTTGGGGCACAGCTTGCGAAGTCAATTTCGGGACTCTTTGCGAGATGATGGCCTAAGAGCTCATGCGGATGAGCGCCAAGAATGATAGTAAGCGTTTATGCTGAAGACTCACCTTCCACCCGTATTCATCGACGTTGAAACCCAAATCTTCTACAGTATCCGGTACTGTTTCCGTAATGCAATCCATGATCTCGAATGACGACTGTTCTGAATTGCCAAAGAGGGCATCAGAGACTGATGAATAGCTGAAAGGAAATAGACTTACCGTGCTCACGCAAGCGTCCTTCGGAATCCGCTGCTCCAACAATCATCGCACTCGCACCATCGCTGAACAAGCACAAGCTGACGTTCGGCCAACCTTTGTCACCATCCGGCGCCTTGGAGGCCTTGTTGAGCTCATCGATTTCGCTCCGACAAAGTGTGGAGGTGACTTCGGTGGAAACGATGAGGATGCGGTTCGGCTTGGAGGCTGGCGACGGATCGACCGGGACACGCGAGAGCTGGTGGGCGAGACGGACCAGGGAGAGGCCTCCTGCACAGCCGACGCCATGTAGCAGAGTCCGATCGGTCGATAGGGGAAGACCAAGAGCCATGAGAACCGCATGGTCGTATCCACTGTTCGGAGAGGGCGCAACTCAGTCAATGCGTTCGCTTCAGGTGATTGCGAAGAACCTGAGCTTACGGGTAGCTGCTGGCAGTACATGTGTTGCAGACTATGTCATAAAACATATCAACGCGTGCATAAAGGTGTAGACTTCCCGTGTAGCGTCACTCACCTAGATGGGTGATATCTTCCAGCTTTCCTCCCCAGTCTGCCAAAGCTTTCTTGGCAGCTGCCAGCGCTAGCTCAACACCCTTCTCCATGAATACCTTGTTCACATCCCGAATTTTGGGTGGTTCCTCCTGGTTGAGCAGCGGGTCGGTGATTCGCTGGACCAATGGACGCTGGTTGATTTGTGTGTGATTGTTCACCATCAGGGTTTTCGAAAGACTGAACGTTGCCGATTGAATTAGCTAGATTACATGTTTGAACGAAGAAGCGAACTTGCCTCTCGCTTGGTTCACACCATTTCGTCGCAAAGTCCTCCAATCCTTGTGGGTAAAGTATATCTTGAGGAAAAGCAGTTCCGATACCGAGGATGTGGGAAGAGGATGCAGCGTAGTCCGGATGAGAAGGAATTGCCGAGAAGACAGGCGTATGAGGTGGTGTTGAGTCAACGATCGTGGACGACATGTTGAAGACGTCGCCAGAGGATAGCAGTCGAGACTAGAGAGACTGGCGATGAAACGAAGGTATGTGATACTTGCGTACTCTGTCAGAATTGACACCTCCTATGGGTCGATGGCGGCCAAATCGTTCGACGCTGCGAAGACGAAGAGACGGTTCGGAAGCCAATCGAATGCTCGATCCGAAAGCCGGGGCCCGGTTTACATGAAGGGTTTATGGGTATGGAACCCGAGGGGATATGACATCATCTATAACCTCTCTCTCTTTCTTCATAAGCTCTCGACATTGCCGCCGAAAAATCGATTCCAACATTTCATAGCTATCCCGATGGACTGAGCAACGATCTTCATCTCTGATAGCACTATGGGGTGAGGTGGAGGTTCAAGGACCTTCGAAAGGGTGACAACCTGTGTTTCATCCCTGAATGCTCTGAAACGCGTCGAGCGTTTCATCATTCTTCCGAAGTCCCATCAGTTTCCCATGAAGCAGGGCGGGATTCAGGTGTCAGACGAGGCGCTAGTCGCGATGTTTATATTTCTTGCTGGTCATATGAGCGCTATGGCCCGGCAAGGGTCATGGCTAGGAGGGGCAGAATGGATCATGAAGCCCCGAAAGCAGCGCTGCCTGTGAGGGGCTGCAATCTCGCGCCTCACTTTTCGGTCGGATGTGAGTATCATACGATTGAGCAGAGATATGTGTACAAAATTATGGATACAGGGGTAGTATTAAGCAGGCTTATTGCCGACACCATCATCCCGCTACATACGGGCAGCTTGGTCTGAGCTGGAAACCGGCATGTCGAGAGGCGTCGCGATTATACTGAAATTATGTTCTGCTATGTTTTGTTGTCCAAGTGCCCTTAGAATGCCTGTCGGTTCCTTGTTTCGATGGGCAAGAAGATCAGGACCAGCATAGCAAGCCAAATCCCGCCAGTCGCAAGCCAGAGAACGCCGGCGGACTCGTTGGCGACATATTTTTGCGCAGCGAAGGGTGCGACGATCTATCAAGGAGGGTCAACTCGCTGGACTCGCTCCATCTCGGATCGAACTTACACCAGACAGTCGACCCAAGGTCGAGGCAAGGCCACAGGCGGATCCTCGAACGTATGCCGGGAACATTTCGGGAGTCGTTGCATACAATACGGCGTTGAAGAAACTTTGCATGATGTATTCTGCCGCAAACATTGTTCAGTGCCATCGCTCGATGAGAGGAAAGCATTGGTACCCACCGAGAGCGTTCAATCCCACGTAACCTGCTGTGTTTCGGACTTGCGTGTACATGGCCATCGACAGACCTTGCAGCGCCGCGGAGATCACAAGTGACCACTGAACGTGAACAGATGAGTACACCTCTAGAGCGCATCTCAACTCGTAGGACGCACCTTTCGCCCGAGTACCGGTAACTGAATCGCAAGCATTGCCAAGACACAACCAATGATTCCCGGTGAGTAGATGATGAGGTATTGCTCATAGGTATCGTAGACAGTGTTCTGCCCGGTGGAGACGTTTCGGTTGTTGAGAATGATCGGAAGGTACGATCCAGCGATATTGAAACCTGAAGAAGCAAAGAACGTTAGACACTTCACCTCTATAATGCGCTCTGCACATACTCCAGAAATCTCCCATGTAAGCGATCCACACAACGATGGTTGTAAAGGCCATTAGACGGGTTCTGAATAGTCCCTTGAGGTGTCGCAGTTTCCCGAGACCATCCTTGAGCACATTCTTGGCGTGTTGAGTGGTCTTCAGAGGCGTTGTTGATACGGGATCGGAGACGAGGCTGGTCTCTAGGTCGATAAGCGCAAAGTCGTCCATTGTCAGAGTAGGCGGGGGCGCTCGGTTAAACCTCGCAATCGAGTGCAAGACCGCAATCGCTTCCTCCTCCTTGCCCTTTCCAAGCAGGAACTTGGGCGATTCCCGGAAGTTGAAGACGATGAATCGCAGGAAGAAGACGAAGAGCGTGATGGCACCCAAGGTGATCATGAGATAACGCCAACCCATATTACTTCCCTTCGAACAGCAAGCTTCTCCTGCCGCGGTAATCATGCAGGAAGGCAAATCGGTTGCACATCGATATTTGGGTACGAATCCGTAGGCGATGGCGCAGGCGACGACGACTCCGATAGGTTGCCACAGAGACAGAAGCGCAAGGAGGTACCGTTTGTTCTGCGGCAGGAACTCAAGAGTGATAGTAGCGTCGATGGGGATTTGACCTCCAAGGCCGAAACCACACAGAGCAGCCATAGCGCAGATGGCATTGTAATTGTACACGGGCGCAGCCTGCGAATCCGGGTCAGCGACATCTTTCCACACGAAGATTATTGGCGTGTGACGCACAATGAGAGTACCGAAAACACAAGTGATCAGACAGGTCAGGTTGAAGGCCCACTTTCGTCCGATAATGTCCACGAGAAGACCGAAAAAGAAAGCACCGACAGTCAAGCCTGAGAACACCCAGAGATCTCGGTCAAACCTTGCTTCGCGAGGAGTCGCTAGTCGCAGTGGCTTACCGGTACTCATGGCCGTAAAGATCAGACCACTATCCTTCGTCAAATCCACATTCATCTCTTGGCTGTTTGCGAAGTGTAGGTCAGCCCAGTCCCTTCGGCGCAAGGGCAGTACCCTTACTATATGGGTGTGGCGATGAGCCCGACAGCTTGTGCCCACATAAGATCCAAAAAGTAGCCGAAACTGGGGAAGAGAAGTGCTTCAGTATCGTTGTGCCTAGACGCACGCCGCGATCTGCTCACCCGCAAAGAAACCAGATAGCCAACTGGTATCGTCCGAAACCCATCTTATCAAGTTCGCTATTACGACGACGTTAGTTGCGATCAGTTCTAGTAAAGCAAGACGTACCGGTTGATAAGAGCTGCCTTCTTCTCGAAGGGTGTCATGATCTCAGATCCAAGATCACCTCTGAAGAACGCAGCGGCGCCCTTGTGGTGCGCTGCATCGCCGTGGTTGAAATGCGGATTATAAGAGTCTGCGGGGGGCAGAAGGCCATCGTGGGCGAAGCCCGCACGAGCAGCCTTTTCGTCCACGACAGCTACGTCCACTTCCGCGTTCTTGTCGTTGTACGGGTAACCGGAAGGCTTAAACGCGGTATGGCCATTTGAATCTGACATCTGGGGTGATAGGCCCATGTCAATGTGTGCGGACAGCGGCATGGAATCCTGAGACTCACGTTGAGGGATTGAATATATGGAGACTCGGGGTTAGGTAGCTGGTTAGGTATTCACGTTGGATAGTATTCTTTCAAGTTGTCGCCACAGGGGCATGTCACTCGACAGCCGATACATATATACTGGCATCTGCTCCAGCTTCAGGTGCCTGAGCTGCTCCTTCTGCTAGTCATGGCTGCTTGCATTTCGAAGGCAAAATTTCCACATTCTGTCTTGCATGAACTTGTCGGGAACATGAAAGATGAATCGGTCAAGTACAGTATCCCTCGTGCCTCGGGCGGCGCAGTCCGAAACGAGCGATCGTCTGAGCGGCCCGTACAGGTAAGAGAGCTGGGAAGATTAGAGGAATGACCGCATCAACAGCTGCATCAGCCGAGGAACAGCTGCAGGAAGCTTTGCAAGAGCAGCTGCAAGAGCTGAGGAGCTAGCTGAGGGCTGAGCTGAAAGAGAGAGCTCGGAGGCCTGCTCGAGGCAGCTCGGTAATCGGTGACCTCGTGGTCGAGCCGTGTTCGTAAAGCTGTTCGTAACCTGCCATAATACATACATCATTTGCTGCTACCAGAAGGTCGGTCCCGAGGATCGGAACGTATCGACTGGTCGATCACTAGCAGGGACGACGAAGAGCTTAAGATTTGTTACTGATTTGTTTGGAAATCCACCGCGATCTCGCAGAGTGAAGGAAGCTGACCGAATTGAAGAGCAGTTTGAAGAGCCGACAAGATAAAATGCGGGCCCGAAGAGCCTCACTGCTGGGCTCACCAAGCAGCTCAGCAGCTAGCTTCAGCTGCTCAGCTTTGTAACTGCTATGTAGCAGCTCAGCCGACGTGAAGAGCTTAAAAGTCATTTGATTGCGGAAGTACTAACGTGTAGCGGTGAGTAACCCAAGTGTAACTACGGAGGTCGTGGATTATGAATTATCAAAGGAGCCGCCATGACGTATGTTGTGCATTCTCGCCTTGTCAAGACAGCAACCTCCCATGCCCATGCCACGATCCGCGCCGCCATCAGCGAATTTCCCGCCGTCTCACTACTGGAACAACTGCTGGAACAGCTGATTGCCAGCTTCATCGCTTGGTTGCCAGTCATAAAATAGGGGATATCTGGCACTTGAAGATCCAGGAGAATACCGGCCAGAGCGATAGCCTGCTTTCCCGTCGACAGCCAATGCGCGTGAGCTTATTTCACGCTCACGGATCAGTCGCTTTGCGATCCGATCCACGATCTGAATCGAAGTGGGATCGGGCCAGCTATCGGGATCATGTACAGTTATAGGCGGATACATTCAAAAGCGTTTTGCCAGATACGGTATGACACCAAGATCGGTCGCCCAGTAGGAGTCAGCCGAGGCAGCTTAGCTGGCAGCTTGCCCTGCAGTCAACGCTGCGTTGAGGCCAGCTGCCTATGCCGAAGAAGCTGCTGATAGAGATGTTCGAAGAGCTGCCAAGGTCGTCAATACATCGTGAGCTGACTTCAACGGTCACCTTTCAAGGGAGACTACTGTAGGGTCTTGATCATCGGTGCTGCGAAAGCCAACGACCAACGGCATACTAACAGACAGACTGCAAGTGTCGAGAACGCATTGGCTCACATTGCTCGTTACCAGAAATCTCCTGAATCCCGACATTATCGCTTGTCCAGCTGCTTGTCCGTAGTCTTGTCATGTTCCGGAGCCAATCCAAGGGACACAATGGGCCCGGATGGCAGTAACTGGACTTCGAGACCAAACACTGGCGTCGATCTCTGACCGTTCAAAGACTCTGGGATCTGGGAAGAGTATTAGCAGCTGTGCTAGCCGACTGCGGGTTCGGCAAGAACTCGTTCTCTCTTGATGCGAGACCTCGTCCAGGTCAAGCGGTCGCGACATAAACTCTGAAAGAAATCACTGCCCCCATCCGACTGTGGTGTGAGTACGACGCCCGTGGAGCCGAAATGCTAACCTCCGCTCCGAGAAAATACCGGTGCCTGCCTGGTTTGAGATGATATTGATATTGTATGGGACCATGTGTGATCTCCTTGACGATGGGCAACATGTACATGTCACGGTTACAGGGCAGTCGCCCGCAACCGCTCTTCTCTGTTCGCCACCCGTCGAGCCTTCTTCGCTGTCCTCTTCGCAACAGCAGGATCGATCTGAACCCGCCAGCTATCGTTCTCGACGTCGAACCTTCCCCCGACACGCTTGGCCATTCGAGCGATTCTCGATCGTTCGTGCTGGGCGGCATCGTATTCCTTCTCTGCGGCTTCCCGGACTTCCCGACTCGTACGGCTCCTGATCGCGAGACCGTCCAGTCCGACCGCTGCCAATGCGCCCTCCAGACCAGTGTCACCTCCCCGTTCCCGCCATTCGGAAACTTCATCTCGAGCATGAGCCTCCCGTTCCAAAGCTTCCATCTGTCGGCGCAAGTTGTATCCCTTGGTAGCTTTGGCTCGGGAGAAGCGTGGCGAAAGTTCTTCGGTGAGGTAGAGAGGCATAAAGGCGTCGACGGTTGGCTGTACCGACGAGGCGGCACTCTGCTCGATGTAAGAGTCGGATACTTGGCGAGGCAGTGTGGCACTTGATGCGCGCGCAGAGGCTGGCAGCGGAAGCAGTGTCGGCTCTTCCCAGATCTTGTCGACAGGCAGGACCCGTCTGGTCTCCGTTGTGACGTCTGCCGCGACGGTGTCCTCGGATTGAGCTGAAAATAAAGGTGATGTATCAGAGACCTGCGCACGGGTCCGAGTCCGGCGAAATACTCACCTGCACCGAGATTCCTCTTTCTCAGCTCTGGCCAGTCAATCTTCATGAGACCCCGTTCGGCATTCACCTCGTATGCGTCGATCGATCCGTTATCCAGCTTGGCTGCGAAGCGGTCGTACCTGAATTGTCGGATGTGCTGGTCAAAGACGGGCTTGCTTGTTGCTATTCGAGTTGCGAAGACACTAAGGCAAGTGGTGTGAGTATCAACAGGTGCGAAGAAGCTTCTTTGTCAAGATGTACATACCTTCCGCCGTCGTCCTTGGATCGTTGATGGACGCAAAGCTGCACGTTCGAGTAATGCACGGGTCGGGAAAGGTTCAAGAAGTTGGCCTGGTTGTCATAGTTCTTCTTTTCATCTTCTCCGAGGAGGTCATAGTTTTCAGGTCGCGGCAGGATTCGGTTCGAACGTTTGCGCTGGAAAACGCGAGAGGTTAGCGTGCCAAGTCAAGATTTAAGCAGGGCTCGTTCATACTCACTGTGACCCCATCAAGCGTGATCGTGTTCCTCTCCATATCCACACCTGTCACACGATGCACCTTCCACCCATCCGACGCATCCTTCTCGTTCAACCACTTCTCCTGCGGCTTTCCAACAGTCAATCGGACATGATCTCCCGGGCGGATATTCCATCGTGCGATTCTGTCCTTCGGTTGTACGAACGCCTTTTTCGGGAGGACTCGCGGAGAGTATCTGCGAGGGGAGCGAGAGAAGCGTCAGTTGCATGGTCGAATCTCGATAAACACTGGAGACTCACCTCGACACGAATTTGTGCGGTACCGTCGACTTGAGGTGGTGCAAACCACGAGGAATAGGAGCGGCCATGGTGCAGGAGTCACGGATAAGTGCAGCATCTTCGTGAGCGGTATGCGTGTTGAAGTGCCAACATTGTCTCAACACCTCAGCCGACGGGGTGCGCTTCGCCAAAAAAGCTGCGCTTCCAGAGTTGAAACGATCGAATCAACCCCTATCCTCGAGCATTGGCCTATATAGTCGAACATTTTCAAGACCGTTTACCTGGCGTCTTCGTTTCATTCGGATTCCTTACTCGCCTTTTACTAGTAAGCACCGTGTAACTTGGACTACGCCAGAGTTCGAATTTGTTTCACAACCATTCTATTGGTCTTTTTGCTGGTTTGTGGAGCATCTTGCTGGGTGCAATGTGCAATCGATGTTTACATGACGAATCTGGTGTTAGGAGCAGTCCATCGTCCTTCTACTTTTTTTTTTGTTCAAGCTCAGCCCCATCTCGTCTCCCCGACAGTCTCTTCTCAGCAGTCATCCTTGGCTTCTGTTTACCTCATGGAACAAGCGGCAGGGCGCTCACCGTCGGCGACGAGATCATGGCAGGCGATACCGATCATTGCATCTCTGGCATTCCGACTGGCGTTGTTCGCTTTCACTTCGCTTCCCGAGAGCCTTGAAAACCGCATAGAGCTATCCACGCCCATCACCAATCTTAGACGTCGTAAGTGTGATCTTGTATAGACAGCAAACCCCTCAGGGTGGACCGGAGTTGAGCTAATCAGGTTTAACTCTTGTTTCGAAGCATAGTCAGAGAAGGTATCTATCTTCATCAGCATGGCGTCGATCCATACGAAAGCTCCTCCTTCCATCACGTACGTACCAAGAACTGTATCAAGCAGCAAAGCAGAGCTAAGCTGGGCGATAGTCACCGCTTTATCTTTCGGTCTTCAGCACTGTCGTCGACCCTTCCTCGAAGATCGCCATGGCGCTATTGTGGACGTTCATCGACTTCGTAGCGGCCAGCGCACTGCGTTCCATCTGGAGAGCGAGGAAGCAACATGAAGAAACCAATATTCGACCCCGAAGCGGAAATGACGAGGTCGTCTTGCAGAAGGGTGGCTCCGGGGGGAATGCGGTGGTGTCCGTTGCCAAGACAAGAAGATGGCTGAGAGACGGCTGGGACGAAAACGTGATGGTTCTGTAGGTAACAACGCGGTCTCCTAACCGCTGAAGCATCACTAATCCTGCTCTACCGATAGATATCTCCTCAATCCTTACACCATCGCAACATGTCTCGCTAGATCAACAACCAGCATAGACAATGCCCTGACATTCCTCTCGATCTCGTATGCCGCTCAAGGTACGTTATGTGTGAGCCTTTGCTCCACTTCACGGAGACTCATATAAGATCTTATCGGATAACAGGTCAAGCTCCGCTCGCATTGTTCTTCCTCTCTCTCGCGGTGCAATCTCAACTCTACCCCATCCTGCTGTTGGCTCCTATCATACTTGTTATGCTTTCTGTTAAAGGCGGCCACCATATGGAGACAGCGAGCGCACGACCAACATGGCAAACCGTGGCTGGATGGACATCCATGTTTATTGCCTTTATGGCAGTCATACACGGTCTCGCATACGTAGTGGCCGGATCGAACAATTTCATTTCTCAGACGTGGGGAACCATGTAAGTGATGCTGTTTCGATGCTGGTTTCACCACATATGTAACTGAGTGCTGAATCTGAATTCTCGCGTCACAGATTGTCGGTCTCTGACCTTACGCCCAATGTCGGTCTCAGCTGGTATTTCTTTACCGAGATGTTTGATCATTTCCGCAGATTCTTCACTGGTGTCTTTCAAGTAGGTTGCTTGTTGATTCCCATTTTCGGTTCCTGATCTATCCCTTTTTCTGCGCAGCTGCACGTGTTGCTCTACGTTGTGCCTCTGTGCATTCGTTTTCGGTAAGAAGAGCTCATAAACCCTTGCGTTTCTGATGCGTCCACGGCTGTCGAATGCTCACTATATCTCCCGTGATCAGACATCAGCCGCTGTTGGCAACTGTGATACTGTCCGGTACCATCTCGGTGTTCAAGTCCTATCCAACACTGGGAGATGCCGCTGTTTGGCTCGGGCTCTTGGGTTGTTTCCCTGATATCTGGGATGGTAAGTAGGCGGAGTACTACAATCCATCGGAATCTGTACTCATGTCAAATTTCCAGCATTACGCCATCCGCTCCTTACCGGGTCGGTTCTCCTTTACTCCACGCTGCTTTTGCCAATCCTGCTAGAGCTATGGCTGGTATCTGCCACTGGCAATGCCAATTTCCTCTATGCGGCAACGATGGTGCATAGCCTAGGTTGTGGCTTGGGAGTACTCGATATGCTGGGAGCGGCCTTGCGGAGTGACGTGGCTAGACAGACATTACAGGCGATGGACAACGAGCCGGCAGAATCGCCAAAGAAAACCGCCTTCGCACCTGGTCAGAACGCAGCATCAGAGGACGCGGACGCCTACGAGAGTCTGGAGAGTGTCAATCGGGTTCTTGAAGACCGCAATCTGCTGATTGTACAATATACGACGCTGGATGAAGCATAATATCACCTTGCATTCTGACATGACCTCCTTTTTATGCATCCTATTACACATCGGATAGCCGCCGATCAGGACTTCAGGTCGTAGCCTCGCGACCGGGCAACGTGTCCCTTGTTCTCAATGTGATGGAGGAGATGACGTTCCGGTGCCACACTACTCCCCTTCTTCGCCCAAAGTAGGTAAATCAGATGTCCGCTGAATTCCTCCCGTCGTCACCTTGGCCTCTTTCTTTGCTCTGGACGATATCTTCATGCGCTCGAACTGCAGAAAAGATCAAGCTTCAGATTGGTTGAAGCAGGAGACCAACCGTTAAAGGCTCACCCTATCTCTATATTTCTGCAAATGAGATCGCTGCGAAAGGGACCAGTCAGATTTGCCGATAATGTTGAAGGCTCACTTCCGAACTCACAGAACGCTGATTCTCTATTTGCAAGACTTCGTTCTCCGCCTTGATCTCCTGCAGACGCATCTGTAAAGATGCGAGGTCTGTTACCTCTTTCTCCCCGCCTGATCGATCGCAGAGCTTCAGTGGGGCTTTGATTCGATTCACTTGGGTCATAACTCACCGTTCGTAACGAGTGGCTGGCGATCCAGTATAGTCTCTAGAGAATCGTCCTCGTCCATCGCGAAGGGATCCGCATCCTCACTCAACGACAGCGCTTTCAACCGTTGCTCGGGCGAGCGCCTTTCCGCTTCATGTGTGTCTCTCGATTTCGTTGTGCGTCGTAATGGACTACTCATTCTAGAGCTCCCGACGCTATCACGATCCTGCTCCTTGTCTCCGGCTTCCGGGTACATGCTTCCCAAAATTTGACTTTGCATCATCGCTTTCTGCGCCTCTCGTCGCACGCCGAGTACGACACTCTTCATCGTTTCCTGGCGTTGCTCTGAATGTTTCCTGTAGGTGTCAAGTTCCTGCTCCAAAAGTTGGTTGCGAATTGCCAGGGCATCCAAAGAACGGCGCAAGTTGAGATTCTCGAGCGCGAGTTCTTCCGGAGATTTGCCGTTGACGGTTACGGCAGAGGCGTTGGACTGAGCGGACGCGTGTAGAGTCGAGCTAGATCGCTTCAGACAGGTTCTGACACGAGTGTCAGAGTCAGATCTCGGACTTTCTGACGCAGAATTTGTGCACGTACTCGGCGACAGAGCCCTTGCCATTGCGAGGTCCGAGGTCTTCCGGTTCCTCGTTGGATATGACAGAGTACGAATCAGTATCCGACAGATCTGAACCTAAAGATTCGGTCATTGCTCAGCCGATCAAGATTATACGGAATTATCCAGTACCAGTACTTGCGAGCAGCATCATCTTTCTTCTTGTGCCGACGATCCCGATCCTTCTCACGTTGTTTGCCTTTTCCGTGCTTGTCCTTGTGCTTTCGCCTGTGCCTTTTGACGTACGCGTCATGCATCGGGTCCGGCACTTGTGGTAGCTCAACAGGTATCGACGCAAAAGCAACCGGATTTGAGATTTCTTCCATGGCTGTCTCGAGCACGTTCCAAAATCTGGCAAATGGATCGGACGAGCCGAGCTAGCGAAAGCATGACGCGCGGCGCGTGTTCTGTCATTCTATCGCCAGGAGAGAAAGATACAAGCGAGCTTACAGGATGGGTGAAATACACAAAGCTATCCTCGCCGTCAAACGCGCCAAAGGTCGAACTGCCGCCACTCCTGCTACTTTGACTGTACCCAGCTCCAGATGTATACGTCGAGCCATCATACATCGATGAAGCCGAGGTTGACGTCGCAGTCGATCCACCTCTCGGACCTCGTCCCGTTCGACTATCGGGGGATTGGCTGAGAGTTCTGGTACGTTCAACCACCTTGGTCTAAATGGACAATGCAGAGAGACGGCTCAGTGGTATGCTCACGGCCACATAGTTTAATACCGGGAAACCCACAATAGGCTTCTCCGGTGCCGAATCTGATTTCGCGGTCGAGGTTGTAGGAGATCCCAACGGCGCTGACACCGGCGCTGACGCAGCTTGATGCCATAACTCCTTTGGCGCAGGGGATGTAGAGCCAAACATGCCTGCAAGTCGAGAAATACACAGTCGGTCAAAGGCTGTCCAAAAGATAGCGAAAGAACTCACTCGAGCCCGTCATGCTCATTCCAGGGTTCACTCGCCGTCTTCGAAGTCTCATATCGGGATCGACGGCAGACCCAGCGTGATGCCCTGCATCGCCTTTGATTACCCCAGTCCGCCCCGCATCCTCAGTTTTCACGGACACGTCTTTCGAGATTTCCCGTCCAACGGTGCCGCGAGCGGTATTCCGGCTGGCGCTGGAAGGATGACTGAACATATGAGCCTTGTCTTCGGTGGCCTGTCGTTGCGTTTCCTGGATCTTGAGCAAATTCACTCTTCGGGTGATATCCTTGATCTGCTTGCGGTTCTGAATGATCAGAACGTTGACCGTGTTGATAGCCTGGATAAGGCCGAGAGTCAGGTCAGCGTCAATAAGAGGAAACAGCGTCCATGCGGACGGCGTACCGCCTGATCCCTCATATCCTTGCTAGCCTGTTCGAACAACATCGTGCCCTGCTCAAAAGCATCGAGAGCTTGTTGAAGTACTATTGGGTCATTTCTGTTGCCCGTTCCAGTCACTTTGCTCATTAACAGGTTTGCTTGATTCGTCAATGAATGAGCCTGCGGTAACATTGATTTCAAGTCAGCTGCCAACGGGATGCTTTCGAAAGTGCACTCACTCTGCTCAGAGTGGTATCCTTGGTTGAGGCCATGACGGGAATCGCACTCAAGGGACGCTGCTTGATTCTTGATTCCCTTGTTGAGTGCAATGCAGGGATAGGTTCATATAGGCCAGACGAATGGATGAAGGCGGCGATGAGAGAGGATACGGGAGAAGGGAGCAGCTGATGTATCACATGAGTCATGAACCGGAGGTTACCTAATCTTCATTCGGCTCGATCGCCATAAAAGTGGTTGGGCGACTGTCGGTTGAGTCATTCCCTTCTTCGTAGACAGGTAGTTGGGTATCGTGACTCGAACGCTTCTTCCCATCAGCGCCATCATGTATTCCCCACACGTACGTTTTGGACGTCGGCTCACTTCGCTGGTTTCAAATAATCACATGTTGTTTCTCCACAGCCTTCCCCATCGTTGGAGGAAGTTGCGACACTTCTGAAGCAAAAGAACGCCAACTGCATTCCCATATGTTCCTCGCTTCCTGCAGACTTGCTAACGCCCGTCTCGGCGTACTTGAAGATCGCCTCGAAATCGAAATACTCCTTTCTTCTGGAGAGCATTACGGACGGGGAACAGATCGCACGATACAGCTTCATCGGCGCTGGTGAGTCTTTACGTTGAATCATCCAGACTATGCTCATGGCCCTCGCGCTCTAGACCCCTTCAAGGTCATCAAAACAGGACCCGGGCAGGAGATCGAAGGGGACCCGCTGAAGCCCTTGGAAGCGGAATTGTCAAAGTACCGATATGCACAGATACCACAGGTCCAGACGTTCACCGGTATGTGTTCAGCATTTCTTGAGAGCCTAATCTCATCGTCTCTTCTATACCTTATCAGGCGGAGCCATCGGTTTCGTGACATATGACTGCATTCACCACTTTGAACCGAAAACAAAGCGAGAACTCTCAGTACCCTTCGACATCCCGGAAGCTGTGTTCATGCTGTGCGACACCATTCTCGTCTTTGACCACATCTACCAGACACTCAAAGTCGTCTCACACATCTACGTTCCGGACGGCGACGACTCGACGGAAAGCCTGTCGAAGCTGTACGACGCGGCGCATTTCAAGATCCAGCGTTTAATTGAGGTTCTGGAGAACCCAGAGGTCCCGCTGCCGCATCAGCCACCTATCAAGCTCGGAAACCAGGCCGTGTCGAATGTTGGGAAGACGGGATACGAGGGATTCGTCACCAAGCTCAAGGAGCACATTGTCAAGGGGGACATCATTCAAGCGGTTCCGTCGCAGAGACTGTCGAGACCGACATCGTTGCATCCCTTCAACCTGTATCGACAGCTGCGCCAAGTCAACCCCAGTCCATACATGTTCTACTTGGACTGCGACGAGGTTCAACTGGTCGGAGCTAGTCCGGAAACACTATGCAAGGTTGAAAACCGCAAGGTGTATAACCATGCTATCGCAGGAACCGTGAAACGGGGAAAGACCGCCAAGGGTGAGAATATTTTTTCAGTTTCCTGACGTCTCGCTTGGTCTGACGCTTACATACCACCATCCCCGCAGAGGACGAGGAACTCGGCAAAGGCCTGCTGGCAAGCGAAAAGGACCGAGCAGAACACATCATGTTGGTCGATCTGGCGAGGAACGACGTCAACCGGGTGTGCAAGCCCGAAACTGTCAAGGTGGACGAATTGATGAAGGTGGAAAACTTTAGCCACGTAATCCACCTTACCAGTCAGATTAGCGGTCAGCTACGAGATGGAAAGACACGGTATGTGATGAATGTTCGCCAAACACGAGCCGCTACTAATGCCTACTGCCGGTAGCTTCGACGCTTTCCGTTCCATTTTCCCTGCAGGAACTGTCTCTGGGGCGCCCAAAATCAAGGCGATTGAGCTTGTCGGCGGACTCGAACAGGAGCGCAGGGGAGTGTATGCAGGTGCCGTGGGCAGATTCGACTTCAACGAGAACGAGTTGGACACCTGCATCGCTATCCGAACAATGACATTTAAGGATGGCGTGGCATATCTGCAAGCCGGTAAGCAAGCTTACCGGGACTCGCGTGTCATGTCATGATTCTTGACGCCGTAACGCATTGCAGGTGGAGGCATTGTCTTCGATAGTGTTGAAGAGGATGAGTATATCGAAACTATCAACAAACTCGGCGCGAATGTGCGTTGTATCGATGCTGCTGAGGGTGAGTTCCCGAGGTTCAGAAGGCTGCGGATATCGCCTGACCTTCTTGTTCTCCAGAATATTACGCCAAGATGGTCGGCACCGCATAGAATTGGACCCGTGTCAGGATTTCATAGACATACAACTCCCTATGCATGATCATCAAGCCCATTGACCCTGACCCATGATCCGTTCTTTTGCCTCTCGGTACTTCTCTTCCGTCTTCTGGACCACATCCGGCGGCAGACTCACGCCGTCGACGGCCTTCTTGCCATTGGCGATCAACCAGTCCCGAAGGTATTGCTTGTCGAACGAGTCTTGCGGCTTGCCTTCTTGATATGTCGCCGCGGCCCAATATCTCGACGAGTCGGGAGTGAGGACTTCGTCGATGAGGATGAGATGGGCTTTCCCGTTGGGGTCTGAAGACGGGAGCAGGCCGAATTCGAACTTGGTGTCGGCGAGAATGATACCTCGAGACGCGGCGTAGTCCGCGGCATCAGCTGTGACAGAAAACGGTGTTAGAGTGGATACGAACTCGATAACGTTGAGAACATACTGTAAAGGGCTATCGCAGCCTTTTCGATTTCAGCTGCCAATTCAGCGCCGCAGATGTCCTTGACTATTATATGCCTGTATCAGTCCTCTAGCCTGCATTCCATCACAGCTGATACTTACCCTTATCGGGATGAATATTCTCGTCGTGTTCTCCCTGATCAGCTTTAGTCGAAGGAGTAAAGATGGGCTGCGGCAGCTTTTGCGACTCGACCAATCCAGCGGGCATGGGTATCGAATGCACCGTCTGCGACTTTTTATATTCCGACCAGGCCGATCCGGTGATGTAGCCTCGGACAATGGCCTCGACCTTGACGACTTCACATTTCTTGACGATCATGCTTCGGCCCTCGAGTTGATCACGGTATTCGTCGAGGCTTCGGGGGAACGATTTCCAGGCTTCGGAAGGGTCGGTGTCGCGGCATGAGGACGGAGGAGGAGCCAAGACGTGGTGAGGAATGATCTTTGCCAGTCTTTCGAACCAGAAGAGTGAGAGTGTCGTGAGGAGGGATCCCTTGTTGGGAATTCCCTAAAGGGCAGCGGGGCAACTTTAGCCTTATAACAAAGACAAATGCATTTAATGTGGTACTCACATTCTCCATGATCACGTCGAAGGCGCTGATTCTGTCAGTGGCCACGAACAGGAGCTTGTCTTCATCCTCCTTGTCCGGCAGAGCATAGATGTCCCGGACCTTGCCCTTGGCCAGAAGCTTGAGCTTGGGCATATGCGTCGTCGTGAGAGCCTGAGTGGACATTGTAATAGATTGTGTGGACGGCGGAATTCTTTCTCCCCGAACCGTACCTCCATGATGAAGATGAACTTCGGAAGATAGGAGAAAGGACGGACGGGATAGTACGGAGCGAGCCCTGCCGTTACTAACTTCGCAAACCCGAAAGCACAAAATAAACACAAAGATTACACGTCAATCAACGGGCAGGGCTTAGAGCCAACCAGGGAGAGCGCATGCCATTCAAGTGATTCATTACCACAGTAACATGAACAGGCCATCCAGCCTCTTCCCACCAACAAACCAGGACCCTGCCAGAATGATGCCCACCAACAGCGCACTGCTCCCGCCGCTCCAGGCGACTAACTCTGCAGGACAGCAACAACCGATATCCAGCAAATTCTTCATCCCCTCGACAACAGAGCAGGCCGTCTTTTCTCCTCATCCGTCGCTCGCCGTCGGTGCCAAGGTTGCAGTTACATCGGCTGGTGTAGGGTTGCTGGTCAGTTCGGTGCAGAATGCCTTGGAGAAGTGAGTACCTTGATTCGTGGCATCGTTGGCGCAGATGGGAAGGGAGATGTGAAGAACGGGTGGGAAGGCTGGATTTCATGTACGATCGCTGCGAGTGGAAGACTGACCTTGCTCTCATCGCTACCAGCCACAACAAGGGTGCTATGGGTATCTTCACCAGGACGGGCGGTACTATCGGATTCTTCAGTAAGTCTGGAGAACTCGGCAATTCGCTTTTCAGCTATTGCGGTAACCAACGTATTCTCTCCTGCAGCTGCTATGGGTTTCACATACGCATTCTCACAAGCAGCTGTTGCCAACATCCGTGAGGTGAGTCGGTGCTGCTCAATCCTGCCATGAAGGAACACAGCTGATCCCGTCACCTCTGCAGACCGACGACGCATTGAACTCGGCAGCAGGGGGTTGTGCCGCTGGTTTCTTGGCCGGTGCTCGAGGTGAGCTCTCATCCCTCGGCCTTGCGAAGAACTATGTTTATTAATTCCCTACCCCAGCTGGATCCATTCCTATCGGTGTGGCGTCGTGTGCCGTTCTCGGAACATTGCTCGGCACATTCGATGCCGCCGGAAAGGTCAGCCCCCTAATCAATCTCTTCGTGCCTGCCGACGCTCGCTCATATTTCCTCCCTCAAAGTCGTTGACCGGTACTGACCGTCAATCCATCCCTCGACCGGAGCGAGAACAGCGCAGACTAGAGTTCTTCAAGAAGCCAAAGACGCAAACGGCTGAGGATGCTTCCGCATAGAGGCGTCTGGGTGGTGTGGGACATCATGTAGACTATGATGTCTTATGATATCAGCAAATATACAGGATTTCTGGTCGCGCGCATAGACGGGCTTATCACCATTCTGTCCTGGAACATGGGACGGCCGGTTCACCGCACATAGCCTCTCGCCGTTCGCAGGATGCAGTCGTCTCGGGGTCGCAGCTAGCTACATCGATGTACAGGTGAAGCGAAGTCCGCGTGGCCACCCTTGTCGAGAGATGTTATATGCGGGATCGATTGCGCTCAAACTGTCGACCTGAAGCGCTCCATGGGGCATTCCCATTGGGGTATTGATTATACGATGCTACCACTTCTAACATTATCATACAAATTCGTCGTGATTACTGTTTCAATATTCGTCTGATCGGCTATTGATGGGCCGTAGTTGTTGGCTGGTATACCCGCTCATCTGCTGACTATACGGAAAGACGTGGCTGCTACTTTTTCGCTCTAAAAATCCAGGACCCGCTGTGGTGGCACTTGTCGAAATGGAAGTTATCGACCTCTCGTCCGTTTCCTTCTTCCGAAGCGATGGATCGGAAGCCATGGACCTGATTTCCGGGATGTCCTCCAGGTGATACTGGCCTTCAAATTCTCTTTGGTGGTGCCTTCCGGGGGTGACTGGCATATGTTGTGAGCTGATTGACGACCCGGGAGAATGCGTCATATAGTCGGTGGTGAGGGAAGTACCCGATGTGCGGTTCGAGAAGCGATTCCTAGCACCACCCAGTATGGCGGTATAGCTGCGTCTTGTAGGAGTCGTTTGTTCCTGTATCGGTGCGGATTCAGGCGAGCGTTGTACCTCGTGGCCATGATCCAGAGACTCGCTATACTGGCTCAGAGGACTCCCAGGAGCGGTAGAGCTAAACGAGTTGCGTTGACGGGGACCGGCCGGGGAGCGTGGAGTGCTCATGCGGTCGAGATCCTTGTTCGACGAGTAGCTGAGGCCCACTTTCTTTCTGCTTATCGAGTCTAGGCCAAGAGAGGCCATCGTCTCGTCTGCTTCCAGCATGAGCTGCTCCAACGCGCGGTCGGTCGGTGATAGAGGCGCCGGGACGTCGTCAATCATTTGTACCGTGTTCTCCTCTGCGCTGTCCCAGCTCTCCTGTCGCGGTGTCGTGGCGGGAGAACCGCCTTGAGATGAAGCAGATTCTTCCGCGATGGACGGGGTCAGGCCAGGGGATTCCGAGATACCGTCCACTGGCGTGACGATTCGAAGAGGCTCTCGTCGAGGGCTTGACGTCGGCGGATGCCATAGCTGGGATTCCGCCACCGGGGCAGCAAGTTCGGCCGCGGGAGTTGCAGGCGCTGTCGGGATCGCTTCTGTTTGTGCGGATTGCATATCGCGTCTTCCCGTATCGTCTTGCTCGTAGATCGTCTCTACAGCGATAGAGTTTGCTCGAGACGCCGAATGAGAAGGGGACAAGAAGCTATCCTTGCGGGTCCAAGAAGGTGAAGCCGAAGGCCGTCTGCTGATTTGCGAAGGGAACATCAACGGGGGTGCAAGAGAGTTGGATCGCGCTGGACCACTGCTTATGCTGGACTCCCTGCTCCGAGCTTGTTGGAGTCGAAGCTCCAGAGCCTCTTTTCCGTTCAAGGGTGCTTGTCGAATAGACAAATCTCGTCGAATCGCTTGCACCACTTGTCCGATCTCGGTTTCGACGCCACTGATACCACTCATCGCTGATGCAGCAATGGAGCCATGACGTTGATGACTTGGCGATGTTTTCGCAGCTGTGTCATCCTCGTGTACATTCTCTTGCTCTTGCAGCATTTCGAGTGATTCGGTGGACAATGTGAATGGATTTGCTTCATGGGTCGAATGTGTCATATGGTTCTCCGGGGACATCGCTTGCTGAACCGCGTCGAGGCTATCATTCGCTTCCAGGGAGCTTTGATGACGTTCGAGACCGCTTCCCTGGCTTTCCTCGGAATCGATCTCGAGGTGTCGACTGCGATAGTCTGTCTCTTCCTTCAGTTCCTCCTCGAGGAATCGTGATTCGGAATCGCGCTCGAACAAGCTTTGATGTCCTGCCGAAGGCGTTTGCTCATACTCCGCAGACACTCTTCGGACGAATTCCAAGTCGCGCTCTGCTTCCTCGAGCTCGTAATGAACAGAGTCCTCGACCGTGGCTGTCATGCTGACGGTTGGGGCGAAAGTTCCGGACTGCGGCGTGATGACGGGAGAATCGTCTGGCGTCGCATCGTCACCCTCATCTATGACAGGCTTCGAAGTGAGTGCTGCCAGGCTCATTTGTCGCCCGTGTCGGCGTCTGGCTTCGACCACTTTGAGGTCTTCATTGTCAGCCAAGGAGGCGACTGCTGAAAAGTAAGACGCGGTTGATTCACGTTTCGAGAACGGTGGTCTGAAACTGGACGAGACGGGCGTTGCGGGTTCTCCTGGCAAGCTAGACATCGACAACGGTCTTGGTTTGTTGTATGGCGAGGGAGGTTCCGGCATCGGTCGAGGTGATGCTCTCGGAGTAGATTTCTGGTCTTCTTGGTAGAGCGATTCAGCCCGACGACCATTTGTCGGATAATATATCTGCGACTTGGTCTTTGACGCCCGGGAGGAGCTCCGCTCGGAAATGAGGATTTCCATCTTGCTTTCCTCTGTTTGTCCGCTGTACCTTGCTTGCTTGCCTCCGAAGTCTCCATTCGCACGGACGGACGAGTCCACGGCCATTTCGATCCGCTTGGAATCGGTGGCCGTCATGGCATTGGCGGGCATCGTCAAGTTGAGCGAGGGTGGAGGGTCGATGGACAGGAAATTGATAATGTTGAGGGGGACATCCAGCGTAATCGTGTTGTTCAACGTCAACCGTATAATATACGAAACCTCGATGAGTCGGCTTCGGCGGATTGACAGCAGTTTGGACTAGAGGGAAGAGGAATAAGCGCTTGTTGCTAATCGCAGAAGGCCTTTTACTTACCGGCAACATTAGACTAGCTTGCCATCTGCTCCGCTCTCCAGCCTGCACGCCTGTCCACCATCCCGGAGCACCTACATAACCAGCTCCCGCTCCCGGGCTCGATTCGATCGTC
Source organism: Naganishia kalamii (assembly GCA_022813745.1). Lineage (NCBI taxonomy): Eukaryota > Fungi > Basidiomycota > Tremellomycetes > Filobasidiales > Filobasidiaceae > Naganishia > Naganishia kalamii. The sequence continues at coordinate 291,527 of JAKLLX010000008.1, forward strand.
TCTTCGCAGATCTTCTTTCTGATCGGTATTGCCGAGTATCGTGACAGGTCGGACGGGTTCGCTTCCTCACCCCGCTTCGATCCGGGCGGCTTGAAAAGGACAACTTGCTCCAGCAGCGCGATGTTGAGCGTTCGAATCTATCAATGGCATGTTAGGTCATCCTCCTCATGTATCTCGAAGCGCAGCTTACCTTCTTCTGACTCTGATTGTCAGCAAAGATCTTGATCCAAACGTTCTGTCCCGCCACCCAATCAGGCCTCGGCAGTTCCGCGATGACTCGAACTTTTCCCTTTTCGCCCGAAAGTGACCAGCCGAGCCCCTGTTCAGTCCGGACTTCTGTAGGATGCTCCGTCGATCCAAAGATGTTCATTGGCGGAACGTAGGGGTAGATCGTACAGGGTCGGTAGAAGTGAGCGATGGAGCGCTTCTTCGTCTCCGGAGTGTGCAGCTTGATGGATCTGGAGTGAACGGTTGAAAGATCGTCAGCCTGGACCTCATAGCTGAGAAGCCCGTACGCTTACCCTACGACGACGTATTTAACACCGGTTGCGGGACTCCCCCACCAACCACCTTTGGCGCCCCCGTTGATAGGCAACCTCACGGAGAATGGGATTACGTGGAAACCCTCTCTGGCCAAGCGGAAACCTTCTTCGTTGGGCGGCGAAGCGAAGAGCGGATGTTGGCTGTCGTCATATGGCGAGAAAAGCGGTAGCTGATGGGGATAGTGGTAGAATATGTGTCGAGAAGATGTATGCGAGTGCTCTACGATGCAAGGAGCAATGAGTCAGCTTTATGTATTCATCCTGAGAAACAGGACACTCACCTTCGTAGCCGCACACCCTGACCTTTCCCGCACCTATCCATAAACTCTCCCCCCTCCTGCTCTTCCGGATCCTTACTTCCAACCTTCCTCGTAGTTCCCCTCCCTCGACCATAACGTTCGACTCCAGAATCACATCCACCTCGACCCGAGCCTTGCGTCCCTTCTTCGCCTCGAGCTTGACCTGATCCAGCTTTGCGAGCCGCTCTTCAATCGGCAGTTCGCCCTGCGGCAGCAGTTTCCCCGTCTGTAGCTTCTGTCTTCCGGAACCCAACATGATCCCAAGCTCGGCGGACGCCCTCTTCTCCGTTGCGTGAGGCGTCAACAACGTCCCCTGCCGGTTCAGCTGGACTTCGCCTTCACTGAGAGCGCGTTTTCGCGGTCCGCCGACACGAGGGGGGAACACTCCCGAGCCATACGTTCGGACGGAGTCGTTTTCGACGAGCGGGATGTACGGCGAGCCCGGTTGTGAGCGGAAGCCGGGGACGGCGATGCCTGGGCCAATGGAGCGGCGGACGTCGGGCGATGCGGGCTGGGGCGCGTGTTTCCGCGGTGTGTGGGGAGGCTGAATGTATTGGGGTTGGCTGTATTGTCCTTGATGAGGGCTGGAATTCGATGCAGGGATTTGTCGGGCCCGGGTCGATGGCCTTGTGTCTTGCTCTTGATGCTCATAGCGAGGATTGTATGTTGCGGGATAACTGGGAATACCGTTACGAGGATCTCCGACGCTGTTGCCATTGCGGTATGGCGCTGTCTGGGGCGTATCATATGGCGAATATGGCACCTGCCGGGTTTGATAGGCCACTTGGTCGTCCGTACTGTAGTCGTAGTTGCCCGTTCCATACTGGTTTCCGTATCCACCTCCGTTGGAAACCGTCGACAACTCGCCTGTGCTCTTCGGTCTTCGCAGAGGCTGTCTTCGGTGCTGCTGATACGACTGATGATGGTACGGCTGCTGTTCTGCCATGGCGTTGAAGCGTGACTGGTTCTGCTGGTATCGGTAGTCTGCGTTGGTGATGTTCAGACCGGAGCCTTGCATTGGCTGGTAAGACGCCATAGCGGCACACAGCGATCAGGAGAAGAGGTGTGTGGAGTATTCCAGATTGTAGGGAGGTATATAGTAACGGAGGAGGTTGAGTATGGCGAGCATATAGCCACAACCACCCCGCCCAACTGGTTGACTGACCTTCTACACGATCGTCATCTAGAAGATGGCTGAACTTCCAACAAGGTTTCACATTATCGCTGCGCTTCGTGGCTTGTTTCCGGGTTCAGCGAGGTTCTAAGCTTAGGTAATCATTTGCGGGGTTGCGTCGCGCCGAACGCGAGACGTCACCTCGAGCGATCGACGTGCTGTATTGCGGGACCGTATGTGAATTGTGAAGAATATGAAGTTCCAAGACAGCTTCGTTGGAGGTGCAGCGATTCAAGAACGCACGTCTCCCTTGAAGCATCCCTGATCAATTCCTTGCTCATGGCCTCGGCGAAAATTATCTCCCTCGCGATCCGGGTAAGCTCTGTCACCACCACCTCCAGTCTCGTGCGCTGACCTTGCTCGATCAAGACCGCCGCGAAACCGATAGCGAATTACCTGAAGTCGCAAGCCACACAGTTCGTAGCTCTCAAGGAATACTCTGAGAAACGGCTCTGATTGATGCGGTATGGCGTGGCAGACATGAAGCGTTCCGGGACGTGTGTATTTCGTTGGCGCAGGTGAGCTTTCTCTGTCCTGTTTCAATGCTTGCCCGCTTATACACAGGGTGTTATTAGAGAATGCACAGGACAGAGACGAGAATGCGGCAGGGGCTGCTGAACGTACCCTCGAAAGATATCCGACCGTTAAATGACACCAAGTAGGCAGCGCTCTTCTTTCCGTTCACTCTCAGCTGAACCAAAATGCTGCATTAGAGCCGTCTCAAACGGGGCCAACGCTCTCGCCGAAGGCTTCCTCTTCATGGTCGCCGCTGGCCTGATCGTCGGCGAAGCATACCGTGGTTCCCGGTCCACGGCGAAACGGAAAGACTATGTCGATGAAAAGCTCGAGGATCTGCAGGAAGAGGTGGAGAAGTTGAAGGAGCGGTGGAAGGCTGAGGAGGAGGAGTTGATGCGGAGGACGCAGGTGGCCGAGGAACGGTGCGTAGGGGTCATGCGTTGCGCGGCGTGTTGCTGATACGCGATTCGGCTCGTTACAGGAATCAACAGCTGTCGAGTATCATACAGACGGTGATAGATGCCGGGACGCGAAACGGGTGGATGAGCGAGGGCATCAAGGCGCCCATGGAGAATGGCACGACGACGCCGCAGAGCATGATGCCGCTGCTGTCTCTGCAGGATTGGCATACGTATGATCCCGATAGATCGTCTTCCGGGCGTACAGAGGTGCTTTCGATATCAAATGAGGCATCTTCCTAACCATAGTAGCCCTCACTGCTGCAACGATAGTGTCTGCGAGGAGCCGTGGGACAGTGCAGATGCGGATGGGTCCAGATAGCTGTCCAGATAGCTTTGAAGCTGCAATCTGACGAGTCGCCCATGACGTCAGCAGCGAAAAGAAGCGCATGAGAGGGTGAGAAAGCGTCCTTTGCGCTTATTTGGACGGGCGGGGGCTGGTTGAGTCGTCAATCGGCTACTGTAGAGTCAGCGTCAGGGTGAATCAAGTAGGGTAATACTATTCAGTGACATTCCGCTAGAGATCACATAGACTCCACGTTCTGCCAACAACGCGTACGATTCACGCAGAAAAGGACCGGAACAACAATCAACGCGTGCGGATTCGTTTCCTTTCCGCTTCAGCTCAACTCGGCTTTGAACGGTGTCCACCGAGGTCGACGCGGTGATACGACGACGTCGGCATAGGCAAGGATAGCGCGGTGAAGAACAGCACGTCTTCAAAATGGTGGGTGGAACCCGAAGCCCTGGCCCTTTACGCGTCAGACGCTGATGATCATTTCCGAACAGGAGCAAGAGGAACAAGTTCACGACATCATTCTCGATGGAGACAACCAGCGAGAGGCGACACCAGCCCAGTCGTACAATCAACAGAATCACCCGCAGTCGATGGCCCCGCAACAAGGCCAACAGGGCATGATGGACGTAGACGAGATCCCAACAGTTCGCGATGGGGAAGCCTTTGCGGCCAAACACATGCCGGACCTGGGACAGGAAGTAGAGGATTTCCAGACGCAGACATGGAAGATTGAAAACTGGAGTCAACAAGCGAAACGGCTCCAAGGGCCCGAGTTCAGCTGCGGCGGACACAAATGGCGTATACTGCTCTTTCCCCAGGGCAACGCCAACGGACAACCGAACGACATGGTTTCCGTCTACCTCGACTACGCCGACCCCAAGGCGGCACCGGAAGGATGGCACGCCTGTGCGCAGTTTGCACTCGCCATCAGCAACCCGAACGATCCCAGTATATACACCGTCAGTCACGCGCATCATCGGTTCGTCGCAGAGGAGTGCGATTGGGGATTCACGCGGTTCGCGGATCTGCGGAAGCTGCATCAGTCGGATGGGAGAGGACGGCCGACGATCGAGAATGATGAAGTGGAAATCACCGCTTTCGTCCGGGTGCTGAAGGACCCTACAGGAGTACTGTGGCACAACTTTGTCAAGTGAGTGTCACGTCGAGGAAAGGAGAGGTTGACATAGCTGACCTCCACCAAAGCTATGATTCGAAAAAGGAGACGGGATACGTAGGACTGAAGAACCAGGGCGCGACATGCTACATGAACTCGCTGCTGCAATCCCTCTTCTGCACCAACGCCTTCCGCCGAGCCGTCTACCAGATCCCGACAGAAAACGACGTACCGACGGAGAGTCTGCCGCTAGCCTTGCAACGAGTCTTCTACCATTTGCAGACTTCGGATCAGCCAGTTGGTGAGTCGACTTCCGCACACCAGCCCCTCTTCTGCAGCTGATCTTGCGCTTCGATCATCAGGCACGAGCGAGCTCACCAAGTCCTTTGGTTGGAAATCTGCCGACTCGTTCATGCAACACGACGTCCAGGAATTCAACCGGATCTTGCAGGACAAGCTGGAAAACAAGATGAAGGGTACACCTGTGGATGGGATGGTGCAGAAGCTGTTTATGGGCAAGATGAAGAATTACATCAAGTGTGTCAATGTTGACTTTGAGTCGTCCATGATGGAGGATTTCTACGGTGAGTTTGTTTTCCTTGGCCTCTCGGACGGCATTCTCAAGCCTTCTTTCTGCGGACGCAGACATCCAACTCACTGTCAAGGGAATGAAGACGCTACGGGATTCGTTCCAGGATTACATTCAAGTCGAAACTCTCGAGGGGGAAAACAAGTACATGGCGGAAGGCTATGGCTTGCAGGATGCCAAAAAGGGTGTCATCTTTGAGCGATTCCCACCTGTGCTGCATTTGCAACTTCGACGTTTCGAATACGACATGGAACGCGATCAGATGTGCAAGATCAATGACCGACACGAGTTCCCGTTCGAGATCGACTTGAAGGATTTCCTCGATCCGGAATCCGAGGAAGTCAAGAATCCTCAGATCTATGATCTGCAGGCCGTCTTGGTGCATTCGGGAGACTTGAACGGCGGACACTACTTCGCCCTCATCAAGCCGGAAAAGGAAGGTCGATGGTTCAAATACGACGACGACAGGGTTACACCCGTAACGGACAAGGAGGTTCTCGAGGACAACTATGGAGGTGACATGGCCAACGGACTGGTGCCACCTGGCCAGCGTCATCAGCAACCCCGAACAATGAAAAAGTTCACCAACGCATACATGTTGGTCTACGTTCGACGCTCGGAATCCGACGAGATCTTGAAACCGTTCGAGGAACCCGACACGCCTCCTCATCTCAAGAGACGGCTGGATCAGGAACGGGAGCAGCTCGAGGCGAAGCGACGAGAAAAGGATGAGCAGCATCTCTACCTGACGGCGAGGGTGATCACGGATGAGACGTTCCAACGTCACCAGGGCTTCGACCTTGCAACCTTTGACGACAAGAACATTCCCGCTTCCGATTTGCCAAATTTCCGTGTATTGAAGCAGGAGACGTATGCCCAGTTCAAGCAGCGATGTGCCGACTTCTTCCGTATACCCGTCAATGAATTCCGCCTCTGGGTTCTGGTCAACAGGCAAAACAAGACGATCCGTCCGGATGTGCCCATCCAAGAATCCGATGCCAACCAGACGATGGATCAGATTCGTGCCACGATGACCGCCCGTACCAGTGATCTCCGGTTGTACCTCGACCACAACCCGGATCCGTCTCGTCTTCAATCTTTGTATGCGGATCCCAACAACCCCCCTATCATGATCTTCCTCAAGTGGTTCGACGTACAGCGACAGTCGTTGTTGGGCCAAGGCAAGGTCTTTGTCGGCAAGAACCAGAAAGTTGGGGATCTGTTGCCAATCATCTGTGAGCGCATGGGATGGGCGCCTTCAACACCGATCAAGCTCTATGAGGTAAGCTTCTTTCTCGACATCGGAGTGCTCTGGCTAAAGAAGGCTGCACCTATTAGGAAATCAAAGCTGGCATGATCGAGTTGATGAAACAGCGCGCGACATTTGCCAACAGCGAGATCCAGGATGGCGACGTCATTTGCTATCAGGTAGAAATGACCGACAAGGAGTAAGCTGCACAACGAGGGTCACAGGTGTGCAGGCGACTGACGGTACTGCTCTCTTCAGAGTCAGCGATTGCGAGCAGCAACAGCTTTATGCCAGTGTCCCGCAATTCTACGACTTCTTGCAGAATCGGGTACTCGTCAGCTTCCGTCCCAAGTATGAAGAACCATCGGCGAGCAATCCCGAATTCGACTTGATGCTTAGCAAGAAGATGACATATGAATTGGTGAGTCCAGTTGGACGACAGCGGATTCGCAGACTCAGACTCCCTTTCGTAGATGGCCACAAGAGTCGGCGACTACTTGCGACACGACCCGCTGAAGCTGCGATTTACGTCGTCGAATCCCAATAACCTTGGGCCGAAATCGGTTATCAAGAAGAGTCTGAACCAGAGCGTAGCGGATATTACTCAGACGGGTTATTACACCAATCACCCGTCGCAGATCGTTCTGTATTACGAAAAGCTCGACGTCAGCATTGTTGAGTTGGAAACCAAGAAGTCGCTGAAGATTACGTGGACCGGACAGCACAACAAGGAAGAGGTGAGGATCTCGGTATATTGCCCATGCGACGGACCCCTGATATCGTTTTAGGCCACGCATCCTTTCCTGCTGCCCAAGACTAGCACGTTCAGCGACGTGGCGGATGCCCTGAGCAAATTGGTTGAACTTTCGCCTAACGGAACTGGCAAGATCAAGATCTTCGATATCTCTCCAAATGGTCGTCAACAGCGTGAATGCACGTCGTCCGAAATGATCGCCAATCTTAGGGAGCCAGCTGAGCTGTTTGGAGAGGTAAGTCGCGAGCAAGCGTTTCATCGATATTGTCGCAAATCTGACTTCGACTCATTCATCAGGAAATTCCCGCCGAAGAGCTTCGTGTTTCCGACAATGAAAAGATAATAGACGTCTTCCACTATCACAAAGATCCCGCCCGGTGGCACGGCGTCCCGTTCCGTTTCGCGATTCGAGCTGTAAGTGATGTCCATCACCCTTCTCGAAGAGTTCCTGATCAGTCTTCGTCACACGTCTTCTTCAGGGTGAACCATTCGGCGACACGAAGAAACGAATTCAGGAGAGGCTCAATGTCTCGGACAAGGATTTCGCGAAATTCAAGTTTGCTCTGATACAGTCTCACGTCTTCAAGCAACCCACAAATCTGAACGATGGTAAGCACCGCAGTTTGAGCAACTGCTAGGACAGGCAAAGCTCACTTCTGCATCTCGCAGATGACATCTTGTTTGAACACAAATTCCAACCAGAAGACGTCCTAGGACTCGACCACATCGACAAGGGCCCAAGAAGGCCAAACCCTGCGGAACGGGCGATTGTAATCAGATAGACAGTAATCAAGGACTCTGCCGCATCCATCCAGCATGCAGGACATCCACTTGGGAAAGCCAGCAGGCATTAATCTTCCACCATCATGTAGACCCTTTTGTATCGTATAAACCATCGTCGTATAAGCATGTCATGTTTCGAATGAATCAGAACATCCTGCCTGATCCTCTTCATGATGAAGTGCATGCGATACTGGAACCGACCATTACATTGAAGCTCGGATGAGGAGCTTTTCTAATAGATACATGCGAGAACACAATTATTACGTGCTATGTATGATTTCCGACGCGAGGTGTCAGTCTGTTGTGACACCGATCCAGCGTGTATGCCAAGGTCGCCCAAAGAGTATTGATACAGTATTGATTCTTGAGTCGAGGGGTGCGCGGAGAGAGAGATCCGAGAAGGTGCCGTTCACACATAATCGCTAGGCGTACGAATGTGCTTGCTAGGATTGCCCGCGGGTAGGCGCTCCCGCATAAGAGGAAGTCCGCATGAATGCGGATCGCCCGACGGCCCGTCCGAGTAACCTGGTTTTTGTCGAGCCGAACAAGGCACCTCCGCTCGAGCTGCTGGATGTGAGAAGCCTGGCGCAAGGACTTCCGTCGATGCTGTCACCACCTGGACTCTCGAGCACATCTGTCAACAGTCGAGATTGCACAACGCTGGACAGAGGGGACGCCATCGTCTGGTCCATTTCCGGTTCCGCTTCTTTCTTTTCCACAGCGGCACGCCGTGTTGCTGCTATACTGGCAGCATCAAAGGCCAGTCGCGGACAAGGTTGCAAAGGTCGGACTGTTTGAGGCTGGTTTTCGCCATACGTGAAGGAGCGGGTACGCGTGAATTTTCGGAAATCATGCAAATCGGAATCTCGCTTTTGTTCGTGCTTGGGATCGTCCATCGGAATGTACGCCCTTGGTTCGCACTTATCCTGTGAATCAGGATAATGAAAGCGTAAGTTTCCGTAAGCTGCCGACATCAGCTGATACTTACGGGACATTTGTCATAGAAGTCGCAATAGCCGCCTTCCAGGATGTATAGCTCTGGATAATGCACTCTAGGATAGATCTCGTTGTTCAGCGTTCGATCTCTTGAACGCAAGAATTTGGCACTAGATAGATCGAAGATAGCGGCAAACATTAAGTGGCTGCGACATGGTGTGGCGATAAGGAAGAGAACTTACATGGCAGGTGCCCGCTTGTTCGAAAATTCGCAGTGGAAGATAACGACTGTCGGTTTCCCCTCGCCCTCGCCACTTCGGCTCGGCGAAGGAAGGGCTTCCCCGTTGGCGTACATTCCGACTCCAGGCTTGAGAAGCATGTTCTCGATGGCATTGGTATTGTTGACATTGATGGCACCAGCAATATGGCCTCCTGAATACTCGTATTCGAATCGGCAGTCGATGATGTGATACCGGCTCATACGGTCGTCAAAGTGGCCGTCCAACAGGTTGCGCAGCTATGCAGACACTGTCAGTTTTGCCTCAAATCTGATTGCAGACGTTTTGCTCACTGTCTCGTTGGTAATTCGCACCAAGCCATCTTCCTTGACCCTATGGCACGGCAATATCTTTCCGTCCATTTCGTTCGCGCCAAAGCCAAGAGAAAAGGGCGAAGCAGGCTTTGGGTTCGCCATGGATTCCGGTGCCAACCGACCTCCGACGTGAATTAGAGGGTGAATAGCAGAGCTAGAGCTTGTTTCTATCGTACTGAGTACGCGTCCACTGCTTGCGTTTGACCCTGCTTCGTTGCTGTCATACGAGTCTGCGTTGTTTCCCTGATCACATACGGAATATGCGCGCCGCATGCTGAGAACATTGGGTCGTCGGGTGTCTATCGGGATGTTATTGGCCAAGAGGAGACCGTTCCGACTGTCGCTGTTATTCTCCAACATGGGTAATGCAGATGCCGTCGAGTTGAGCTTGGAACAAGAGCCGTCCGTCGTCGTGAAAGGCGCAAGCGAAGGCCGTTTGTATGGCTGTGTCCGTCGCGCCGCGCTCATGCCTAGACGGACACTGGAGCCGAAGAGTCCCCCAGAGGCGGCGTTGACTGATATTGCCTTTTCCATACCTCGCAGGCCAGGTCCTAGCCGTGCGATGGAAGGTGATTCGACGGATGATCCGGGAGAGGACGAGTTCAGAGCGGGCGACCCATCTGCAGCCATCTTGGTCGCCAAGCGCATTCCACCCAAGCCCGAGATCTTGCCCGCAGGCATGGACGGGGAATCGCAGAACAGGTTGCCAAAGTCGTCGGCGTCCGCAATGTTGAGAGAAGCAGCGGAAGGAGAGAGCTTTTCACCGTCGTCTCCGGAGCTCCGGTAAGGTGTATCGAGCAGCATCGCCTCGGCCATGTTGGAACCGCTGTTTCTCTTTGTGGCTGGAGAGCCGGTTGACCGCGATGAGGTGTCTATCGTAGGAGCAGACTGGCAAGCAGAGCATGCGTTAGTCTGGATTCCATACGGATTGACACGGAAGACTCACCTCGACACGCGTAGGAGACGGCCGGAACAGCATCTTCCCGCTACCAGCGCTCGACCTCTTGCTAGAACTCGAGCTACTCGGCCTGGCCTTCTTCGTCTGTGCGCCGATTCGCGCCGATTGACCGGCAGGAAGCATTTCCAATTCGCCAAATGGGTCTTTCCGTGTCTGCAGGGGCACAGGCGGAGGCAGCATCAGGCCTTTCGTAGTGAAGCCATTCGAGGACGGCGCTGCCGAAGATGCAATGAGGGCGTTGGCTTTGCCGGACTCGCGACCAAATACGCGAGCCGTCGAGCCTACGGCGGGTTTCGTGCTCAACGGGACCGTATTGGACTTTCCCATCGACATGACCTTTGTCGAAAAGGAGGGAACGTCGGCCATGTTGACAAACATCATGCCCGCTCGTTTAGCGGAGTATTTTTGCCCGGTAGGCGAGAGCTCGACGTGTGCGTGACGGTAGTCACTGTCATCGTCGTTCTCGTTCTCTCGAGACGTCTCTGTCGGAAACGGAGACGGAATCGAGGAAGCCATACCGAGCATGGGTTGTTGCGAGGTGTTGTCGTTCTTGTGGGGACGCTGGAACGATCCAAAGATGGAGGTCGTTCCATTCGAGCTGGGATAAGGGCACGGTGAAGCCGAGACCGACATCGCCGAGTTGAAGGATCGATCGACGTCCGAAGGCAAGTCCTCGTCTGCGTGCATCCGCCGTTGCGGCGAATCCTCTTCGTCATCCATCATCTCCATCTCTTCCATTTCTTCATCCATGTATCCTCGTTCGCTCGAGGACGCTGGAGAGTCGGTACATCGGTACGGCGAGGAAGCGAGGAAGCCGGACGTGTGCGTATTTTGTGACGATTGGAAATAGTCGAATCGAGACGGAGCTTCCACTTCAAGCACAAGCGATGGTGATTCGGCGTAGGCTGGAATGTAATCCATGATGCGCCGTGTTGAGGTTCAGAGCAGAAAAGGAGGGAAAGATGGGTGCGATGATTGAACGGATCAACGTTGTCAAGTCTGGAATGGAGATGAGTGTGTTAACGGCATCCAAAAGGTATTGAAGAGGGAGGTGCTTACCAGCGGATGAGGATTAAAAGAGAAGAGGAGAGATGCATACAAGAAGCTCGCAAAGGTAGTGCCGCTGTGGTCGGAGAAGTGTCGATAGGTGTCCAGAAGTACGAGTCGAAAAGAATGTGTCGGTTGATGTGGTTGCGCAATCGAGTTCAAGCCTGCCGATCTATTGTAGATTCCCAGATGAGAGGTAGATAGCGAACGTCTTAGTGCCAACGCTGTGCACTGTAGTCGACGCGGAGAGAGCGGCGTCGATAAGAATACTGGCGAAGAGTTGAATCAAACGAGCAAGACGACGGATGTGGTGATGATCAAGGTGCGCGGCATCAGTCGTCCTTGCGCGGGCTCGTGCATCTAGCGTTGAGCAAAAGGTAACCAAAGGAGGGAAGGAAGGGTTTCTGCTGACGGGGTGTTTCAGCTCGACTTTTTCTGATGGCAGCGGGATGGTGAGGTCTTACGGGTTGACAGTTGGGATAGACAGTTCAGGGGATGCGAAGTACTCTGCGACTGTCCACCTTCACCTATCAAGGTCTTGTCCGAACAATACAATGGCTCAGGAAACCAATAAAGTTGCCGGCTGTATGTGGCTGGGCGGTGAATTGCGTTTAGCCATCTGTGACGTATTAATTCTCTTCCGCATCTCCCTTCGCGCCTGTAGAAGATGCTTCAACTTCAGCACGCGTCGCGGGAAACGAAACCTAATTGAATTTACGGTGGGCTTGCTGCTCGAAGTCGGACAAGGTTGCACCCCCGACGGCGTTCACGGTCTATTTCGTACGTAACATGGAATGTTTACTCTTCTGTCGAGGTCTCTCTTCACGCTTCTGTCACGTTTCGAATGTCTACCGGTAGCTGTCGGTTCCCTATACATCTCTGCGAGCTTCTCTTGCGTTTATTCACTTCAAGTCGAGCAGGCTGGTCAGGGGAGCTGTCAAGGGTATAGCCCTTCCCTTGCAACTCTTCTGCTGCACCACGTTGCAGAATCTCTTTGGTCTCGAGTTCTAGGACTATAGATCGTCAGACTGCTCAAACTAGGTATCCCGAACAGTTCCCGAATAGGTCGATTCCGTCGGTCGTATATTCCCGAAAAGAGCGAAACTGCATTGGTGGGCCCGGTGGCGAGCCAAGCAAGAAGACAAACCGTTCCTGCCATCTCGAAGCTCTCAAGCTGGTCTTCAGAGTCCATGACATCCCGTGCTAGATCATAAGGAAATGCCTTGACAACCTTAATCACTTAAATGTTGCTGTTACTTGATTGAGACATCGAGTAGATACCATCGAGACTGCTGACGTATATCTACAACCGATCTCGTCTTCCATACTGTCCCGCCATCGTATCCTTCCCAAACGTATCCGACAGATCCCCCAGCCCAAGCCGCAACAATGCCTCCTCGTCCGTCCGAGGCGACGTCGAGGCATCCTTCATCATCGGTCGAGGCTCGGCAGGCGGGGAGGCGGGTATCGGTGTGGTCGACGCTGGCTTGGGGTCGCTTCCGGACAGGGTGACGACCGAGATGACGGTGAACACTACGCCTGCGATGATGGCTGGAACGGGAAATGAGCGCTTGGCCGTGATGACAGGGATGCCTTGTACTTACTGATCGCACGACGGGTCGCGTCCCACTTGGCCTGTTCGATCTCGGTCTTCAAGTCTCCCAGCGAAATAGTAAACTTGTTGTTGATTTCCTGCATCGAGGAATTAGCTTGGGCCTAGGATCCCTTTGAGAGCGGACGTACCTCGATGGCGATATCGTATCCCTTTTGATCTGACCTGTTCTCGGCTTTGCGGTTATTCATATCCATCTCGATGCTATATGGTTTTATAAGCTCGCTGGCCATCATTTCCAGGTAGTCGTACTCACTCATGCTTCAATGTTCCGATATCTTCCTTCAGCTTCTGACTGAGCGAATCCACTTCCCGTCGAATAAGGGATGCCGTCGAACGGAGCGTCATGCCATCGTTACGAGCTTTGACAGACAGTTCGGTCCGCAATTCCGACAAGGCGGCTTTGAACAGATACGCCGCCTACATTAAAGGCAAATCAGCTCACGTCGCCAGCAACATGACACCGCACGCACGTTTTCCGTATCCTCCTTGTGGAGCAACAGCCCGCGTGCATTCCTGCCCCGCTGCACAATCAACGCCTTGGTCGCCTCCATCAACACGCGCGACACGCCCGACTCGAACCCCGACTTTTCCATGTGCTGTACGAACGCATGCGTGTCGAACGGATGTTCCGGCTGCGGACGGATCTCGAGTGCGCCGCTATTGGGTTGGATCGCGGGGGAAGAAGTCATCGGAGGGCCGGGGAAAGAGGCCGGATCCTCCTTGCTGTCAGAGGTGACGTTGCCTGTTGGCGGCGGTGGTGGTGGGCTATCTCCGGCATCAGCTGACGCAGGTGCCTCGTTGATAAACTGCGCGAGGGACGCAAACGGATGCTGCGACCCTGGCGTACCATTCGCCCCTGACTCGCGATGATCGATCGTGGCGCCGTTTCCATTGTCATTTCCGTTCCCTGAATTCGGAGCCGCTCGAATCGCATCGCCAGCCGGCTCAATGATATATCGAGGGTCTTTGTCCTGGTTCGGCGGGCCCGGAGCGTAGATAGTATGCGTTCGCTTCTGCATACGCACCGGTGATCTCGAGCTCGTGGTCGAATACGTGCGACGCGAAGCGACGGTGCCGACAGTCGCCGGCGGTGAATCCAGCCCTACCCATTGCCTCATCCGCCTCGTATCGACCACCCCGCGCACTTCTGGATTCTCGACACTTCGACAAATACATTCCGCAACGTGGTCGACGTGTATTGGCGGGGCTTGAAGCGAGGCGCCCACGGCTCCGAGAGCTGCCAAGGGGGACGAACGTGAGGAGGGGGATGCTTGAGTTGGAACTGGCGAAGACGGTAGCGGTAGCTTGAAGGGCAAGCTGGTGTGGATGCGGGAGGTAACATCCAGTAAGACGGCAGGCAAGGTACTAAGTGGACGGTCATGTGGATGATACATGAGCCCTGCAGAAAAGTTAGTATCCTCCTCACGTCGAGGCGCCTCGACGATGTACCTGGTCTCACCAGCACCGGCCTGACAACCCCGCCATCCTGACCCTTGTGTTCATGCACTTCCGATTCCGCACAAAGCTGCAGAATCGCCTGTTCCGCTTGTCGTTTCGTCCGTATGTAACCGTCTGGGACGAATGGCCGGAAAATATCCTCTGCCGAGACGTAGACGAACGGTCTGTCCCCTGTTTCCGCCGTCGCAGTTTCGAGCATGGTTTGTAGTACGCGGAGGGCTAGAAGAAAGGGATGAGTTGAAGCTCGGCGCAGTAAGGAAACATCGACGTACCTGCATCTCTGTTCATCGATTCATACGTCATCGCTCCCTTTTCTTCGCCGAGTGGGTTGGCCGCCTTGCCACCCATGACAGCCCCCAACAAACCCAACAAATTCCCACTCCTGACATGCTGCTTGTAATTATTCTCCATCAATATCCCAAGCGTATGCACGACTGCCGTCGACTGTCCCACGAGCGACGCATATTCCTGAGGGTTGAACGCCGACGCAGCGACCCAGTCTACGGATTTTGTCCATGCGCGAGCGTGTCCTCCTGGCGTCAATGCTGGTCTGCCGGAGGAACTGATACTGATGACGTTCCATCCGCGACCGACGGCTGCGCGACAAACCGCTGAGCCTGTGGGTATAGGGTTAACTTGTGAATCCGAGCAAGAGAGAGGAGCTTGCCTAGGTATCCGTTGCCCCCGACTACGAGGAGGCGGTGTATGGCGGACATGATGATAGAGTAGAGGGAATTCAGTGAGCACAAGTTGCAGATGAAGGCGACTTTGACTCTTCATGTCTCTCCTTCCTGATCGATCGCCCACTCTGGACGAGAATGATGATATCACCTCGACTTGGTTGAGTGTCTTCATGGTCTTCATGCTGACATGCTATACTCGCTCCTCGAATCGGCATCACCATGAGCTCAGAGCGGGAGCCCCTGCTGGCAGACTCGCAGGACGGATATCACACCGTTGTCCAGTCTCGACCGATCGTCACAACGAAACGACGGTTTCCAATCCTCTATACAGTCGGAATCATCACAGCCTCCGTCCTCGCCTCGTTCCTCCTCCTCACGGCGCTACTCGTACACTCCTTCATCCCCTCGGAGGACCAGCTCTCCCAGATCGCAAGCACCGCCATCGTCATCCAGCCCGAACCCGATGTCAATGTCTTGAACTTTTCGCAAACGTATACGACAGCGCATGTACAGGTGTCGGGAGCGGTGGGGATCGATGTATATCAAGCACTGGGCATTCAGCCTCAAGATCCGAGCGAGCCCCACGGAGCAGGATGGTGGGAATCTTTACGGGAGATCGTAGTCCGTCGAGCAATAAACACTGCAGGACCGCTCGTGCTACATCTCCCTCAAGCAGTCACTATCTTTCCGCACGGTTCGAGTCGGCCGCTACTCAATGTCACCGTCTCCGACGCCATCAACATTCCACTGATAGTTCGCAAATCCGCCATTCCGCTGATCCACGCAACGGATCTCGAGAGCCGACTCGACCCATTCACCTACGAGATCCGGGTCGATCTGCTCAGTCCGAAACGCCTCGCCTCGCTCGCGACGAAAGCATGGGCCCGCGGCTCAATCGAGGTCGACATCTTCATCCCGCAAGTCATCGTCCGTTCACCCAGCGAAAGCGGATGGAGGAAATGGATCAAAGTGCAGCAGCGGGACATACATGTCACCCAGAGACTAGATGGTAAGTCCTGCTCCCCGATCTCGTCACGAAACACATCCAGAGTGCCTTCGCCTACCGACCCATGCCTCTTCAGTGCCCTTCTCTACCCTGGCCACCATCAAGCGCATCTACAGTTTCTGGACATAGCGCTCAAGAGTCTGGGCTCATCGTCCTCTTTGTCGTCTAGTCCCCGACGTTCCGGGCTTGCCAAGGCCGGGAGAGGATCTCGCGGGATACATCAAGCTCGAGTCGTACGCGTTTCATACGAGTGGAAAGAACGCAGGAAATCCAGCAAAGTCGAGGAGGGACGGGAAGAATCAATTACGGGTCTCCGCGGTGGCGAGCGCGCGGAATCCGTTTCGGTCGGTGCAAGCGGATTTCCCGACGGAGCTCGGTTTTGGAATCTACTTGCCGTCATCGACAGAAGGAAATGAGACGCGTGCGGGGCTAGTCAAGATGGCGGATGTGGTCACGATGCCGATCAAGCTGCGCGGACAGGAGACGCTACGGATCAATATCGAGGGCGTCGTCACTTCCGACTCCGATTCGACAAGTGGGGACGATGCCTTGTCTGGATTCCTTCACAACTATCTTCAAGGCCGAGACAACAACGTCACTATCCGTGGACTCCCCGTCTTTCCGTCAGCCGCAAGTCCTGATCCTGCCGAGGGCCAGCACATCCCACCGGAATGGCTTCATCGACTGCTGCCCAACATCCACGCCGTCGTTGCCTTTCCCGGGCCGCAGCCGCCGCCAAAGTTGATCGAGTCTGTCACAATCGAACAGATGAAGATCTCGGAATCATCGGGGAAACTACGCGCGTCCGGTGTCGTTTTGGTGCATGCACGTCTCCCGCCCGACCTGACAGATATCCAAGTCGATATCAACGGCGTCAGACCCGACATTTTGGTATTTGACGGGGAAGCCGCGCCTTCAGGCGAACCTGTGGATCCCGCCGTCCCGCCTTATCCCGCCAAAGCTTTCGGTCGAATACATCCCGACGAATACCTGGTCGCCGTGTCTGAACTGGATCCCGCGGACCCCGGTGTCCTCATCGTTCGTGCGCCGATACACGACGTTCCCATCGACATCCTACAGGGACGGGACAAGGTCCTTTCTGATTTCGTGGGCAAGATCGTATTCAAGGGAAGCGCTGTGGCCGGCATCGTGGGGAGTGCAGCGGTGAGACTACATGTGGTCGGTATGAATAGACCTTTCGAGGTGGATCGACTGCCTGTCCGTGGGGTCGTCACCGTAGGTCGGCCGAGAATTGTATAGAAGGTTTTGGGGTTTCATTTCGTTGTATCATGTCGTGGGTTGTACAATTTGCAATGGTCGACATATAACTTTCATGCTGCCACAAGAGCTGCGACAAGCTTGTCACGATTCGCCAACTTCCTCCCATAATTTCGCATCTCCTTCGGCGGGTGGACGACTGGTGGACGTCTCTTTCGCAAATCACTCATAAGCTTTCCGTCGGCAAGAATGCTTCGGACCGAGGCCGGACGGATCGCTTGTCGGAGTAGCGTCGCAGAGGTTCCTGGTAGCAAAAGGATATCAACCGCAAGCTGATCAACCGATAACAGTCAGGCCTGGATCCTGCAGTCTTCGCTTGCAGATCCCTTGGCAGTAGAGAACTTCGCGAAAGGGGATTGTTCCGGAACGTCTCCGGTCGCTCGCGGTTCACGTAGCCTGGACCTGGCCCGCATCGCATCGCGTCGCGCTGCAACAGCTGCAGCAACCTTATTCGCAGTACTGACCTAGCAACCATATTGTTCTTCGACCTTGACGCTTCGCGTGTAAGGTCGGGCCTGGTTTGTCTTTCACTCGGAGCGTTCGATGGGGAGGTGCCCAAGTCGCGTTTTTTTGAGTCGGGTGCTTGGGAGCTCCGTAGACCGTCAAGCTGCACCTCTTTGGCCTCTTAGACCTGGACCTGGCAGCTGATTTGAACGAGTCGTCTGCAAGAGTGATGGGTTTGGCATGCGGAGTATCTCCCCACTCTGGCGGCCCAGTAGTAGCTTGGGTTATATTATGCAGCTGGTTATGCAAAAATTGAACTATCAGAGCTTACGTAGCGGACTATTGCTTCATCTTCATCGACCTCCGGCGCAGCTGGCTTGCATGCATATACATTGATTTCCACTCCGAATAGGCAGCTGATTGGGCTGGCAACTCGGTCATTACCTCTTGAACCTTGCGTCAAGCAGCTGTTGTTCCACCACCACCACCTTTTCGAGGATGAGCATCTTCTCTTCTGCAAACGCCTCTTCCCGAATCCGGTCTGATCGGAAAGAACACTGCCATCACCGCAGTATTTGGTACATATACCCCCGCAGCACCAGCACCTTGCTGACACATAGCTTTGCTGATCTGCGCTTGCGGGTCGGTCCTCCTCTCTTCTTCTTCCGTGGTATCATGGCCGATTACGTCTTGTTTACGCAACGATCTAGCGCTACCTGGCCGAGCATACGATCGTCTTCTCTTCCTCTTGCCCCGAGCCCAGCGGAGAACCGTAACGGAACAGCTTAACGGAACATAAAGGGTATTTGAAACGGTGCTGAGCTCCGTCGCCTTCCTGAAGATCCTTTCTGAAGTAGTGCCCCGAGTTTAAATATCGATATACCATCGAGATAGAAGGCTCCTTCGAAGGCCGTCTGGCCGAGGTGCATGAATAGACGCACCGATAGCTGGGCCGAAGCCCGAGCTGACTTCAGGAGCGCTTGACTGCGGCGCAAGGAGACCTGGCGTCATACAACTGTCGTAATGGACTCTTGCCTATGTCATGAATATCGCAATATCGTCATGACAATCATCAGTTGACAATCATGACCGCAATTGCAATCGACTGGTCAGCATGATCGCCGAACATGCGCTGCCTGCACCTTGTCATGATTCTAGATTGCCGGCCGCTATCGCGAGGTTGTCATCAGACCATACTCGAAGACCCCAGATGTGCGGAGAGGAGGCATGAGGGTCGGTCCACAAATGGAGACAGACGTCGGCAGCTACATGGGCAAGCTAATACAGGGACAAGGAAGGTGACGATCGTTTGGTATGAGCGATATTGCGGGATGCTTAATCTCCGACCGAGGTAGGCCCATAGAGCCATAGAGCCAAGTGAAGCATCTGTCTCCGTGCTGCGTATCAACTCTTCGTCCTTTGCGTCGTCCGTTACAATATCGGGGTTCGAGGTGACTGACGTGGGCAGACGACAGCTAACATAATACTACCGCTACCGCAGATAGCATTTGGAGGCAGCTTTGGAGGCCGCCTGCGGTCTTATGCCTCCTCACGGCTAAACATAAGGGTCGTCCGTTGCCTCAAGCAGGAGGTGGCGTGCGTCCCGGAAGGGCAATTGATAGCCATCGCACAGCTCGCTCCGCTACGTTCAGCTGTCCTCGCAGCTGTCCTCTCGTCGGGCCGTTCAGACGTTGCTGCACGTGAACGCCTCTTCGCTGAGCTTGTATGGGGAACCAGCTGGGGAACCTAGAGAAGGTCAAAGATTGGTTGTGGAAGACTGGTGTGGGGATGAGCTGTTTCCCATTCGACAGAATAGCGTTTCCGCTGCCTTCCTCATCGCCAGCTCAGCTCGCAAAGGGCACTCAGTTTCGTTTCCGCTACCAGGCTCACTGTCGCTTCCCGTTGCGTATCGCATCGTCTTGGCCCGAAGGTCTGTTCGCAGTGACTACTTGACCCTATCCCACTCTAGCTAGAATACTCGGTGACAGCGGACGCATCCTGTAGTGACTGGCCTCTGGCGCCACTGGCGCCACTGGGTAGTCAGCGTCGAGCTGAATACAAGTCAGCAAAGACGCAATGAGCACGCACGCACGTCCTTCTGCGAGCGTTTGAGCACGTTTTATTGCGCAAGCCGCGTCGAGCCGAAGAAGAATGAGGAAAAAAAAGTTCCAAGACAAATGGGTGCGCCCGTGTTCATCATCGCCTTTTTTGCTCGATCGATAGCACAGTGGTCAGTCATACCTTACAGTCAGGGACGACACAATCCCTACAGATGACCGTGGCCCATTGTTTCCGGAACGACCGCGTTTTCATTCCTACATAGAGAATAGACAGTTTGGGGAAGTCCTCTCAGCTGTCCTTACCTTTCGGATCTCGAGCATACTCGTACCATCTGCGCGCACGTTTAAGCATTTGCATAACGGTGAAGGCAAGACTGTCGTTATCAGCCTTCACTTTCGACTCGACATCTCGATCACCGTATCCGACCTTCCTTCGCGTTCAAGTTTTCAAGCACTCGGCAAATACAATACTAGGAGGAGGAGCAGGACTTGAGTAAAGGCATAGACAGGACAAAGGGCAATCTTCAGGTGAGTGAAGGGTTCCGAGTGATGGACATTCCCTCGTCCTCTGGCAATGTATGGCGGCCTCGAGAAAGCTTGGCTACGAGAGTCGAGGAAAGTCAAGAGGATGCAGGACGAACCGCGGGATGCGAGAACAGTATGATTGTCGGGCAAAGGATCGGCATGTGGCTGAAACGCGCCACAATGCGTTGATGGAAAGCGATAAAGGAGATGGTGCAACATTGATGGAACGACGGGCACGACAAAGCCGCTTTGGCACCGAGGCCAGGGGCCATGGACTCAATCCGAAACGGGAGCGGCTCGATGAAAGGCAGAAGCGTGTCGAATTTTTGATGAAGGCCCGCACGGAGCACGAGTGACGTGCTCTTCCTTTTCATCAGCGAAACTTTGATTAGCGAAACACAGCTTTTATAAGAAGCATCTCTGATCACTGTTTTTCTCTTAGGCCTTCAATCATATATACTCTATCGTTTGTGGACGTAACACGATATCACCATCTCCCTCTTCCGACTCCGACAACCGATACCTCAAAAATCCCTCGAGGGTAAAGGAAACGCCTCTCACATCCTTTGTGCGGACTTTTTCGACTCTCTTTCGTTGTCAAACCGCCAGTCCGCTTGTAGGTATAAGAGCGGCTCGTGAATTCGCGAAGAGTGAAGCGTAAGTCCCTCAATATCACAGATCAGATCAATACTCATGCAGTCTTCCTCGCGCCTTGCTTCATCCATGCCTTGTCACCATCTCATTTCGCCCGTATCATGCCCTTCTACACAGCGCAGACAGATTCCGATAGATCTCGGCCCGAAGTCATTTGCCCGAATCGACCGTTGCCGCCTTTCGACTTTGCGCTCTTCGAACACCTTTCAAGCCAAAATGACGCTCAACATCTTCTCGGACACGGATTTCTGCTTGTCATGTGAAAAGCCGCTCAAGCATAGCAATCAGTGAGTCGAAAACTCGGGGTATTGATCTTTTCAGAATACTAACATGTTTGCGCAGATCGTACTGCGATGACACCTGTCGAGCGAAAGACGGTGCAAGCAAGGCTTATGCGAACGGCGTCCAGGTCTCACCCTCTATCCTCGCCTCGCTTCCAGCGCTCCTGGCTTCCCAGTTGCCCTCGCGACCTCGCGAAGGTCGAGAACGAGAAAACTCGGCGGCATCCGCATCCACGTCGTCTACCTCGCGCTCAGAGGAATCATCGCCCCTGCAATCGCCGTCGCCCTACGCCCACCCCGAGCACATGATCGACGAAAACAGCCCAAGGGAGGATGCGTTCATGCTTCCCGGTCCCGCTTATCCGACAGCGACCATGTTTGGTTCTCAGAAGACATATACGGGTACGCCGCCCGTCAAGATTTCGGCTTCGCAAAAGACGCAAGGATTCTTGCCGCCGAATAGCTCGTTGAAGAATGAACTCGGCACGCCCGTTCAGCAACAGGTCGATTCAACACTCCACTATGGTCGTCGACCGGGTCACACAAACAGCGTCACCTCGCCTTTAGCCTTCCCCGTCGGCGTCAGTGCGCAACAGGAACGCCTCCGCAGAGAATCCCACGGCGCTGGAGCACGACCGAGTCCGCACGGTCTGTCGCCCCTGACCAAGCCAATACGACTTGTATCGGATCCGTTGATGCACCCTGTGAAGGGCGCGATGCCGAGCCCGTTGCAGGAACCCAAGCGACAGTTCGCGTACGGGATGCATTCGCCGCTCATCTTGGCGGCCAATGCGCAACGCCCGGCATCGACTTCCGCGGTGGATTTCTCGCATGCCAACGGAACTCCGGGAAAGCGTGCCAAAGCGGCCGCGGTGGACAGGCCCGAGGGATCATCGCCGTCTCGAAAGCAAAAGATAGTCGCAGAAAAGCCTGTGGAAATGGACAATTCGTTGGTCGCACGACGACGTTCGTTTCCGGCACATCTGATGGGAAACCTCCGTTCACAACTCAACGCCCCGCCAAAGAGCACCAAGAACTCGTCGACCCCTATCCAGTCGGAATCCGATGAGGAAGGCTCTTGTGCGCTCATGTCCTCGACCGAGCTCCAACCCCCGGCAACGTCCGACGACCGAGGTCGAGGACGCAGTCGGGATCGACGAGCGAGCCCCGCAATTCGCGAAGAGTCTCCGGAACCTAGCGTTGTGAATGGCGAAAAGGACAGTGAGATTACTGAATCCCGCCGACACCTCGGATACTCGACGGACAGGAGTCGAACAGGACGATCCCCATCTCGACGACGGGCTGGCTCCAGCGACGACGAGCGAAATGGTACCCGCCGACCATCTCGGGCAGGCGGACGGGACTCTCGTTCACGCGATCGAGAAGGCGAACGAGGACGGGCCGCGCATCTGAACGGCCTAGACCAAACATCGACTGTACCGCTGCCCAACCAGCACCAACGAAAGGGATACCCGACGCGCGACTTGTCGACCATTGTCGGATCTCTGCAACGGACCGATGAAGAACAGTCGCCTCAATTTACAACGCGCGAGGAACGCAGCCGATCTTCCAGCCGATCCAGACCAACAAACTTGAGGAGGTTGACGAGTGGTGCTGGCTCGATCGTTTGATGTTGCGGGCCGTCTATGTTACAATAGGCGGCACACCAACCTTCGAGTCTCCATCACTGTATCAACTACGAACCAAAATTCGGGACAAACCCGCACTGAAAACCGCTCACCGCGTCTCAACATCGCCGGTGTGCGCAAAGCTTCAAACAACAGCATGTATCAACAATCGCATTTCAACAACAGGCATTCCACTCAACACTATTGCATACACACGGCATTCTGCTGAAAAGAAACCACTCTAGCATATGACCGACGGCACAACTTGTATCATATAGCACAGAATGCAAACGCATGCAACTCGCCCGTCCCCATGTCGAGCTGCTCTCGCTCTGGGGCATGTGAGGTCAAGACTGAGCAGTAGTTCGACCCATTGAAATTCTAACGCGTGTTTAGCGAGCTGTTCAGCGTATCCATCAGCGTTGCTTGTCGATGAGCATCCCCTTCAATATTCCGAACAGTTTCGAACAGAGGGTTGACTGCGCCCGGTGCGCCCGAAGCTACATGTCGTCATATCCCGGCGACTCAACTGGAAGGCGAATGAACTCGAATGTTGAAACGGCGGTATATAGTCAACGACATTGACGATATAACCGGATCTTCCCTTCCAGAACAACCTCTTCACACCAACAAAATGGCATCCATCCTCACTTCTGCACTCAAGGGCACTACCGCTGCCGCGCACTCCGCATTCGCCACGCTCGCCTCGGCCAGCCAGATCACCGTCGGCGCTCCCGTTCCCGATGTTGACGTCAAGATCAACGCTCCGGACCAGAAGCTGAACTTCAGCAAGGTCCAGGGAAAGAACGTGATTGTGCTCGTACCTGCTGCGTTCTCGCCCGTTTGCTCGGAAACGGTATGTTCAGTATGCGAGCCAAGAGCGAGGGTAGTGCTGATTCCACGCGTAGCAAGTTCCCGGTTACATTGAGCGATACGACCAGTTCGCCGCCAAGGGCGTCAAGGATATCTACATTCTCTCCGTCAACGATGTGTTCTGCATGAACGCATGGGGCAAGAAGTTGCACGCCGACAAGGCCGCGCAGGTCAAGTTTGGTGAGTTGATTTGTCCGGTGCTTGTGCCTGTAGTTCAACGATTATTGATGCTTGCTTGCAGTTGCCGACGACTCGGGAGCCTTTGCCTCTGCCACCGGCCTCATCTTTGATGCCCAAGCACTCCTCGGTGGACCCCGAGCCAAGCGAGCCGTGATTATCATCGTGCGTCACTGTCTCCACACATCAAAACTCCAGCTAATATGACCCTTCTGCAGGAGGACGGCAAGGTCATCCACGTCGCCGTCGAAGAGGACAACTTGCAAGTCACCGTGTCTTCGGCCGAGAGCGCGTTGGCTGCTCTCTGAATCCCTGCCCAGGAGGGCCAGACGAGTCGGTTGTAGATGAACGAGACTTAATATGAAGAGGTTTTCAGAAAGTAAATTTACTCTTCCTCTTTTCGTTGAAGGGGTACCCTTGGTGTTGGCCGACCACGCAGATCCGGAATGTGAACATCGCAGAGTCTTTCGGCGGCCCGTGCAGGCGATCTTGAGTTGCTGGACCTACAGAAGACCGGGTTTTGCGTCTGGGCAAAAGTCCAAGGCAGCGGTTGAGACATTCTTGATTGAGCAACGGGTGGCAGTACCGGTGCTATATCGGCAAGCGACATGTCCCAGGCACATTCCATAAGACACAAATCCATTGCCTACCACTGGGCCGCACAGGCATTGTCGGCAGTATTCACTGGCGAGCGATACAACCTTTACTCAACGACTTTGGAGCGCACGTCGAGGTGCGACGACGTGCGACTCGGCGATACGGGAGCTCGAGGTAGGGGCGAAGTACTTAGAATGCAGGTGTCAAGCAAATCGATAGAGCAACTACTTCCTTTCTCAAGCCAACGACCGCGCCCTCAGGAGCAATGTCCCATGTGCGCCTGTATGATACGAACCTATCAATGCTTCCGAGCCTTCGCGATGTATGCTTGATAGCTTCTACATTCACTTTCTGATACACGATTAAGAAGCGACTTCATGAAAACTCAGTCGCACTTGCTGGGTTCTTAAAGAATCAGTTTAGGACCTACTCGAATGTCGCTATCTGTATAGCCAATTGGACGACATTGCCTGTATGCTGTGTAGGTTCGTTTCCATTTGTATCTCTGCTTTTGGGTAAAGACCTTCTTAAATGTAAATCCTTGCTACTCTACCATGCCAGTTGCGCCGCACTTCGAGACTCCCCGCCACTGTGTCATTGCATTTATTCCTGCTTCCTACGACCAGTATCTTCGTCAAGGAAGCCCTTCGCAGAAGGAAGCCGGTCAGAAAGAAGATTGTCTATAGTCCGTCCGGCGCATGAATCCTTTGTGAAAAGACCCTAACCTCAAAGAGAACTGATCAATGAAGATTGTAAATGCTAAAATGACCTCAGAAGGTTTCTATTTGGCGTGGCGGCTTTCAACGCATGTTTCCAGCCATTCTGGTCTGAAACAGGCTGCTCCTGGTGGTGGTATTGGCCTTCCTGTAGATACCTTCTGCACAAGGCATGTGAAGGATTTCCTCGCTCCGTTGACGATCTTGGAATCAGCCCGAACAGCTTCGTCACATAGAAGCGCGTCGAAGAGGAACTTAGGTTCTCTAGCCTGATGTTTCTTCGACGGTACGGCCCGGCGGCGATTTAATGAAGACTAATAACAGTATCCGGAAATATCGGCAGTCGTAGAGCAAGGTAACTTCTTCGCATTGCTCGTCAGACAATTCAAGGGCATTTGTCGCACTCTAGGGACTGCGATACCTTGTCCTCGAAAGATGGCGCGGCGGAAGGGCCGACTGATGAGCTACAAGGTACAGCAGAGCATACCGTTCGGCTGTTCACAAACGCACCGACTTTTAGCAGACTGCACTGGGACCCTCGTTCTCGGCCCCTGACTACAACTCTTCAGTCATCCTTCGTACTCGCTTTCCACTTTCGGCCAATGTCATGAAACTGAACAGCGGTATCGAGAAGTCTCCGAGGGGTTATCATTATATGCCGTGCACGACCGCCGTACTAGTAATATCAGAGCTCCGCAGTCTATGTCCGAACGTCGTATTGAAAGTCTGTACTCGGCGCGACCAGATTCTGAGTTCCTCGGCCGCAGCGTCGAGGCATCGCGAGACAGCAATTCGGAGGGCGATGATAATCACCTCAGCCATCCTTATCTCGAAAATAGCTCCTTGCCTGCAGCGACAGATGATTTACCTACGTTGCTTTTACAAGTTACCCGCTGTCCCAAGCGCGAACAACGTACGGAACGGCTATTCACTTGCGACAAGGACAGCCCGTTGCACATCGGTGAAAATAATAGGCCTGCTCGTGAGATGGTAGAGGAAGCCTGTCGGACATCGCTTCTTATACCGAACGGCAGGAAGAGACTTCTGCGACTTGTAGAAGCCTTTGAAGAAACGTACAAGATCCGCAGAGTAGCGAGAGGTGAACCTGACGCTGCCAAGAGGCGTACACAAAGACAAGTCTTTCGTGAAGGGTTGGTAAGGCTTCTTTTCACCTTCACCAACCCCCAAAGAAGAAATCTTCGCCTCGGCGATCCGCTCAAGAGAATCGTGAAGCTCGAGAAGAAGGCGCGTGCTCTTGGGGTGCTTTGAGCGGTGAAGGGCAACAGGTGAAGTCGCCTCGGGAGAAAAAGCATACCACTGCATGGCGGTCTAGCATTCATGTGACCCCCCAGGGGTTGGTTCTAGCCTGTGTTGTGAGACGTCACGCCCTATCTACGGATCAGGATCACTCAACGTTGTATGACCTCGGGTTTCGCTGTGTAGATTAGCCACTCCGTTTCACTGCACCGATCTTCATCGCACAGGGATATGGTGAAGGAATTGTGCTGTTTGAGCATTGGACCTTCGAAGGTCCTCGTGAGGGACGGACATAGCGCAGGCGTCATGCCATTGGCACCCTAGTGCATACGCTGCACGATTGCGCCTGAGAACCGGACTACAGCCCCGATAAAGTCCCAGGCTGTGAAACCAAACTGACCCCAATTGTGTGAGACTGCGTGTGCTCTGTGAGGAAATGCTAGTGCAGTGATATTTCTTGCAGTGTTCTTCGTATACAGACCGCTTCTGTCGTCGTCTTCCGCTGTTGCATTGGTCCGCACAGTGAGTATGTATTTTACCCCTCTAGACTTGCAATCAAGTCGGATAGCTGCTTTGCACAGAAGCCTTCGAGTGAAAGGAGGGTAGACCAGGCTAACGCCTCTCTGGCGGAAAAGCTTGAGAGCTATATAGTCCACGCCGAAAGTAGCGGAAACGAAGTAGTCGTTTAACGAATAACTCTTACGCCATAAACTGTGAGAGAAAGCACTTTTCTCCATGGATCGGGAATCACGGAGGCTGTGTAGGACATCAACCATCTCCAATGTGTGCGCATCCTCCAGATTGCGATGCCTTGTCCAGAGATACAGTGACGAGCGCCTTCCTGAGGGGCTACGAGGCACACACAGTACTGTCCAGCAATCCACATGGCGGTCCGTCTCCAACCGGTCGTATTGGGACGTCGTATTGATGCAGCCCACGTCCCGAGGAAGCGATCCTCTGACCCGACCTGAGTCTCCGATCCCCATTTCCGGCGGATTCGATAAGCAGACATTCCAAGAGACTGTGGAAGCGTTGTCAACATCTACCATGCACGATCACCAGGACATCAGTAATGCTCGGTCTAAATTCGAAAGGAACTCTGACAGTCTGCATCTGACGAAATCCGACTTTGCAATCTCAAATAGAGATGGTTCATCGCACGAAAGCAAGTGTGAGCGCCTCAGTCGGATCGACGACCATCCCTCTCCTGAGCATGGTTTCTTCACTTCGGCGACGGATCATCGACCTGCCTTGCGGGCGGCAGTTGCCCTCCGTTCCAGGCGCGCTCGATATCAACTGACCGAGCGTTCATACACATGCGACAAGGACACCCCTTTACGCATAGGCCGAGATAACAGGTCCGCGCGAGACGTGGTCGAAGAGATCTGCCAGTCCTTCCCGTCTGCCCCGAGCGCTAGAGAGAAACTCCTTGGCCTGGTTGAAGCCTTTGAGAAGACCTATAAGCCATGGAGAGCACGAAGGGGTGTTGGCGACGCTCGTCGAACAGTTCGGGAAAGAGAATCCTTTCGGAAAGGGGTACTACGACTTCTTGCGAGCCTCTCCGGCGACGGCGTAAGAGGCTGGGGCAAGCCCCTTGTGAGGATCGCGGATCTCGAGCTAAAGGCGAAAGCTTTTGGAGCGCTTTGAGTAGCAACTCGTGGGGATAGCCGCAGGCACAAGTGCAGGCCGCTGCACCAGGCTTCAGATTTCGCCCAGTGCGCTTGCTGCGGCCGTTTCTATCCTCTGCCAGCCTTCATATTCATCCCCACACTATCTACGTAGTTTGTGCTGTTGTAAGAATCAACGCGCTCTATCTATACTTGTTGAATGTCTTATCCGTTCTGCTGACTCGAGCTTGGGGAGCCGGAATGCGAGGGACGAGATCGTACATTGTAACCTTTCAGGGTGCTGGATCAGGCGTGCTTGTGCGGAGCGGGAGTGGGTTATAGAGACCGCGACCGTCATATAGACCGTCATATAGACCTTCACATTGCGACGGAATTTCGAATGAACAATACGACCAGTAATCCAATTCTAAAGCAATTCAGACCACTTTCCGATGTATCCTGTTTCCCTTGTATGGAGAGTCTTGATTTCAACATGGATATCAAAGCCTGATGAAACGCCCGTGTCGTCGAGAAGCCTGCTAAGGGGATCAACCTCTGTAGTTTCAGGAGAAGTACAGAGGCTAGGTGGGATTGATGTCTGGCCGTCTTCCTCCTCATCTCATGCATGGACCCTAGTCCAGCACCCGCCCTCCTGGGTAGATCTCCGAAAAAGAAGTAGATTTCATACCGTGCGGAAAAGGTCACACTATCTGATGTCTACCTAGCACCCGCAGCTTTCTTCATCAATCTTTACTGATCTCTCACTTGGGGTTGAAACTCTGGCATCTGACGATGACTATCTCGTGAAACTGCGTCCAAGCAGAGAACCCGTTCATGACATGCTTTCTGTTTGCATACCTGGCTTTCTTGCGAGCACCGGGTATCGCATCAAACGCAGGCGACCGCAATCCGCACTCTCCCCCTCACCATCATCCGGCAGTCGACTGTCCTCTCCCGGTAAGAGCGTGGATTCCTCCGCAACAAGGTTAACAGATCAGCTGTTGATCTTTCTTGCAAAAACTCCCAGGAACAGGCTGTTGCCTAGGCAACGACATTTCCATTGTACCTCTGCGAGGAAACATATATTGAGATGTATGATTACTTCAAACTGGCGACAAGCCCGTATGGTTCCTTTGTAATTTTACAAGAGAAATGAGACCCTTCAGCCTATCGTTTGTTTCTGGCCAAGACTCTGACTGGCAGCTATATAGTTCAAGCCAAAAGCAAGCGTGAAACCCGGGACTCCTTTAGCAGGTGAGTTTGTTGCCGATTCGTGAGAAAAGGCAGTCTCTTGGAAGGTTCTCCACTTGCGTGCGCCACGTGAAACGCTCACTGTCTCCAACATCAACATGGAGCCTTCCCGGAAAACTCTCTCGAGGGGAAAAGTGTCGAAAGAGCCAACTGATGGGGTACAAGCCACGGGCAGCACTTCTCAACGATCTGTACAATCGTCCCCCTCCAGCGGTTTGTTCTGGAGCGTCGTTTTGACGAGGTCGACGCCGCCGGAATGCGACTCTCTGATGGATCACGAGATTTCCAGCGATTCCCACGTGAGGCGACTGCAAGAAGGCGCTGAAGCCTTGTCATCACCTGCCCTGCAAGACCGCTACAACGCCACGAACCCTCGACTGAAGCCCGGGAGACATCCTGAAAGTTCGTATCCATCAGATCCGCCACCGAGACCGTCGGTGAGGTGAAAAC
The DNA here is from genome assembly GCA_022813745.1 of Naganishia kalamii. Lineage (NCBI taxonomy): Eukaryota > Fungi > Basidiomycota > Tremellomycetes > Filobasidiales > Filobasidiaceae > Naganishia > Naganishia kalamii. The sequence goes on from JAKLLX010000008.1 coordinate 321,396, forward strand.
ACCGCCAGACAGCCAGTTGGTGCCAGGCCATAGTCCCACCAGCGATCACCGCTCCGGGAGGGATACTTCGGCAATGGAAACAGATGACCAGCCTGGTTATCTGGTGCCAGTCACGATCTACCCGAAGCGCACTCAAGCTCGTCGTGCCGGTCTGCCATTCACATGCGGCAAGGACCGCCCATTATGCATCGGCAAAGAAAACAGGCCCGCCCGAGATATAATCGAGGAGGTCTGTAGGTCAGTCCGTCGTATGTCGAATTCAAAAGATAACCTCCTGGAGCTTGTCGAAGCCTTCGAGGCAACCTATCAGGGCCCAAGGGCACCCAAGGGCGCTGGTGGAGCTTTGGAAAGGCATCGGCAAAAACAATTTTTTCGGAAAGGCGTGGTCAGGCTTCTTGGGAACCTCTCCGGCGAACTAAGAGGATGGGGTGATCCTCTGGAAAGGATCGAGAATCTCGAAAAGATGGCAGAGGATCTTCCGCCGTTCTGAGGCGCGGCCAGACAGTAGGCAGGCGAACGCGCAGTCGACGCCATAGCGATTCGACGAGCGTTACGGGTTCCTGTCAAGGTTGCCCCCCCGCCTGTGGCGGGAGAAATGTAGAGGCTGGCGAGCTTCGTAAATATGTATCACCGTCTTTTCCTGTTCGCATGGATGTATGGGAAATGGACTATTGTCAGCCTTACTGGGCAGACCACAGAATAGGATAAATGCGAGCCAGGAGCCGAGATCTCAGACACTCATGACAGGGGTATGTGAAGCGGTATGCATAAAGACAGTTTTGATTTCGAGCGACTGGCCTAAAGATCTGGCTACGCAGCCCCTGGTGAAAGCCATCGGTCTATCCGCCGGAGAAGAAGCGTTGAAAAAGACATGCTAGATTAGGGTAGATGTGCGCATCGCGGCGGAGACTTTGCTGATCCCGAACGTAGCTGCGCCAAGAGCAGAGAGTTGCATTCGCCCTTTATCGATCGTGGCAACTGGGGTTGATCTATCCACGCCGATCTAGATCTCGCGCGTGGCAAATGCGCCCAGCCTCCGACGCGTGCCCGGAGAGTCCTGCTAGAATCGGCTGAAAGGGGTACCGTCGGGGCGATACCAAAGGACTGATCGGTTGATGTATATTTCTTCGCACGGAAAGATCGACAATCCGTCGCTTAACGCATTGCGCAAAGACCAGATTCCTCATTCCTGTCTGACACAAACACCCTAACCGAAGTTGGCCCACTCCAGACTATAACAATCCACCTCTCCCCTCTCTCCCTCCTCGAGATCTACACAACACACCAAATGCGCCTTCTTCGTCGCTGTCCCCAGCCGTCCCCATGCGACGAGTTCGAGCGGCCTGATGGGCGTTTGCGGGGTGGGAAGAGTAGTGGTGACAAAGTGCGAGTGATACCTCAACGGATCACCTATTTCCGTCTCGTCAGTTTTTCTGATTTCGAAAAGGGAAATGCGGAAGCGGTGGAGGACGTACCGGGGTATACGAGGAACTCTCCGCCGAATTTAACGCCCTGGCCCATGAACATGCCTTCGGTCCACACTTTCCGATACGTGGCGCAGCGTGCGCGTTCGAGAGGGGTGAAGGGGTACGTCCAGATCCCGGCTTCGCGAGCAGACGAAAGGGTGGTAAAGGATGATGTGGTGGGTTGGCACCAGGGGTGCGTGGTGAGGTGTGCTGGGACGGCGGAAAAGTATGCTTGTGACGCGGAGGGGTTCGTCGTAGCTGGTGTCGCTGCGATCGTGGTTGCAGTCGACGTCGGCGCCGGCGCGAATAATTCTTCCTCCTTGTCCTCTTTCATCTCCTGCTCGGCCTTGCGCCGCTCCTCGCGTTTCCCCTTCCCGCCCTCTCGTTTACTCTGGAACGCACGCTTCTTCTCCTCGGCGGCTTCCACCGCGGCGACCTGCATCTCCTTTACGCTCGTCAGCCTTTCCGCCGTGTGCGCGGCGATTTCCTGCGGTGTTGGCGGACGGAGGGCGTTTGGCGTATACACCAGATGACAAATTTCTACGGCAGGGTTAGCCTATGGGGGATTTGGGAAAAAGAAGAGGACGTACCATTCTCAACAAGCAGGACGACCTCCTCGGGCATCAACACCAGCGGCAAGCCCAGAAACACATTCTGCTGCGCGACCCCTGGCAAGGTGCCAGTTGCCAGGCCGCAGATGTGGTGTTGTACGCGTAGGGTGGCCGCATCACTGGCGTCCCAAATGTAGGCTTTTTGATTTGATACGTAGAGTGGGATTGACATGACGATGGTCCACAGGGAGCTGACCGACGAGCGCATCGACTTGAAACATGGTCAATTGAAAGTTGAACCTGCCGTTTGACTTTTTACTTCCGCCGTCTTGGAATGAGCCCTGCAAAACCGGGAGATGAAGGCCACAAATGCCGGTAAAGACATTGTTTCTCGGTATTTTGCGGCTTCGGCGTTTTCAACTGTGATCGGTATCGGAGATCGATTGGAAGGAACGGTTATCGTTGATACTCAAACAGCATACAAACCTAGCTACATCCACTCTCCCTTACTCTTCCCAGCAAGATGTACTACCACGATCACCGCTACGACCCGTACTCCCAGCCACAGTATCCTCCATCTCCCATCCAAAATCGTGAGTCATTCCTTTTACAATGCAAACCTCCAGAAGACTGAAACCCTCATTTGTTAACCTCTCAGCATACCCGTCGCATACACCTCACGCATCCCATCCTTCCCCCGCAGCGCCTTCTCCTTCCTTCTCGACACCCACAACGGAGATCAAACCCATCCTTAGGCGGAATCAAGCATGCCTTCAATGCCGCCGTCGCAAACTCCGATGCGACGCCGTTCGTCCGAACTGCGGGACATGTACACGGAGCTACCACCACGCCGTGCGGACGAATAGCGTCGTCAACCCACGGCTCGAGTGCGAGTACGACGACGAGGGCGCATCGGCGCAGCGCAGACCCGCGGGACAGGGCGCAGGGCCAAAGGTGAAGCGGCAGAAAGTGGCGGGAGAAGGGGAGGCGAGTCGGTCGAGGAGTATCGAACAGCGGCAGCAGCAGCACGTGGAGCTCGATCCGGCGTTCACGGCGCCCACTCCTCATTTCCAACCACCGCCACCATCAATGTTCCCTCCGCCTCCCGTGTCGGAAGCCTCGTCCCGAGGTCTGCCAGCGACGACGGAAATTATCTCTTCTACGGGGTACGCCCTTCCCTCCCACCCGTTCCCCTCGAACACGGGCAGATGGTACGAGCCGAACGGGGGGAAAGCGTCCCAGGTCGCGGCGGCGCAGCTGGCGGAGATCAGAGGCTTGAAAGAACACGTCGGTACGCTTCTTTCCCTTTCGTTTTCGTTTTTCGTTGCTTAGACGTTTGGACCAGCGTTTCTGGAATCCCGCCTTCAAGCACAGCAACTCCCAGGCACAGGCGGAACCCCGCTCGACCTCCTCTCCACGGCGGCGATCAACCCGGCCGCGTTTCCTCCTCTGTCGCCTGGCCCGGCGCAAAAGGCGCGAGGGGATATCGCTGCGCGTGTGGCGAGTCAGGGACGGTATAGGACAGGCCCGAGTACGACGGGGAGCGATGGTGGCCGTAGTTCGATACACGAGGTACGCTTGGACTGGATCTTACGGCACCTCGCGAGCTAATTCGGATGTCTTTTCCCCCCTTGTGCTCCTGCGTTCGTGAATTCTGCGTGCTTCACATCCTTGCGTACAGTTGATGATCGGCGAATCGTGGGCCGGACCGAGTGGGAGCGTTGCGCCACTCATGGAGAAAAGAGCTCCTATCGGCGAGCCAGAACGCACGGACGACGCGCGTGCGGAGGAGACGAATTCCGGGAACGGGGAGATGATGTGGGATATCGCGTGGTCCGGGTGGGTGAAAGAGTTGCCCGAGCCGTCGTTGATGCATCATATGTGAGTACCCTTATTTGTAGAGAGCCTGCTTCGACTCGCGCTAATGCGCTTGCCGTTGCAGCGTCGAAATCTTCTTTTCCTACGTGCCCACCGTCTCCCGCGCATTCCACTACGAGACCTTTAAATCCCGCATGTCCCTTCCCCCGACGCACGCGGATTTCCCCAAACCGATCCTCCTGCACGCCATGTGCGCCGCCAGCGCACGATACACCGCACAGGTGTACACCGTCAACCCTGAAGAACAGCCCTGGATCAACGCCTCGCAGCATATCGATCAGCCGGCGTTCGAGGAGGATTTCGGCGTGCGGCATTCGCTGTATGCGATTCGGCATGTGCATTCGAATTTGGCCAGGGGGGTGGATATCTACGAGACGTGTCAGGCGTTGCTCTTGCTCGCGAATCACTACCATATCTACGCGCGATGGGTCGAAGGGTGGACGGTCATTGGCATGCTGGGGAGGTTGATTGTTCCGCTTGGCTTGACGGGGACGCGGTCGCAGTTGTTGGCGCCGACGGGCAAGGTCGTCGAGCGGGAGGAGAGGAAACTGCTGGCGTGGATGGCCGTGCTGTATGATATCCAGTCGAGTACATCGGGCAATTGGCCGGGCTGCATACATTTCGACGAGATGGTGAGTAGCGCAGAATTACCGGGATCGTTGCTGATGATGCGTCTAGGATATCACGATGCCCACGAGTTTGGCGTGCTTTGATCAGGCGCTCGTTAATGGTATCACAGAGACGGAACAGACGTTCGACAGTCCGGATCTCTTCACCCGTCATCCGGTACAGGATGGTCTCCAAATGCACCTGAAAGGTATGTGCGCGCGCAAGTCGCTTTGTCCATGCTGACACCCGCGCAGCGATGCTCCTCTTGAACAAGGTCAACAAGTTCAATCGCCGACTCGCGATGAAGCGGGGCCCGGCCGAGAAACCAGTGTTGGGTGAAAAAGAGGCTCGAGAGCTCGAGGAGCTGGATGCACTGATTGGGGCATACATGTGAGTACACGTTCTGGCTTGCGTGCATTTGGCTAACCCGTCGCAGTCATCATTTCCCGGCTGCGCTGAGGGATCCGTTGATGCCACTGCAGGCTCGTGTGAATAGACCGCTGGATATCGATCTTTTCGTGAGTCGCTCGTTTTGTTCGTGCGGGCAGACCACTCACGCTCGTTTCGACAGGCTGCGCAAATAGCAAGTCTTGTCACGATCTCGTGGGCTTGAGCTGACCTCCCACAGCTTACGCATCAATCAACCATGCTCTTGCACGAACCGCACGCCGACCTCCGGGACCCGGCGAACGTTTCCACCGCGCGCCTCTTGTCGACCGCGCGGGGAACACTACGCATGCTCTGTCTCGTCACGTCCACCAGCCTCGACCTCGGGCTGATCGTCCGTGCCATTTTCGGGCTGTTCACCGCGGGCCGGGTGCTTTGTTTGTTCCTGAAAAATGCGATCCAAACGGGAATGCAGTATGCCGGCTCCGCCGAGACGATCCGGAGTGAGGTCGAGTTGTTTCATCTGGCCATGTCCGCCCAGGGCAAAAGGTGAGATTCCATCGACTGAAGCGACTGCATCGGCTGACCGTTTTCCAGGTTCCCGCTCGGCGTGCGTCACGCCAACATGTTGGAGATGCATCTCCAGGAATGCGAAGATCCAACTACCGAAGCACACATCACAGCGGAGGAGGAAGCAGGAGAGAATGATGAAACGCACAGCGCAATGCATTGCATAGAGGATAGAAAGCCGTGGAAATAAGGTCCACGCTCGCATGTAGACGACTACAACTAGATCATTCAGTCTTGTCGATGCCCAGCAGCATATACACATCTTCCGGATGACGCGAGAGCAGCGTCGAGGGGAACTCGTACTTGTTGTCCTTGTCCATGACGGCCGAATAGATCCTGTCATAGTCCCTCGCGATATTTTCCAGCGCGAATCGATGGATATCCGAGGAAATGCGAGCCGACGTGAGAAGTGATAGCCGAGGCGATGTAAGAATGTCCAGCGATGCCAAAAAGCCGTCGAATGTGCGCATCGCCTGGGTGACCGCTTTGGCCTCGGCTCCGGGCAGTCGAGAGAGTGGCGTCTACGACAGAATGAGTTTTGATTCGACAGGAGGTTGGTTCAACTCACATTGGATTCATCCGACAGTTCCTTGACTATCAGGTGCAACCCGCTTTCCTCCAACAGTTCCTGGTACTATACGAGAATTCAGTACGCTCCCCAGCCGGCCGAAACCGGAGACTCACGTGTTCCTGCATCAAGGCCGACACCCAACCGTCGATCTCTTTCTGGAGCTCGATCTGCCTCTCTTTCGTGAAGGAATACGACTCCAAGACATGCTGCATATGGGCTGAGCGCATATCGCTCGCACAACCGAATCAAACGTACCTGTAGATACAGACCGCAATTGACCATGAACACATTCTTCTCCCACACGGTGCCCTTGGGCCAGATATCAACCATGTGCTGACACATCTTGACGAGCGGGTCCACGGCCGCCCGCAAGATCTCGGAAAAGTCGGCTTCGCGGTCGACGTCTTCGACAAGGGACGTGTCGTAGACGGACATGATCTCGTGCAGGGTCGCACAGGATTCTCGGAGGGCGGCCGGAGGCGCGAGGTCTGGTTCGGGCGGCTATCGCGGCGGTCAGCATGCCGGTTTCACAGGCGATACGGCACTTACATGCAGGAACCGCAGCAGGCTTCGGCCCTGAGCCGCCAGCGTCTCCAGAAAGGCATCATGCGCAAAGTCAAAGATTCTACGACGCCATGAGCCGAGCAAATACAAGAGAGAGCACGGACTCACTCTTGCAGCGCCTGCGTCAGCATCGCCTGTTCGCCTATCGTACGCTGCATAGTAACGAGGTAAAACTGCACCAAGTTGGCGATTCGGTACGTAACGATGATGCCTTCCTGCGACTTGACGGTATGTTGTATGCGGACCTGCGAGGAATCAGCGACACATATAACTGAACGGAAACCCGTACCCACCTTGAGCGGCCTCGCCAATCCCTCGAGCGCCTTGTCCAGACACTCGCGCGCCAACATCTCCTCCTCGCTCGCCTCGCCCGTCAAATCCCGCGCCTCGCCGACCATCCGCTTCCGATGGCTCTTGACGTCGAACAGCGCATCCAAAAACTCTCGTTCCCCCGCCGTGGCCTGGTGGATCCAGGCGAGCATGTCCCCGACGTACCGTGTCGGGTCGTGTGCGTGGAGTTCGATCGGCCGGGGGAGACCGTTCGGTCCGCCGCGGGTGAGGGCTTCGATGAATTGCTGGAGGAGGAAGGATTGGCGGGTGGATGTCAACAGTTTGAGCGCGTCGCTGTGCCCGCGGGAATCAGTCGCCGGCCGCAAGGCAAAGAAGTTCGGAACTCACTCGAGCAAGTCCCGTCGCTCCTGGAGGCGCTTGACGGCCTCCCTCGTCACGTCCGACACCTCGAGCTGCGCATCGCGCGAGAATGTCCGGAAGTCAAACATGACCCATCGGTGGAGCTTGTCGTACGCGTCGTCCAGGTGCTCGGTGGTGGTCGCCATGATTTCCTTGCTGCCGTCGACGTCAGAAAACGAAGTCTTTTGCGGAAATTGAGATGGACGTACGCAGCAAGGGAAACATCCCGTCCCTCCACGCCCTGTCCCTCGGCCACTTCCTTCTCATCCCCAGCATCCGCCTGGGCATCCGCACTAGCACTCGGCACCACGACCTCGGCCCCGACAAACTCGAACAGCGTCCGACAATCCCGCCGGATGCGCCGGACCTTGTCCATGATCTCGAACAGGGGCCTCCCGACGGAATCCGCGCGGACGCGACGGTCGCGGAGCAGGTGGATCTCGTCTGGCGTCAGCGTGAACCGGGCGAGGAAGAGGCGCGAGATTTGCCGCCGGATGTGCGTGACGTGTCTGTTGCCGGGTCAGCGCGTGCCCCGCGAAGCTGTGTGGGGGACTCACTGCTGCTCCCGTAGGCCATTTGCACGACGCATGAGCCCGCTCGTGCCCTCGTTCGTACGGTCCATCTCTGCCTGCACGGTCTCGCAGCGCGCCTGCATCTCCTGCATGTGCCCGCGCAAGACTTGGAGTTGCTACGCGGCGGATCAGTAGACGTCACAGTGTTGGACGAAGGAAGAGGCTCACCTCGTCGACTTTTTCAAACGCCTGAAGGAACCGCATGCTCCCCTCGACGAGTCCCGCTTCGAGGTCGCGTTTAAAGTACTTGCGCGCATTCGTCGCGCCGACGGCGAGGCCTGCCCCCGGCTCGGCGTGCGCGGTGGATCGGACGCTGGTCGTGGATGATTGGTTCCGCGATAGGATTCCCGGGCGGACGGAGGACGCCGGTGTGCCCGAGCGATCGGAGGCGTCGTCAGACACATCGGATTCCGAGTCGGAGGACGAGTACGCATCGTCCTGCGTTGCTATTCCGTTCCCCGGCGTGTCCTGTGCCAGTCCCGCCCGCCGGACCGCCTCGGCCCCGAGCCAATGCGCGCCCGCCTCTTTCCGTCTCCTCTGCCTCCCCTCCTTACCCACCTCGGCCTTCCGCGCTCCGCAATACCGCTCCGAGATGATCTCGAGCGCTTCGTGGCTCGCGGGATCGTCGAACCCGCCGTTCGAGGAGGACGCGATGACTTTCCATAGTCTCAGTGAGATCGGGTTGGTGCGGATGGTGGCTGAGGGTGTGCGCGAGGTGGTGGTTGTGCGTTGTGGGATGTCTACCCCGAGTCCGAGGCCGCGGAGGTCTGACATTGTTGAGGAGTAAAAGGTCAACGAGTGGATGGAAGAGGACGCTGCTATAAGGAGGTGACTCTCCCGGCGGCCGAAGTGTTACATCATCGGCGCGCTAGTATATTGGAACCACGCACCTCCTTAAGTCTCGCTTTCATCCTCCTCTCGGGTACACAGATCTCCTCAACCACGAAACAGCTACAATGTCGGAACCCAAGTCTACAGTAACATCCAAAGTCGGTCCGGACTCCAAGGTACGCCCCCCTCATTCCCTCGTGAGTCCCGCTCACAGTCCATAGATGCTCGACGGACGGGCCATCCCCCAACTCGGCCTCGGCGTGCGTCCCTCTCTTTTCCCCCTCACCTCGACCGCTTCTCATCCAGAATCACAGGTGTACGAAATGACAAACGACGAAGCCTACCGCGCCGTCAAGTGGGCCCTCGACGCCGGCTACCGACACATCGACACGGCTGAATGGTTCGTCCCTTCCTCTCCTCTCACTACTACTGCTAACCCTTGAGCGACAGGTACGAGAACGAACACGCGTGCGGGAAAGCCATCTCGGACTGGCTCGAGGACCACCCGGAAATCACGCGCGAGGAGATCTTCTACACGACAAAGTTGAAGACCAACGTCTCCCGGCTCGACACGGTCGACAAGATCAAGAAATCCCTCAAGACGAGCACGCTCAGCTACATCGACCTGTACCTCCTGCACTCGCCCATCGGCGGGCCCGGCGTCCGGGAAGAGTGCTGGGCCGGGTGTATGGACGCCAAGGAGTACGGCTGGGTGAAGAGTATCGGTGTCTCGAATTACGGGGTCAAGCATATCGAGGAGTTTGAGCGCGCGCGGGACGAGGCGGGCAAGGCACGGAGGAGGTATGAGATGCCCGTCTTGAATCAGGTCGACTTGCATCCGTTTATGAGACGGCAGGCGATCGTCGACATCTGTGAGAAGAACGAGATCTTGCTCGAGGTGCGTCGGCCTTTTCCCTTCCGTTTCGCTGTGTCAACCTGATCAGCTCTCGCGCAGGCATGGGGTCCGCTCGTCCGCGGCCAGCGGTTCGACCACCCGGTCGTCACCGCCGTCTCGGCAAAACACGCGAAATCCCCGGCGCAAGTGCTCCTCCGATGGAGCATCCAACACGTACGCACCCTTCACCCTCTTCCCAGGCGCAGACTGACCCGTGCGTCTCCAGAAATTCATCGCGATCCCGAAATCCGTCTCGCAGGCGCGTATCCAGGCCAACGCGCAGATCTTTGATTTCGAGCTCGACGCGGGGGATATGGAAAAGGTGGGTTCCTCTTCCGTTTATTGAGAAGGTGTGGCTGATTCGCTGGCAGTTGGACGCGCTGGACGAGTACCTCGTCACGGATTGGGATGTCGTCGATGAGCCTTAGGCGTACGGGGGTCTTCAAGTCGGATTGGAGGGGAGAAAAGGAGCGTACGGTGCTTGGGCGTCTGAGAGGTTAGACGGGTTGTATGGCGCGCTGGAGAGGATTGAGCTGGATATAGAGAATGAGGAGCGCTGAACAAGGATCCGGGTCTACACTGGATCACCAAAGCCATATCATCGACTCTAGATGACAAGGCCTTGGATACATAGCTCTTGGCTCATAACGAATTATAACCCGTCTTTGATCCCTCGCCCGACATGTCTACTTTCTCTTGCCCTTTTTCTTGGCGCTCCCCGGCGTGTTCTGCAACCACCTCGATCAGCTCACGATCTCGCAAGCAAATACCGGCGACATACCTTGCCCGACGTCGCGCCACCCTTTTGCGGCGTCGACGCGCCCGAACTGATCTCCTCGTCTGCCTTTTCCGCCCCGACGCTCGCCGCGGCGCGGTGCACCAATCCCTCGGTTGGCGACTCGAGAGCGGTGCTCGTTGCTTTACCCGCGGGAATGGAGGTGGCTTGTGGGGTTGACGACGCGGTCGCCGTGTACGGCGGGGGCGGAGCCGGAGCCTGATGCTTTGCCTTGATGGCTGCGTATATCCGGTCTACGTCACGTCGCGTCAGCTGGAACCCGGCATACTGTGGAAAACGCTCACCTTGCTCCTGCTTGATTTTCGGCATCTCCTCCAACACGCCCTTCAACTTTTCCCGCTGCGCAATCTCGCTCGCCGAGGCAAAGATCCACTGGCCCCAGCCCTGCTTGAATGTATTCGCTTCCGCAACGACGTCCACCACCTCGGCCTCGAGCTCTTTCTCGGCCGCGGCGAACCGGGCGACCGTCTCGTCCCCGAGCGAGCCCTTTTGGACGAGAATGTTGAGCGCGTTTTTGGAATCGCGCAGCTGCCAGATCCGCTTGACGTCGGTTACCGCGCGGCAGAGAAGGGCGGACATGAGGATTTTCTCCGGGGCGGGCGGGTCGGCTTGGAGCAGGGTGATGTAGAGGTCCCGGGCTTGGTGTGTTGGGAACCAGGGTTCCGTCGCGGAGATCTTGGCTATGGAGGGTGATTGTTAGTTTAGGAAGACGGGAAAGAAACGGGGACTCGCCTTGCTTCTGTCTACGAAGGTACCGCGAGAACATGAGCATACCGCCAACGAGGACGGTGATGTAGGCGAATGGAACCCATATTGACGTCATGTTGGCGAGTTGGTCGTGTGTGGAGAGTGTGCCAGACGATAAAGGGTACCAGAGGTACTTGAACGACGTTGACGCTGGAGGTCGGGATGACCCCGCTTCGGCGGCCGGACTACCCAAGCTTGGCCAGAGTCGGGCATGTCGTCGCGGTTGAGCGATTGAGCGAACGCGTCTGTTGAGAAAGTAGATGTTGAATCAAGACAAGAGTTGATCAGACAGTGCGCATTCAGTATCCTCAGTCCTTGGGTCTTGCCGCCGTCTACTTCAAGCACTCGTTCATCGTACCACCTCCTTCCGACGCGACCATCAACGCACCTACGTAGCGGACCATGGAAAACTACACAAAGCTCGAAAAGGTCGGTGAAGGTAAGTCCGGCGTTCCATCTTTCCTCGTTACCACCCTGATCACCTTCGTGCGCAGGAACGTACGGCGTCGTCTACAAAGCCAAGGATCTGCGTACAAACACCATCGTCGCGCTGAAAAAGATCCGGCTTGAAGCGGAAGATGAAGGTGTTCCGAGTACCGCCATCAGGGAGATCAGTCTGCTGAAGGAGTTGAGCAGGGATGACAATATCGTAAAGTGAGTCGGTCTCGAGGGGACGTATCGTACATAGCTTACCCTGTTTCCTAGGCTGTTTGACATTGTGCATCAAGATCAAAAGCTATACTTGGTCTTTGAATTCCTCGACCTCGACCTGAAAAAGTACATGGACACGGTTGGAAACTCGGAAGGTCTTGGACCGATGATGGTCAAGGTGCGTCTCAGCCCCCGTGCCCATGACTTTCGCTCATTCCCCCCCGCCCGCAGAAATTCACGTACCAGCTCATAAAGGGTCTCTACTACTGTCACGCGCACCGAGTCTTGCACCGAGATCTGAAACCGCAGAATCTGTTGATCAACAAGGAGGGAAACCTCAAGCTAGCTGGTAAGCCGCGTAGCCTTGACCGCACAAGCCGAAACTCATTCCGGTCCGCAGATTTCGGTCTCGCACGAGCGTTCGGTATCCCCCTCCGAACATACACGCATGAAGTACGTGCGCCCATCACAACTCTCCACCTCCACTAACCACCCCTCCGTAGGTCGTCACGCTCTGGTACCGCGCCCCGGAAGTCCTCCTCGGCTCGCGGCACTACAGCACCGCGATCGACATGTGGTCCGTCGGGTGCATCTTTGCCGAAATGGCGATGCGGCAGCCGCTCTTCCCGGGCGATTCCGAGATTGACGAGATTTTCAAGATTTTCCGGTGGGTCCCGCTCGAGCGTTTGGATGAGAGAGGGCGGTACAGCTGATGTTGCGCGGATAGACTGTTGGGAACGCCAAATGAGGAAGTGTGGCCGGGCGTGTCGCAGTTGCCGGATTACAAGCCCACGTTCCCGCAGTGGTCGGCGGTCGATCTGGCGCGCGCGGTGCCGAGTCTGGATGCGCACGGGATCGATCTGCTTCGTGTACGTCCGGCGCGGAGACGAGGTTCGGGAGTGGCTGACTTTCTCCTATCTTAGCAAACCCTCATCTACGACCCATCTCACCGACTGTCCGGTAAGTCGCGTCCGTCGATATTGAGAGGTTCATCGCTAATCCTCGAACCCACAGCGAAACGAGCCCTTCAGCATGACTACTTCCGCACGTACACCGAGAACAAGAGCGACGCCTAGACGGGATCGCCGTCCGTTATCTGTCCTCGTTCGCGCACACGCAGCGCCAGTCCCGCACAGCACGCAAACCGGGATGCAGACTCGACGTCTCCAGCTTCTCGGCATTGTATCATTGTATATTCATACACCTTGTACCATCCACATGACATGTGTAGCCGCGTTCTGTGTATTCCGCGTTCTCCTCGCCCGTCTAGCGCCACCTCAGACCCCGCCTCAGCCCGTCCCACACTTCATGCCTGATATCCCCCCACCACTCCCACACCCACCGCGCCTGCCGCGCCTTGTTCGCCGCGAGCCAGTCCCGATAGAAATCCGTCAAGACCGCGTCCCGGGCTGCATCGTACGACGCGAGCACGTCGGGCGGGGCGTCTTTCCCCGGCGCCGGGGGCAGACGGGTGCGCAGCCGGTGGTCGAGGTGCGTCTGGAACAAGGTGTTGGTGATCGCCTTTCCCGACGGATCAGCACGCGAGAAAAACCCTGACAACCAGGGAAACCCAAGGGGCTCACCCAAAACTCGTGGTTCCGCGCGTCCACCCGCTCCCGCCGCAGCCGCCACTCCAAGTCCTCGCCTATCCGCGCATCCGCGAGCGCCGTGTCCCGACTCGAAGGGACGTTTGTGAATTCCGACGTCGAGTACGGAGAAGTCGACGTCGAGGCGTGGCCCGAGGGCGAGGCGTACCGCACGGGACGGATGTTGCTTACCGGGTCGTTCCTATGTCGCAGAACCTATCAGTGGATGCGCGGGGCGTGTGGGAAGGGGACTTACGGGCCGACGAGGTCGACGTTTGGGCGTTCCGTGGGTGGTTTGGTGCTCAGGTGTCGGTGGAGGAGTGAGAGGCCGCCAGAAGAGGGAACGGCGGACCGCGAGCGCGCGCGTAGGGCCATGGATGGTGCGTGACGGAGCGTCGGGGACATGGTGTATGGGTTGCGGGTGTGAGAAGAGATGGGTGGTCGTCCTATAGGGATGGTGATATTGGATGGTCGATTTTCTGCGTCGCGTTCCTGAAATGAGCGATCGGGCGAGGAGAGTCGACTTTCTTCAATTCACCGGGTTGGCTCAATTCGTTCGACTTGAACCTCGACAAGGAGAGCAGCCACCATGCCGCCCATCGCTTCCTACGCCTTTGAGGAGCTCAACCACTCCCTCACCGCCCTCTCCACCATCCCCGTCGCCATCCCGGCAACCCTCATCGCAGACGACCAGCCCGCGTCCCCACTTACACACGTTATCAAGGCCGCCCTCCGCGACCTGTCCACCTCGAAACCGATCACCCGGGCCAAGCTCCAAGCCGTCTTGCAAACGATCGCCGACGCCCAGTCGTCCGAAGTCAGTGCGAATGCGACGTACAATGCCGTGGATAAAGTTATGGAGGCGGAAATCATGGCGCGCGCGGTGACCGTGCTCTGGCGCGAGACGTTGGATACCGTCGTCGAGGGTGCGCTGGCCCTGGAGCGGGATCGGGCGTGGTGGGAGGCCGTGGTGGGCAGTCGGTTCGACGTCGGTCTGTACTTTATCCAGTGTGAGTGCCGCCGTGCTTTCTCCGGATTTCGTCCACGCTGACCTCCGCGACCAGCGTTTCCGCTGCGGCTGTTCCGACTCGTGCCGCGGCCGTTCCTGCAGAACCTGCACTTTGGCATTCCCGCCCTCCCGCCCGTCGGCCAGCTCTTCCGCCAGACGTCCGCCATCTCCGCCCTCGGCGCGCTGCGCACCCTGCCGGCGCCGATCACGAACCCGGTCACCCTGACCCGGCGCGAGATCCTGTCCTCGCTCAAGGTGCTCAAGACGGCGCGCGACGCCGCGGCCGAGAAGATCGGCTTCCTCTCGGCGCACGGCCCGCGCTGGGACGAGGACGTCGCCAAGAACGCGAGCGAGGATAACCTGCAGGCGATCGTGACCGAGACGTCCCGGATCTACGCCTTGGTCTGTGTCGCGCTCGACGTGCCGCTCCCGATTGCCCCGGTCCCGTCTGCGCCCACGGCGGCGACGGCCTCGCCCGCCAAACGGACACGCTCGCACAACCCGACCACATCCCCCATCGCCAACAACACACAACAACCCAAACCGACGGCACAAACCCTCCTCCCTCTAATGCAAGACCACCTCCCCACCCTCCTCTCCCAACTGCGCGACCCGCTGCAAATCCACGGCCGCCCCTCGCGCCTAACCCGGCTCTGGCTCCCGCTCCTCATGCTGCCCCCGCTCATCAAGTACACCTCCTCGCGCGCGCTCGCGAACCGGGACTGGGTCCGCGCCCAGCTCGCCAACGCGGGCGAGACCGTGCGCGGCTGGGTCGTCGGCTGGGTGTGGGAGCCGTTGATGGACGTTACCAGGACCCTCAGGACGGGCGGGGAGGGCCTGGGTGTGGCGCCGACGACGGTGGATAGTGATCAGGCGGTGAGTCGCGTTGTGAGGCGTTTGTGATGCGTGCTGATGAGGGGTTAGTCGCTTGAGAGGATGGTGTTGGACCTGGGGAGGGACCATTATCATCTGCAGGGCGAGGCGTTGACGGCGTTGCAGGAAAAAGTCAGGCATGGGAATATGGAGGATGTGTTGAAGGTGTATGAAGAGGAGATGAAGGTGAGCATCCATTCTTCGTGGCGCGCGTACGCATGTTGACGTGTCCTGTCAGTCGCCGCTCAAGAATGCCGTGTTGGGCAGCCTCATTCGGACATTGTTGATCCAAGTACAAAAGACCAAGGCGAGTGCATTACGCTCCCGACGTTATCCACCGCTAACCCCTCCCGCAGACCGACCTCTCGCTCTCCCTCCTCTCCCTCGACCACCTCCTGCGCTCGCAACAACTCACATTCGCCTTTGTCGGTCTCGCACCGTCGCTGCTCGTCCTGTACGGCCTCGGAGGCTGGTTCCGACGCGTGTGGAACGGCGAGAATAGGGGAAAGACGCGGAGGATGGCGTACGTCCGCGGTGTCAGGTGCGACCCATCTTTTATTCGTGTGCTGGGCGCTCGAGCTTACTTGCGACGAGCAGGGACATTGAGCGGCTGCTCTTGACGACCGGAAAGGTGGAGCAGGAGATGACGGATAGGGATCGGGGTTTACTGCTTCTCTCCGTCGGCGGGATGCGGGCCTGGGCTGCCGGGCTGCGAGGACAGCACAAAGAGGTACGCCGGCTTCTTCTTACTGATCAACGATGTGTTATTAATGTTCCCGGTCGCAGGACTTCATGGACGACCTCCGGCTCCTAGAGAACGCCAAGCTGGGTCGTAAAGGCAAACTGAGGGTCATCGACAGGATATGGCGCGGCTGGGGCGTTGATGGCCGGGGCTCGTTGGGGAAATAAAGGAAGCCCTGAAGGAGAGGCGGCACAAAAAAGTATGTACGGAATTTGTACTGGTGCTTTCAGTTATGAGGGTATGAGTATCTGCTCCGTGATTTGGCAGAGCCGCCGAGACGTTCAAAGTCCTGTCGTATGCTTTGTATTCGTCGACTCGTGCGTTAATTGCGTTAATGCTTTGCGAGGGCTGATCGTCCGCAGATAAGATGGCAAGAGAGTCCTTGTTCGGCCCTTCGGCCGACAAATCAGTCTCCAGCAGCCCGACGTCGGAACAGCCCTTCATCTGAGCGTCCCTGAAAAGGAAGAATGAAACTTTCTTCCGTTATGCGCTTCTCTAGGGCGAAGGCGACGTCACACAGACTCCCAGAAGCCTCGGCTCTTGGCCCGTTCTTCAGCGACGTCTTGTCCCTTTCGATCAGCTTTGTAACGCCCGCATCTACCCGAGCAATGATAGCCTCCTTTCTCCGTACACGATTACTCGATGTACTGCCCCGCTACATCGGTTGGCTGAATGACCCGAAGCATCTGTCAACGGCCTTGTTTCCACCCCGACGGTCAATAAGGGCCTTCACCATGAAACGATTTCCATTTGGAACCAGCACCGTTGACAAGCGGCGGTTGAATACACAAGCCAGGCCGAACTATGCGCGTCGACATCATCGAATGAGCATATATGTGAGCAGGAGCACCAGCACTGCTTCCCTCGTCTTGCTCGACTTGGTTTACAGGCATACGAACTCGAAGTTTGTAAACAAGGAACATCGACCCATCAGTCCAATCAAGCATCATGTCCTTTGATAATCGTGGAATGCCATCGTCATCCGGATACTGTGAGAGTCCTGGAGAACCAGGAATCAAATTGAAACTGATATGTGTTCATCAGCTCGGACGATAGAACCCGAAGACCGGTGGTCTTCTTCCCACTTGAACATGGAGAACGTCATGGCGCAAACCAATTATGTGGTTCAGCCTCATGCATTCGGAGCTGCATATTCACGCGCACCAACATCACTGGCATTTCAGACGCTTCCTTTTCAGCAAGAATCCACATCAGGCCAGCAAATGCAGTTTCCCCTCGGCATCGCTCGGCCATTGGGCAGAATTAATCCGGCTCCTACGACTTCAGCTACAGCACCCTTGTGTCAGGACGGCGCCCTCAATGGCGAATCCTTCCAGTATTCAGTACCGCCTGCTATACCGCTGTCAAATTCTGTAGCCTCCTCGTTTCCTCCTTCTGCAGGCGAGCCCTTTACAATAGCAGGAGATAGCAGACCCCTTGGCGACGGGGCTTCTGCCGTGACCACATTCGTGTCGAAAGATACTGGCGAGGACAGCGCAGTCAGCTCCGGGCCGTGCGATGAGTCCAACCGCTTTGTCGGCAAGAACGCCCTTTTGAAAAGGCTCACAGAGGTCTTCAACCTAGTCAGAGAAAAGCCCCGTGAGGACGAACTACCTTTCTGTTATTCCCTAGAATGCCCGAGATCCAAGAAGGCCGCATATCAAGTTGAGAGGATCTCTCAAGGTACCAAGAATTCCGCTGAGTTACTTGAGGTAACTCGTCGCCTCCGCTCTGTGGGATGCCTACTGGTTCGGACTTTCCATAGGAAGAGCTTGAACCTCCCGGAAGCGCCAAATCGATTTCTTGGTCTGAACTCCTTGATCACCGTGTTAGCGAAAATCCAAAAAGAACAGCTATACGAAACCTGGATCTGCCAGCCATCTTCCAAACAGATTGAGGGCAAGCTGGAGAAAGATGCCCCCCTGAAAGTCCAGGGCGTCGTCAAAGGATCGAGGTCAATGCGCTCGCGTTATAGAGCTCGCCTGCGAACTATCTTTCTAAATATGCTGTCGATTGTCGAGGCATGGGTGGCGCAGACCGGGCTTCCAGGCATCGACGGTCAGCGAACGCGTGACTTGAGCGAAATCTGTGTGAAAATGGCAATCACCTGCCGGATCATTCTCGTGCGGTTCGAGGAGACGCTCCCTTGGGCGACGTCGGGGAACTCTCAAGCTCCCGAAGGATCCGAAGGATGAGCGGACGCTGTGTGACACCTGAGCTCGGGAGATGCTTGTGTAATGCATATGTGCGGAAGATCATATGTGCTTCTGACAATGCGTACCTCGAGAGATCTAAATGAGAGGTGTGTTGGCGACCACCAAGACTGTAGGCGTCTTCAAGCGCATTCTGTAGATAGGTTGGAATGCTGGCGGGCAAATCTACTGGATCATCATGAAAACGATATGTGAATGTGCGAACGAAACATGTTTCCCGATAGATCACAGACACTAGTTTGGCGTGTTATGTACAAAATTCGGAAATGTCCACGGATCGTTGATCGATGGCATGGCATAGTGGAGCACCTGGCATCAACCGCGGTTATAATCCGTTGAACAGGAACGCGAGAGCGAGCGAGACCCCACTTGTCGAGTGAGAGCGATGTGCTTCGGAGCTTTAAGACGTCGTGGTCGCTGTATCGCTATAGTAGAAGTATTCTTCGGCTTCCTCTTTGGTTCTGAACTTCTTGTAGTCGGCACTAAGCGAAAGGTGCATTTCCCGGAATTGATAATGCGTTGAAGAACCAGAGAGAACATCGGGGGATCAATGAAGCGCGTACAGGTGAGAAGGGGCAGGTAACGGTTAGCAATGAGTCAACTGCGATTGCTATCGACTTGGACGAACTTGGGATAATCCTTGACAAGGGGCTCGACATCCTTCCTGGGGACAGAACATACGCATACTCTCAGCATCAATTCGGAGCGTGGAGCACGCCCCATACATACCAGTCATCAAAGACCCCAGTCTCGTGTCCATCCTTGACGACGTAGAAACCAGCGGTTGAACTCTTTCCCTCGAGGAAGTCTTGCGCTTCGGAAGCATTGTCGAACTTCTTGAACGCAGCTCTGTAGATGTGTCAAGATAGGAGGAAGACGTAGATCGTCAGCGTGACCATCGCGGATTCCATGCGGACACCGTCAAGCGTACCCTGGGAAACCTTTGGTTTGCGCTTCGCATTCTTCCCTAGAAGCCAAAGTATACGCATCAGTTTACGACGCAAATGTTACCAGATCGGCAGACTGCAGAGCAAACGTACCAGGTGTTGTAGATGCCGGGCACTCTTCCCTCCTTGACGGCGTAGAATGGTCCGGTAGACTGCCTGATATGTCAAAAGCATGTTAGTCGTCTTCCCAGTCGCCCTGGATTCCTCGAACATAGCAGCTTACATCTTGAATTTCGATTCAAAATTGATAGCTTCGATTTCTGGACAAGTTTGACGCAAGGATCCCAGGTGGACGTTGATCGTACGATCTTGCTGCGACTCTTGATGTTTCTCGCAGGCAGCAGATGAATGAGCGGCTCAAGTCAGGTTTTGTATGTGTCAGTTTGCTGCTTGATGGTGATCAATGAGATTCGATGATCCATCCACGACGTCATTTTGGACATGGCTACCCCTGGAATACAGATGCATCCGCGGGTTTCAGAGTGCTCGGTGGAGGCAAATTTGTGTGAAAGGTCGCTCAGAGAGCAGTGGTGATGCAATATGTGTTGTATTCCTTTGTCCGCCGAGAGCTTGACATTGTATAGAAAAGGTATTTATGCCTGGGCATTCTCCCAAGCAAGTACCTGTAGGTTTACGATCTTTCATATGATACTATCAACCGTGCTCATTCGACTCCTGCAACTCGCTTTCCTCGCAGCAATACTACTTTTCAAGATGCCGATTCGCAAGACTGTCCGACTCAACGACGGGAACGACATTCCCATTCAGGGGTATGGCACCAACAAGCCAGAAGGTCTGACTGAACGTATCAAAATGGCGCTCGAAGCTGGGATCCGCCACATCGATTGTGCGGAGCGATACCATACCGAAGAAGCTGTCGGTGATGGACTCAAGGCGTTGAGCTTTGATCGGGAGAAGCGTGACGAGGTTTTCGTGACGACGAAGTGTAATTAGACCTCGACTGGTACACAGGTCGTTGGGCGCATCGCTGATATGTCTGTGGCTTTACAGTTGAGTCCGACCCCCGACAAGCTCTGGAGACATCACTGAAATCGGTGAGTATGGGCAGACAAGCTTTCCTTTCAACAAACATCCTTTCACGATGATCGCTGATCTTGTGCTGTCGCTGGTACAGCTCGGGCTGGAGTATGTCGATCTTTACCTGATCCATAATCCCGCAGTACGTGGTCGTCCAAGCGCACCGTACTCATGCGGGACTGACAATCTGTTTGGAACATACAGTTCATCGAGGAGATGGGCCTGGCGAAAGCATGGCGAGAGATGGAGAAGCTGCAAGCCGAAGGGAAGACTCGATTCATCGGGGTATCGAACTACCGGATCGATGACCTGGAAGAGACGCTGAAGACAGCGAAGGTGAGTTGAGACTCGGCGCCTTTCGATTCCCATTCGCTCGCGGCTCACCAGACGCCGGTATGCTACGCAGATCGTCCCCGCCGTCAATCAGGTAAGGGATATAGTGAACGTACTTCACTTTTTTTCTGACTCCTGTCTGTCATTGCCGCAGGTCGAGATTCATCCCTACGTCATCGACAAAGCGCAGAACCTCAGCGACTACTGCCACTCCAAGGGCATCCGCATTGCCGCCTTTAGCTGTCTCTCGCCTCTTACCCGATTCCCGGGAGGACCTGTCGACGCCGTTGTGAAGGATATCGCGGAAGACATCGGCGCAACGGAAGATCAAGTCTTGTTGAAATGGGCACATCAAGTCACACATGGCGGTATCGTGTTGACCGGATCGACTTCAGCGGAGAGGTTGAAGGGACAGGTCAAGGCGTTCGAGGAGATGGGGGATCTGTCGGAAAGCCAGATCCGGGCTATCTCGGAAGCTGGGATGAAAAAGCATCAAAGGGTATTTGTAAGTCGCCCCTCGAGATGCACACGGCGGGTTCTTCTGATGCGTGATGTCCCGATGCGATATAGGGAGATCGAATGGATGAGTAGAGGCGATAGATTTACAGGCCCCTTGTGTGACTATATAATAGACTAACTGTACCAAGCTTTCCACAATGATATATAGCGTCCACTCATGACTGTGTTCTGATGGCAACGGCTGCTATTATATGCCACCTGTAACGATTACGACGGCTGCAAGTTAAAGAAGTTGTGGGAAGGCATGACGCTTAGATGGCGGATCGATGAGACTACTTGACAGAAGAGTTGGCGCAGTGTTGAGCGGTGTAAGAGGAAAGGTTTCAAGGCATCCCATGTGTTCTAACAATGAGGTATAATCGACTTCTAGACGCCTCGACGCCACTATCTGAAACAACGGTTCCACCAATTCCTGCAGCTCTATGCGATCCACCAAGACATGACCGGGCCGATTTCCTCTCGCTAGATCTTCAGGTCGCCGAAGTTGAGGTCGTCGATATCGAAATCGTTGAACTTGCAGTTACGTATGCCGAGTCCCATATATCGTTCAGCTTCCTGCAAGGTGCGGAATCGCTTGTGCTCCGCGCTATCCGCCGATGTTATGCGAACAGGAGCACATGAAGGGGACAGTAAAGACGATTATGGTCAGTGGCCTTGACAGGAGTGAAACATGGCTAACATACTCGGGAAAGCCGAGAACATGGGGTGCGGCTTCAGACCTGACGTTCGGCATCACAGAGAAGCTGATTAGTGAATGCTTAACGAAGTTGAAGGCGGAGCGCTTACCAATGGACGAAGATCCCCGTCTTGAAGCCAGTACGAACAGCGTAATAATGGCCTGTGAAGTACCCCTTGATGAATCCGCCTTCCGAGAGATTCGCTCCTCGGGAACATTTCCCACTCTCCCTCTCCTCCCGCTTGGTCTTGTCTTCGATTTGATCGACGTCCTCCTTCTTGACATCTGTGTCCTTCTTGGATTCTTCCTTGTCGTCCGGCTCCTCGTTGGCCCTATACTCTGCATCGTTTTCTTTGACGTTGCTTTCTTCCTCGATGATATCGTCTTTGTTGGCCGATTCGTCCTTGGCGGCGGTTTCCTTATTGATCGGATCTTCCTTGGTCGCTTCTTCCCCGGCATCTTCCCTCTTCACCCCGGGATGATAAGCACCTGGAGTCATAGCCAGAAAGTGGCTCGCAGCCATGAGAGTTGGAAACTTTTTGAAGATGGCCCTATAGAAGGAAATTATAGGAAGGACGACGCTTAGCTGGACTGACTATCTGCGGAAAGCACGATCACATCCAGATACCTACGCAGGGTACCCGTGAGTCTGGTCCTTACACTCCTTCCTGTGCATCGCGAGCAGCCAGAGTATCAGTGGGCTGTCATCACTCTCCCCGGGAAATGAAGCGGCTTGAGCTTACCAGGAGAGATAGATGCCAGGAACTCTGCCTGCTTTGACGGCGTAATAGGAGGTGTGCCTATGGATGATGATTAGCGAAGCAGCTCGTAGCGGTCTCCCCGAGCATCGGTGTGATATCATGAGGCAGCTCCCAAGAGGCAGCGGGGACGTACATCTTAGGTCTGGTATCTTTTGCGAGACAGCGTGAGTGATCAAACTGTGGGCCACATTCCGAATGTAGGGTTCGTAGACTTGACCTATATACCGCAGTTCATCGATAGGGGCTATCAAAGATGATTGATGGAAGAAGGACTCCGAGTGCGACCGAGTCAAACGTGCTTCCTTCCGTCATTGTCGTCGACCCTCTAATCTCGCTAAGCAACCGCTACGAACAATAGTTCTCCGAGAAAGAAGGGCCAGTATTGAATCAGTGATGGATCGGCTCAGCAAGCGGATCTTATTACCTGCATACCATGATACAGTCATCAATTCGAAGTCTTCGCATCGCCATTGCAAAGCGGTGGGATCCGGAAGGGGACGACAACCCCGCTGAAGCACCGGAAGGGCTAGTGAGGTGAGCTGTGTGACGTCGTAATTCCTTCCGTACGACCAGAGCTCTGTTGTCGAAAGACTCACCTGTCTCTTCTTGCGAAGACTTCTCAACGTGCAACAGCGCTCGACCACTGGCTGGCCGCTTAGGCGACCATTCCCTTGCATTCAACCGTGATAGTTATCTGTGCGGCAGCCTGTATCCTCGATGGTTGAAGCAAGGCTAGCACACACAGCTCTCTGCACCCCCAAAGTCCCGATGCATATTGGTAGCAGTCCTGGATGTGAAATACGCGGCGAGGGGTCCCAATGCAGCTGACGCATCTATCCATACTTGTACAAGTAGCTTCAGCGTGTGCGCCCGTAGATGGACCAAGTACCGGAGACGCCGCCGGTAGTCCGTTCGATCGCCTAGAGGAGCTTTTCTCTGTGAGTGGTTGTGCAGCAGAAGCGAACGCCCTGGAGCGATGACTGCAGGAAGACTCACAGCACTGTCAAGCACAACTACCTATTCTTTTCACAGACACAACTCACTGACAAGACTTCTCCCATACATCAAATGCGAGAGCAGAGGATAGTCGCTACTTCCGTGTAATCTTTATCCCACGGCTCCATCTTCTCCGCCAATTCGTTCAGCATCGAGTCGAAAGGTGTCTGCAGGATTTCGTCCTTTTCTTGCTGCGACAGCGATTTCGCAATGGCCTTCATCACCCTCGCGACCCCTCCAGCTTCCATGTCCATCAGAAAGGCGGTAGTCGGTTTCTTCTTGCCAGCGAGGATGATCTCGGCTATTCCAAACAGCGCCTCCAAACCGGAATGCTTCGTGTTAAAGCTAGTGGCAGAAGGCGCTGCCCCGGATTGCGGAGACGACCCTGTACACGCCTTTCCGATTGTTTCGTACGCAGCCTCCACTTGATCCTCCAGTTCGCCCGCCGACTCCATACTCCAGGGGTCATTGTGTTTGCGACCACCGAGGACGGCTTCTCTGACCTCGTCCACCAAGTAGTCGAATTGCTCTGGCCTTGATTTCGCGACCCTCCCGAAATTTCGCTGCTGAGCGTCCGTTTGCCGAGGCATGAAGTTGTATCCTGTGATAGGTGCGAATGCATCGCCTGCGACTGGCAGCTGCGCCGGCGAAGATAATGCAGACTCGTGAAACCGACGACGAGCCTCTTCGTTGTTGAGCACGATATCCACAAGCAAGAGTTTTGCCGCGGACTCCGACATCCCCGCGACCCGATATAGTACTTGATCAGTTGTCGGGATGCTAGGAGCTGAAGTCGAGGCTGCAGCCGTTGGTGCAGCAGTGAACGTTGAAGCTGTTTCCCCTCGGACAGCGTCTTCCCTTCGCGTACGTTTGGCTGGCGGCGTCTCGGTCATGGCAGTAGGAAGGGGTAAGAGTCGGCTGATGTGACTGGATTGAAGAGTATCGCTCGTGGCAATGAAGGGCAATCTGGATCAATTGCAAGCTATGATCGCCGTCCAGAATATGAAGAAAGTTCGCGATATACTTGGCACATGAAGTGTTCCACTTATTCCGCTCGATCGTTCTGGAATCTGGACTGACTTCCGTATGAAACAGTGAAGACAGTCCGAGTAGACCTGAGTGCTGCGTCCTACCTAACATCCACGCCGCACAGCACACCGTCATCGATATACTGCTCTAGCCACACCTAATCCGGCCGACCGTCCATGGACGCCTCAGAATCTCCCGAAAATGACGATACATCCGCACGTTTCAGGTTACCCTTGGAATTAAAGGCATCAGCGATCGCGGATTCCCTTTGTCCGTCAAGAGCTGTCGCTCGTTCCGCGAAGGCATCTATATGCTCTCACATGCCTCAGCAAACCCTCGCCAAGTCTAGCCCTCCCACGAGATAATCACCCAGCCGCAGAACTGCACAAGCTGTAGCATAAGGATTGCCATCGCCACGGCCACGGACAGACCCAGATGCCGACATACAAAACCGTCCAATTGAATGACGGAACGAAGGTCCCTCTCCTTGGGTACGGAACGTATGCAGGACAGGATCTTACCGCAGACGACAACATGGCGGTCACAGCAAGTGTCAAGATGGCGATCAAAGAATGCGGGATGGAACATATCGACTGTGCAGAGCGATACTACAATGAAGAGGCAGTCGGCGAAGGTCTGAGATATTTGGGTTTGGATGGGGAGAAGCGTGGTGATATTTTCGTGACTACGAAATGTAAGCATCAATCATCCGGTGATTAGGTTTCGAGCCCGTGGCTCACAAAACCATGGCTTTCCAGTTGAGACGGATCCTCGAAAATCTCTGGAAGCGTCACTCAAATCGGTAGGTTTCCGCGGTCTAGATGTCTCTTCGTATAAGATTGCTTAGCGATGTTTCTTTGGTTCTGTCTTCTCGCTTGCATAGCTCGGGCTGGAATACGTCGATCTATACTTGATCCATAATCCCGTGGTATGTGTCCTCCTGAATCACGGTGTTCATGCGGAACTGACGGGCCATGCGAATCTGCAGTTCGTCGCGAAGATGGGACTAGCACAAGGTTGGCGGGAGATGGAGAAGTTGCAGGCCGAAGGCAAAGCTCGATCTATCGGCATGTCGAACTGCCGAATAGATGAACTGGAAGAAATCTTTAAGACAGCCGAGGTTAGTCTCCGACGGGCGGGTCTCCTAGGCTATGACGGGCTACTTCCTATGTGCTGTCCTGACTCTTGTAACGTCCACAGATCGTTCCTGCTGTGAACCAGGTACGTCTTTTCCTGAACACGCTTCACTTCTCATCTGATCACTGTCGGTTGTCGCCCTAGGTCGAAATCCATCCCTATGTCATCGACAAAGCGCAACACCTCATCGACTACTGTCACTCCAAGGGCATCCGCATCGCCGCCTTCAGCTGTCTCGCGCCTCTTACCCACTTCTCGGGAGGACCTGTCGACGCCGTGGTGAAGGAAATCGCTCAAGCTATGGGCGCAACAGAGGATCAAGTCCTACTGAAATGGGCGCATCAGGTCACCCGTGGAGGTATCGTGTTGACCAAGTCGCGGTCGGCGGAGAGGCTGAGAGGACAGGTCAAGGCGTTCGAGGAGATGGAGCATCTGTCGGAAAGTCAGGTTCGAGCTATTACGGAAGCTGGGATGAAGAAGCATCAGAGGATCTTTGTAAGTCGCACTCGGGGATTACTTCAGAGCTTGTACTGACACATGTCGCTATTTTGTGCCTTGACGACAGGGAGATCGAATGGATCTCTAGATGCTATAGCTATACGCGGACGAGAACGAAGAGACTTGTAACAAGCCTTTGATGTTACACTGGCCCTGCAGACGGGCGTGTCACAAGGAATGGCGCGTATGACCACTAATTATTTGGCATATCGCTACCAACGACATACTATAACATGCTACACGTTGTGTATCAGAGCTTCTGTCAGTCGTGGGAGTCGTGTGACGTCTTTGCGCTTCCCCACGACGGCTTGCATTGACGATCCTGAGTTGGTGTCGACGGATGTCGTGTCCGATTATTTGTGGGTCTTGAAACGAAAGACAACATCGCAGTTCGCTGGCAACCAAGAGAGCATGTCACTTCACTGGCATGAAACGCGTCGGATCGAGTTGACATCGGTACGTTTTCTATATTCACAGATTCCGCTGCGTATACACGCGTTTGGTCGATAGGCATACATATCATCGTCCACGAGCGCGCGAACGACCCATTGGTCACTGATCTCCTGCGCGATAGCTGTGACTCCTGTAGTCCAGCTGAAGGGATGATTGCAGGAACAGAAAGTGAAATTACAGCGTTGAGCTTGATACCTCTGCATCCGGCTAAACGACATATGGACATACCTGCTGTTCTGCCATCCTCACCTTTCAGACCTTCTCACGTACGAGATCGAAGCATGCTTGCCACTTCCATATACTCCTCTTTCCATCGTTCCATCCTCTCTGCCAAATCATCCAACATCACGCCCATGGGAGTTTGCAGGATTCCAGCCCGTTCGACCGGTTTGAGCGACTTGATAATATCTTGCATGGCCCTCGCGACCTGTCCAGGTTCGTAGTTCATCAAAGACGCAGTCCGTGGCTTCTTCTTTCCTTCAAGCAGCGCTTCTGCCATCTGCATCAATGCCTGCAGACCATCGTACTTGGTGTCGTAGTTGATGGCCATCGGTGCCAAAGTGCCTTCCTCCGAGGACTCCGTACATGCTGACAGAACGCCCGAGATGGCGTCCGAAACTGCCTCCTCCATATCGCACGCCATCATTGGATTCCACGGTTCGTCGTCACGGTCCTCGCCATAGACAACGTCGCGGACTTCTTCAATCTCGTCCTCGAATTCGTTTTCTTCGAGCCTGTCTGGCCTTTGCCTGGCGCGCGGAGTCGGCGATGGTCGATTCATGAGATGCTGCATCATGAAGTTGTATCCTGCAGAATAATCGGAATCATGGCTAGGAGCTGACGAAGACAACGCTGATAGGTGAAATCGACGGCGAGCTTCGTCGTTATTGTTCACGATATCCGCAAGCAAAAGCTTTGCGGCCGAATCCGACATGCGCGCAACCCGTTCCAGCACTTGGTCCGCTGTCGGGAGATTGAATGCTGGAGCTGATGCGGGAGTCGTGAATGGTGCAGCGGACATTGGGATTGGTGGCGGAATAGGTTCTTCATCTTCCACTCGCGCTCGTTTGGCTGACGGCATCCCGGACATGGCGATATTTTGGCTGCGCACAAGTGACCGCTGTGGGTCGACGGACTGTCGCTCTTGTGGGTGAGGGCGACCTGTAGCTGTTTGACGGAGTCCCAAGCTCTGAGCGATACGAAGCAAGGACAGACATTTATTTGTCACATGAAGGGGTTCCGTCTCAGATTCCGCTCGATCGCTCTGGACCGACGCGACGTCGGTCTCCGGTCCTACGCCGTGTAGGTTGCGGACTACACGAGGACTACGCGGCGTAGTATCGGTGTAGGATCGTCGAGACCACCCGGATCCGGACAATAATTCGAGACGTCCGTCGATCGACGTCATTCGCG
Organism: Naganishia kalamii; assembly: GCA_022813745.1. Classification (NCBI taxonomy): domain Eukaryota; kingdom Fungi; phylum Basidiomycota; class Tremellomycetes; order Filobasidiales; family Filobasidiaceae; genus Naganishia; species Naganishia kalamii. The sequence goes on from JAKLLX010000008.1 coordinate 349,397, forward strand.
TTTCGTTGGGGCAAGCCGGAACCATCGTGCATGCAACCGATAGTGCGGCGTCGTGCCATGGACTCCGTTCCGAGCAGCTTCCCACGAGCCATAGTGACTTCGACAACCTCCGGTGACAGCTTATCGGATATATCGACGCTTCTCGAAGACTCCATCATTTCGCTCCAGAGCGTTCGTTTACCACCTCTGGCTGTCTATCGCTGATTCCAGTCTTTCGGAACATACGTAAGTGCATCGCTCATCCGCGTAACACCCGAACTGTCCTCCGCAATCTACCGTTTCCGTTCGCGGACGTGGAACGGTCAAAGTGCATAGGGAATCAACATGAAGCAAGATGACTGACCGTGTCTTATTTCAGCTTCGGATCAATCACCCCGCTTACGGTTTATCAACGTCAGCGTCACTTCCGCAACATGGGAAGACTACCCTCGGTTCAGAAACCCCCCGCATCAAGCTCGGATCCTGCTCAATCGGCGAAGGTTGCCGCAATGAAGCAGGCTGTACCGATCAGGGGAGAAGACACGGGCGAAGCGAAACGTACGTTTACCGACCTTGGTGGAATCCGGAAGCTTACTGATATTCGCGTCTCTCCTTCAAACAGCGGCGTCTGCGAACACCGCGGTGCGCATGGACTTGGACCCCGTCAAAGACCCGGAACCCACGGCAATGCCGATGTCCGCGCATCTTAGTGAAGCAGTGCCTCAAGCAGACGGCGCGGCTGCAACGCCTGTACCCCTTGCTCCGGCTACCGACACAACATCATCGCCGGGATCTCCTGTTCAAGAGACTGCGGCGGTACCACCACCTGTAATCATCGACCTGACGACTGGAACGACGCCAGTGCCAGTCTCCGCAGCTCCAGCAATACATGCAGCGCCACAGTCGGTATCCTTCGCAGAAGCGGAAGCCTATGTCAGGCGCCTCGGAACGAACGATCTCAGGAACGTGTTGCTCGAAATGATCAGGTCCCAGCCTGAAGCCCGCACGACCGTCAAATCGTTCTGCAACAGAGCAGAGGGCTCCAAGGAACGACCTTTCGACTTTGCCAGTCTTCTCCGGCAGTGTCAGAAAGCCGCAGCGACAGCCAGTGGAGACGCCTGGTATCGAGCGGCATATAACCGCGACGACCTGGAAGATCAGTGCGAGCTTTGGGATGGGGCAACAGAACCGATTACCAATGCAATCGAGCAGTTGACAGAGCTTTGTCGAGGCCCAACGACTTCTACTCAGGCGAAAGTGCAAGCCATCGAGGCGCTGCTCGAAATCGCGGATCTAGCGCAAGGTATGGAATTAGACGAGGGCCAATATACCAACTACGACCAGCCGGATTTCGAGTCTCAAGCCTGCTCTGCGATCATAAACGCCATCAATTCGTTCGAATCTGGTTCTGTTTACACCACCCCAGCTTTCCGTGCTGTGATGGAGCAATTTGGCGACTACGAGGATCTGGCGCATCTCGTGGAGGAAATTGAAGACGAAATAAGGGAAGATGAAGAGTTATGTCGGCAGGGGGTCCAGTGATCGCTAGGCCGCGATGTGGCTAGAACTTATACGAATGTTGTAACTATGTATCACCACGCACCGTTCTCATCTAAGCTATGACGAACGCTTGAAGCTCAAACCTATGCTTCTGCATGCCACTTTCTGAGCGTGAATGTGGATCTTTGCAACATGCAGTAGTATGATGCTGGCCCCCATGTCCCCAAGCTCGGAAGAGAATCAGCATTAGGCCAAGTCAACCACAAAATGCAGAAACACATATAGAGGGAAGCAGGGAGTTGATCCGTCGATCACTCGCAAGACCGCGAAGACGCGGCGTGGGCGCGTCCGGAAGACGATCCACCGACTTCTGTCGGTTGCCTGTCTACACACGTCGGAAGACACGACGTATTCCTGCCTGTCTTCTGCAACGACACCACGATCTCGGACAACATCCTCAGACGTCCGTCATCATTCGCATTTTCCAGCACGATCGTGGGGAGACCGCGAGAACCGTGGGGACGATGCGACGTTGCACCTTGGACACCGTCTCAGACGACGGTATCGATGGTATCGACGATATCAACGGATTTCGATGAACTTTTCTGTCGGGAACATATCGACCACCATATCAAGGGTAGCTAGTCGCCTTGGAGTCCAGCAACAGATTGAGCCCTTGAAAAGAGTCCACCAGACAAGGACATCCCACATCGTAACTGGCTTCACCAATATTGTCCTGCGACATTACCGTGAGTACATAGTCCATTCTCGTCATGCAATCTTCAATCTTGCGCCGGACCATAGGAGCTTTCCCGTCCCCCTCGCCGGGGATGCGTGCTGTCGCTGTCTTATCGGAGCTGTCTGCACAGCCCACGTCGAACTGCATCAATACTGATTCCCGATGTCGTTTCTAGGAGTCGTTTCCTCTCAGAAGGCAATCATCAATCCGCGAAATACCGTCGAATTCTGCAAAATGGGAAGACTGCCGAGCAACCAGAAGTCAGGCGCCTCGAGCTCCGATCCCGCCCAGTCTGCTAAGGTGGCAGCGATCAAGGAATCTGTAGCGGTACGAGCAGGACAGACGGTCGGACCGATCCCCGCCCCAGAGCTTGTCACTGGAGAACAGGAGGGCGGGACAACTGCGCTATCTGTTACGCTCGCTCAAGCAACGGCACCGGCACCGAAACCTCGACCTTTCAACTTCGCTCGTCAGTACAGGAAGTGCGAAGAGGCGGCGGAGATCGTTGGCTCGGCCGAGTGAGAGGACGCGGGAAATCGACGTGATATTGAAGCTGATGAGGAGCGAGAAGACCTCTACAGTGAAGTATACGACCCGATCGACGCGGCAATCACGAAGATCAAGACGCATTGCCTTCGCGCCACGACGTCGAACGACGACAAAGCGAAAGGAATCGAGACGCTGCTCGATATTATCGACTTGCTGGACCAGACAGACGACACGACCGAATACTTCCTCTGGAACCAGAACAACAGAAGGGAGCTGGAGGATGATGCCGTCTCTGCAATCCAGGCGGTAGTGGGCGCCTTTCCCGCTCAAGGTCAAGCGTCGCTTTTTGATTCTCCGCCTTTCGAAGACCTCAAGGAGCGACTTGGGGAACACTACGAATTGTCGTCGCTGGTTGACGCGATCTAAGATGGACAGGCGGGAGTGAAGGAATGCGGGGAGGGAAAAGTCTGAAGGCTGCTATAGGCGGAATGCTGTAAGACCTGCGTTGTGTCGGACGGTCCCGATCAACTGCTTTTCTCGTGCGATTATACATGTCATTGCTGCTCCCGGTTCTCACACCTTTCTGAGGAGCGACGCATATATCATGCGTCTCGTGCGCGTGCGCGAGGCATCCCAACTATAGGGCAGTGGATATCTCTCGGCAAGTATCCTGCGGTACAGGAGCTGATCCTTGCTCATCTGCCTTTGCCAAGCTATGTGGTGCGATCGTAGTAATGGCGGTCTTCCGTATAAACATGTACGTGACGGCATTCCAGGCAAGTAGCAATTCCGGTGCGAGCTTTGTGAGTAGTTCTGCTCGTGTCTAATAGACTATCGATTGTGGTAGTGGCTATTCAACTTGCCATCCGGCCATAGAGATCTGATATATCGCATGAAACTATCACACCATTTCTGTTCAGTCGCGTCATGACTTCTGCCGATTCCACAAACTACCTCGGCACAGCTTGACCCTTCCTTACTTCTCTTCCCAGCAGCCAAGCAGAATCTCCTGAGACGTCTCCCGACACCCCTATCTCCCCCTGCCTCGGCACCCATCCGTACCAGGCTCCTCGAAGACTTCCTGGAGCTCGTCCGACGCGCGAACGACAAGATGACTCACCAGTCTTCCGTATCTCCACGTAGCTCTCCACGTGATCGACAATCGCGGGTGATGTCTTCGAAATGGCTCGAAACGAGCGAGACAGCGTCGACGATGCGACCGCTCGTTTCTCAGCTCGACAATCGACTCGCTCGGACGGTACAGGATCCGGGTACTAAACGCTGGCTCAAGATGAAGCACAAGATTGTCAGAATGTTTGCGGCGCAATCACTTGAAGCGGACTCACCATGGTCAACGCCCATTCAAACATCGCAACTCAGAAGAGGGCTTCCCCGATAACGCTGGGCGGACGGCTGAACGTAGTGCAGACTCTTGGGGCGCCGACAACATCGAGGCGAAGCTCTTGAAAGATCAACGTCGTCAAATGCGCGACATCGCCGTCGTCTCCGCAGTGGGGAGGGCGTCGTCCCAGATGCCTTGCAATACGCTAGACGGGACTGAGAGGATGTCAGACAATGACTCGGCATGAAGAGGCGCATCTACTCACGTGGAACGACAATGCCAGTAGCCACGACAAGTCTTGCGATTCATACCGCACGCGGAATTCTTGGAGGAACGGGAAACGGCAACGACGGGATGATCTGGGTTGCACCGCTGGGTTGGCGGGGTATGTCGGAACATGACGTGGGGAAACGCATCATACATCGTCAAATTGATGCTTGGCACCTGTATGGAGCGGATGTCAGCACTTCAACCTTAAACGCAAGATCGCAATTTCGGGAAGACTCGCCTGTTTCGCTTGCAACCTTCGATCGCGATACCGCGTCGACGTATCATCCTGGCTGGGAGACGACCCATTCAGCTCATCTTGCGGACGCTCGTGGACATATGAGTGATGCAAGCACTGGACGAGATGCAATGCATGGTTGTGCGATGAATAGGATGAAGAGAGAAGACGACGACGGGTGCAAGCGGATTTCGCTGGAAAGGAGTAGGGTGTCCGATTGCGCGGATCTACAAGGAAACAAGGCCTCGCCTCGTTGTTGATGGGCATGAAGCAGGGTAAGCACAGCATTTGGGGGATTCGCTCTTTGAGCTGCTCTTTGTTGTTCGTCGCTGAAGCTGCGTATATAGGGAAGCTGGTCGAGTTGGGAGTTTGGCTCTGCCGTCGCAGGGGATTTTCCTCTGCTGTCGCTGTTCGGATCGCGGACATGTCGCTTTGTACAACGAGTGGGTTCTGTTCACCACGACATGTCTCCATCAACCTCGGTGCCATCCACCCGTCCACCCGTATGCTTTACCGACTCGTACCCATCATCCCGCTCCTCGCTACCACCGTCGTCACGAACTGTCGACGTCCTTCATGACGTTTGATGCGTGCTTTTGCCGTCGCTCGCATAATGCGATGTACCTCTCCCTTCACCTTTCCGGTAACAACATTGACACACCTTCCGCATTCTCCTTTCGAATGAAATGCGTCTTCTGCTCAAAATCCGATACCGTTACTCCGTCGATCCAGGCCTCGGTGGACTTCCGAAATTGTTGATGCTTGTGCGACAGTGTACGATATCATCTGCGTGCTACGCGATCCCTACACCTGTCGCGATATCACCAACTACGTTGGGTGATGTCATCCCTCATACGCCTATCATGCCCACCAATTCGGAACACCCCGTCGCTGAACCACCATTCCGCAACACCACTTCCACCCTTACGCTCGTCACGTCAAATCCCATCGCATCATGCATAATGCACGCTTCACCGTCGGGCGTTGTACTTCTTTCAACCACCGCAATCGTACATCGCACCACTACCGATGCATCACCTTCCACCTTCCACCGATCTCATTCCCTTCCTGTCCGGATCGAGATCCTGCCCCGTCACGTATCACATCGGTCGGCTACGCACACTTCCCGGCTCTTGCACTGCTGCTACCTTATCAGCTGGTCAGCTGGCGCGGATACAAGACGCGGATCCCTCCTCGCGTGCTGTTCTTGACCGGTGTTCCAGCTCCACCAAGACAAGGGTGAGTACAGTGAATTTGTTTTGAATTCTATATAAAGCAGGATGTGGGCTGACCCTCGTTCGTCGTCGTTAGGTCTGCTCGTCAGGTCCCCGCAACGCATACCATGATGTCCATTCCTGCCTCGTCTCCATCCCATCCCTACGCCGTCAACCACGCCCTCATCTCTCGTCTACTCTCAATTCGAATGTGCGTGGCGATCCGATCCGAGAACATTACTTCGCTCATCACACCGAACGACTCCTTTCGTAATCGCTCCAAGGCCGAGACTGCAGATCTTCGCGGTTCTACCGCGTCAAAATGTCAAATCGGATACGGTTTCTTCGTCATCGGTCCTGGAAGTGAGGGAGATGATAGGTCGAGACTGGGAGAGGAGGAGAGGAGGTCAAGGGCTGAGTGTCGGGCGACACCTCGGAAGCCGGATTCGCAGGAATGATTCGCATGCGTTAGTACACGAGCATTCTCTGCTGCTCTTGCGCCGTGGCCTAACGCCTATGCTGCGGAACTCTTTACCTCTTGACGTGCTTGTACAGTTATGACATATTTCCGATGCATTGTCGATTCTCATTCTGCGAATCCTATAAGAGTGAGATCCTCTGCATCTCGTTCGTGACGTCGTTAAGACCTTTCCTTCCCCACGTCAGTATCGTTTTCACAAACACCTCTGACGGTTTCAACATGTTCGGCTTGATCAAACCCACCCTACTCGGGTCGTTGGTCATGTCGACAATGTCAGCTTTCGCTGAAGGCTTCGAACAAGGCAGGAACCAAGTTGCTGCTCCCGTCTCCGAAGTCACCGCCACCAGCTCGTCTCAAACCACCGAATTCACCCCCGTGGACAAGTCTCGAATCGCGTCATGGGCGTACGAGGAAGCCTCCTTCGAAGCCGCGGGTTTCTTGCCGGGCTCGACGACGCTCATGGAGTCAGCTACCGCCTCGGATCTCTCCGCTTGCTCAACTTCCGCCTCGCCTGCTTGCGGAATCGAAGTTGTGACGCCGGTCGTTACAGCTTTCGACATTTCAAGCTCGTCCGCCCAAGAGATCATTGTGGGAATCGACGTATCCAGCTCCACGTTTCCAGAATTTGGTAAGTTTGGCATCCCTTTCAAGTCACTCGCTGGTGCACTACTAATATGTCGACGCGGTGCTTTCACAGACGGATTCCCTCCCATCCCAACCCACGTCTCAGCCTTCTCCGATGAAGATATCGAGTCTTACCAACCGGAATACACTCCGCCAACAACCAAAGCGCATGAACAGTACATCAAGGACTCGGAAGCCGGAACGTACGCCAATCCCCAATGGGCTGCCGTGCTCTGGCTCGAAGATGCTGCCGAGGACAAGGAGATGAGGGCGCGATGGCACGTTGATCGCGGGATAGAGTATGCCCAAGCAGCAGAGGCATACAAGGAAGCGACGGAGAGTGTGTATGACAGGCTTCGAAGGTCGGAAGCGCGCAGCGAGCAGCTCAAGAGTCAGAACACCTGGCTGTTCACGAATGAACATCAAGTCTGCTTCAACAACCCAGTAAGTCGTTCTCGCTGAATCATTCTTCCGACATGCGCTGATACTCTATGTGCCTTAGGCAACACTCAAACATGATGTCCCCATCAACATCGGTTCCCACCATCTGTGCACCACCGTGTTGACACGGTCGATCTTCGCCATCGTCGTAGGAATAGCCGTCCTCTACATATTGTCTTACGTCTTCATCGTCGCGCGCATGATCATCAAGAAAGGCCGAAGCGTGTTCGAGCAGGTCAGGGCGGATTGTGGCAAGTTCCTAGGGGTGTGTATCGTTTACAATTCTGCTCGATGTTCTCGTGTCTGACATGACTATACGTAGATCCTGACCTCTCTCACATCACAATGTCAGGGCCTTGAGCCACGATCAGCGTCAACATCGTCCGGTCCGGCAGCAAACCAGCAAGCAGCATCGCCGAAAGTAGAGGCGGCTGTCGATGACAACGCGACGCAGCACCAGCAATGTCTCGCACTGCCGATATCCGAGGCAGTCGACACCCCACCCAAACAGCAAGAGCAGTCGCCGATATCAGAGGGGGCTGTCGGGAATCTTCCAACGAAACAGCAAGAAGTCGTACTGCAAACAACAGAGGCATTCGACGTACCAGCAAAACAGAAGCAAGCACAGTCACCGGTAACAGAGGCGTTTGCAGCTATGCCGGAAGCACAACAGCAAGTGACTCGAGCGCCGCTATCGAAGGCAGTCGTCGCGCTTCCCAAATCTGCGGAAAAGAAGACGAGTTCGCCGACATCAGAGGCATCAAGCATGCTCGGACCAGAATCGGAAAAGAGGGTCATCAGCGCGTCGCAATCAGAGGCCACCCTCCCGATACCCGCCGCACAGCAAGAAAAGGCCACCACGCTGCCGACATCAGAGGTAGTCGATGCGCCTCCCGAATCACCAGAAAAGAAGACGGGATCGCCGCTATTAGAGGCGTCCGTCACCGAAGCAGTTGTCGAGCAGCACGTCTTCCCATCGACTGCAGAGGTATTGTGCGTTGTCGAGGCAGCGTCGGAAAAGGAGGTTATCAGCGCGCCAAAATCAGAGGCCGCCCCGGCCGTACCCTCATCGCAACAGCAAGACGAGAAGACGGTACCGCCAACATCAGAGGCGGTCGTCGTCAGATCGTCGGCGCAGCAAGTCGAGGCTTCGCTGCCGGCATCAGAAGCCCCAGTGAGGCTTGAGAAAGAGGCGGGAAAGGAAGAGAACGGTTCGAACCAAGATGGGGGAGCGTTGCAGGTGGGAAAGGTGGTTTCATCAGTACGTGCGCTCAAGAACTCTTCTTTAAGCCTGATCACAGCGTCTGACTTGCGTGTCTCTGCACATAGGCCGAGACTCCCTCCTTCAGCATGCCTGCTCGAACCACGTATGGCGCAGAAAGGGAAAGTGTCGTCGAATCAGCACCGGTTCAAGAAGAAAGGCGAGAGGAGAATGTCGTGGAGGTGGAGCCAATCATCGCTAGTCTTGTCTCAGACTTTCAGGTATGTTCTGCTACCATAGTCGGCTTGGACGTTGCGCATATGCTGATCAATTGGGTTTCGAAACAGCGATTGAAGGTGAGGACCAAGCGTGCTGCCTCCACAATCGCACCTCGGTACAAGTCGAAGGAAATCTTGGTCGCGCGGCAGTACGCGAAGAAGATCGTAGTGATCTCCCCGCCGCGTCGACGAAAGAACGGTAGCCATGCAACGGCCTGCACCACGTCCACCATTTCGACTTCCGCCTACAACCTCGGCTCGGATGTCATGCCGATGGATGTGAACAATCCGGCGTCGGCTCAAGCGTTCCAGGCAACGGCCGCGGAACAACTTGCGGCGGACAGCCTCTTGTCGCTGGCTGCCCAGCGAGCTCCAGTCGTCGGGATACCCGCGGCTACGCTCAGCACGGTCGATGTCGGCCATCAGGCGGCAGTTCGTCCCATGCGGCCGCAAGTCGAGAATATCACACAGCCAGCTCCTGCGGTAATTTCCGCCATGCCGCAAACAAATCTGCCTGCGTCAACGATATCGCATCAGGTGCAACAGCTGATTCAAGCAGGGGGGGTGATGCAAGTGGATGGCCTGATCAACCAGCCGCTTGCGCCGCCTTCCCTGCAAGACAGCGCCCGCCATTACGCCGGCCAACGGGCATCAACAATCGCTGCAAGTCCTTCTGTCACGTCAGAGACTGCCTTGGCGATGGACGTGCAGATCGAGGCTCCTGCTCCGGTCGAACAGGACATGCGACTGGGAGCGGCCGACATCTTGGCTGAAGAAGAAGCGATGAACTTGGAAGGCGCTGCGACCAACATGAACATCATGGCGGCTGCATCGGAACGAGGACGACAACATACACAACGGGCCATGCAGGAAGCAACACCTGCTACGACTCCGACTCCCCCGAGCAGATCGTCCAACGGTCCTCTGCCACTCGCCATCGTCCCCAGGGCGCCTCGACCTCAAATCCGCCCTGCCGCTGCAGTACTTGCCACCGCCTCTGCGCCTGTTGGCAGACCTCTCACCAACAATGCTCCTCCCCACCGCGCCATTGGTCAAGCATCTCCGAGGCCTCAAATGGGCCCCCGCCAGCATATTCCGTCGGTCGGTCCATCTGGAATGAAGACTCGACCGTCAACAAGGCCCGCAGTTGCTCCTCTCTCCGCCAACAGGCCTCCCATCTCAAATGGCGCGCCGGAGCGTGTCCTCGTTGTGCCACCACCTCGGGGACCCTTCCTCCCCTTCAAACCGTCATCGGCCCCTAGTGCTGCGCATCAGAGGATGCAACCTCCTGCCGCTCCTTCGACACCGATCGTGGTCAGCAAACCCATGGTGTTGAACGGAACCTCGATGCGCGCTATCGTCTCCGCTCAGCCGAGGTCAACAGGCTCCCCACAGGTACAAGCACCACCTGCTGGCAATGCTCCGGTCAGCAAGGATCGCTCGCCGGCGACCTTCTCGGAGGAAGAGGAGGCCATGAATCAGGAGGGCGGAGCGGTCGGCATCAAGAGCATGGCCGTGCAGGCGGAAGAGGCGCGACAAAAGGCGAAGCAGGACCTAGAGAATGCGGCGCTTGTTCTCGATGCTCCTGCTCGTGGAGCCAATACCTCTGGCGACAACGTCTACGTCCGACCGCCTATGCAAATGCTCCCCCCTGAAGAGCTCGCGCAAGTCATAGCGCCTGCTCCCGTCACGGCTCCCGTGCCCGCACCTGCGCGCGACTGGGACTGGTCGCAGGTTGAACCTCGTTTTCGACCCGACTACATGGACCAACCTCTCGCACCTCCGCCGCCTGCGAGGCCCACCTTCACGCTTCCGGTCGAACAGCACTCCCCGGTGATCGATCCTGCCTTGAACATGCCCGAACCTGCGCCATGGACCGCCCCGCCTCCGTTGGTTCCCACTCCAGTTGCTCCTGCACCGACCGCTTATCCAGCTGCGCAAACTATCACCGCTCGACCTGTGGTCGGCAATCGCGGACAGGAGGTGGTCAATATCAATGACTGGAGCAGCAGGTTGGCCGAGGATCGAGCGCTTACCGCTGACACTGTCCGAATCGAAGAAGCTCGCCGTGCTGATGAACTCAGAGCGCTGTTCGACATCGAGACGGATTCCGAGGACGAGACGCCGACTCCAGCGCCCCCACCGGCCCCACCGGCTCCAAGGGCTCCAAGGGATTTGACTTCCACGACTCTGCAAAGAACCCAAAAGGATCTCGGCTACAGCCACGGCTTCAAAAAGATCTCGAACCGCCTCGACTTCAAGCCGTCGAAGCCAGTTTCGAAGCCTTCACGACCGAAGTCGCCTGAACAGTTGCCGGAACAAGATGTAGCACAACAAGCGTCCGGAAATGACGACAGTGATGATGACGGACGGAAATCGGTGATTGAATAGATGAGCTGCGCTGGTCGGCGATATTACATCTTGCTTGTTGTATTTGTACTTCCGTGATCTGGTATCACGAGATTCGAGTTCGAATGACCTAGATATCATGCATGACCGTTCCAATTGAAAATGCCGTTCCAACTTACGAGATCACTGGAAGCATACTACAGAGACGTTTTAGAGAATTGCTCCGCGGACCACTGCATACTTCTTGAGGGCGCCACACTCCGCGATGCTGAAAGTCGTTGTGTCATTTTCTTCCACATAAACCCACTCCTGCCATTCGATGTTGTTGAAACGGCACATGATCGAAGTAGATATCGTCGAAGCGGCGAGGACGGCGCCTCAGATCCAAACTTGTTATCTGCCTGAATCGGACGAGGCTATGACGTCTTGACGCGCGCAGCATGCGCACGCTTCTCTCGCTGTATTACTCTCCCGGCGACAAATCGACCTCCTCGCAAACCGCTGAAGGAACATTCAGCCATCCGGATCATCGAAGAGGTTCAAGATGAATACTCGCGATGACGAGAAACCTCTCGATCCACCTTGTCTCGCCTGAGCGCCTCGCCTCGGATTGGAAAGAAGCACGTGTATTGCAGCTGCCGAGTTGACCTCTCGGGTGGTCGGACTGCGTCGACATCGCCAAATTTCGACTTTCCACCTTTTGCACATTTATTGATCATACATGACATACCGTCGAGATGCTGTTCTTCGCGGTTCTGATACATGGGCGGTGCCGTCTCCTCGGGCGGGCCATACCCAAGAATACAGGGTCCAGGGATGCTCCAATTGTTCACAATGCCCAGTTCTCCGATACACAAACTCGCCTCTCCGGTTCGTTCTGTACGGTCTTGTAAGGTTTCCTTGACGCTGGCGGACAGAGCATCAGCTTCCATGGCTAACATGTCATTAACAAAAATTGAAGGACAACTCACCTCGCCGCCTTGATGCCGGAAGCCATCTTTCCATCTCCTTTATCTTCTGAGAATATCCATGACTTGCTCGAAGTAGGTCTTCCAACCACGATCAACCCTGTCGCCGAGATCCTCCAGTTCGCCGTATAGCTCTTCCTGGCGCAGTTGTTCCTTCTCGTTGGGCTTGAGCGGTGCGGCAACTCCCATCATTTCTCGAGCGACGGCAAACATTGCGTATCGGCTCAAGTGGCCGGTGATGACGCCGTCTTGGACGTCGAGGATGGTGTCTGCGATTGACAAGAGTGCGGCGAGGCCGTCTCGTCTAGTAGTATAGTCGATGTCCCTGATGGTATGTATGAACGACCCGTCTTCGTCGTCATCGTCGAATACAGACGTCGCGCACGCGAGCCCAATAGCTTTGATCGTCTTCTCCACGGTCGCTTCCAGTCTGTCCCGCTTCCCAGCATCCGGATACTGCACGTTTCGCTGACGATGGATGGATCGTTCCAGTTTGGCGACGATGTCCGCGAACTGGTCGTAGTACTCCTCTTCCTCTTCCTCGTCGTCTTCCTCGTCGTCTTCCTCGTCGTCTTCCTGATGAGCGTACTGCGCGGCTCGAGGCGAAAGCGGTTCGAGGTTGGGCGCGGGCTCATCGAACATCACTTGATGCTGGTGCTGAATGAACCGTAGAAACTCATCCCGCCGCTCAGGAGTGGACCCGGGATTGCTCGCGACCATTCTTCGGAATTCATCTGCCGGTATACTTGCGAGTTGTTGGACGGCGTTGCTCGTTTCTTCGATAGCGCGATAACGGGCGAAGGCCCGAAGTTGTGACTGGGTGGGCTGATTGGGCATGTTGCTGTCGGACTGTCGGATGGCGAATAGAGCTGACAAGTGATATCGGGGTGAGGGGGTGTATACGAGACACAGCAGTACTGAACAAGGGAGCAATCAATCTCCATCTATCATCTTTGATGTGGACAATGCATCAACCAACTACTTCATTTTGGTCACATGAAAGAGAAACATCGCGTGTTTGAGTCCGCAATCTTTACGCGTTCGGCTCACGATTTCATCTTCATCAGCTCATCAAGTTGCATCGACCGGCTGCAGAGTCTCTCTTATCGTCAATATCTACGTCTCCGCCCTATCAGATCGCGCCTCCGAGCAAACACAAGCTCACTACACCAGTACCATTGAAGCGTTGCGACCAACCGGGACGTGAATCACCTGCCATTACGACACTCTTTCGACGGAAAGTAGAGCGAGCGTTCCCGATCTTCGGATTTGTCGTTCCAGGACCATCAACAAGGTGAGTACGTCTTAAGTTCGCGCGTGAGCTTCGCAATACGCATATATCGGGCTCTGCGGTGCGATCGAGACAGTCGCCGTGATGTTTAGGTGAATAGTGGCGTGAAACATCTTCGGATCGGAAGGGACATCGTCACGCACTGCGCATCAGTCAGCTGACTTTTTTTTCACCTTCATAGAGCTTTGTCTACTCGAGGCACTCCAGACCTAACTTCCCCAAGCAATACCGAGGAGAATGGGTCGACTGCACACCCCGAAGAAGCCAACGGTTTGGAACCCGGATCCTTTCCAGGTCGCTGTAGCCGCCGCACGAAAGGCCGCTCAGCCAAGATCAACCAACCACGAACCCGCCGTCCGGGAACCCGAAATCTCATTCCAGGGTGATTGGTGGGCGTCTTTGGGACCTGACGGAAATTTCAAGCCGGAATGGTTGGCGCGTCTAGGTCCAGAAGCCGCAATGCAGCCAAATTGGTGGTCGCTCCGACCTCCGTCACCGCCTGTCAAAGGGCCTCGAATACCAACGGAAGTCGTGGACCTGGTCAAGAACTTCGACGAACGAGAGATGCGGACCGTGTTTGCGAATATCATCACGAATAACGCCGAAGCTCGAAAGGAGCTCGAGGAGTTCTAGGACGCTCCCCAAGGATCCAGGATACGACCATTCGATTTCGACCGCTGCCTCGAGAAGTGTTTGGAGACGTTGTCAGATGTCGGCAACGACGAATGGCTTTCCGAGCGGTATCTCGACGGCTTCGTGCACGACGTCACTTATTCCGTCGAAGCAGCTGTCGACCGCATAAGCGATGTCTGTAGGCTCAACACCACGTTCATCGAGGCGAAATTACAGGGCGTCGAGGCGTTGCTGCGGATCACGGATGCCATCGAGGAAACCGACGAATATCTTACCGAGGACGCATGCGGGGAGGAGGCGAAAGAGGCGTTGTTGGCTCGAGTGTGCGACGGGGTGGAGGACATATTGAATGGGTTGTTATCGGGAAGCGACGAACTTTTCGCATGTGACGGCTTTGCAGCTTTGCTCGACCGGCTGGAACAACGGAAGGAGCTGTCGGAATTATCAGAGAGGATCAAGGAGATGCAAGCGCTCAGGAAGGACTCTACGATTCAAGACCGCCACGTGTAGATCAGGGGGTATAATGGTTTGTGAGTGAGCTGCAGCGGTCAATCAAGCAAAGGAGAGTATTGACCTTTGTCGTCATAGCGCTTTCTCCGAATTCGCATATTCTGTATGACTTCGACATCGATCTGGCCAACCAGCTGGCCAACCCAAGTTACAGAGGTCAAACTGGGTGCACAGAAGGGGACCTACAATGGCTACGACCGCGCACGATCTGCCGGCAAGGGAAAGAGATAGCAAGTGTCTGCTTGGAGCTGCAGTCACGGAGTGTTTACTTAATTCTATATCAAGCTGTTGCGCCGGGGTGTCCTGATACTCTGAAGAGCGGGACGTGACAGCGATCGTTGTCAACGAACAAATACATGAATTGTATACAATGATCATCACCTGATAACCCTTTTCCGCCGTCCAGCATTTGGCGACTCGAGGCGACCGTCGAGTCGATGTCTCTTACCCATGCCGTTGCTTGTCATACAATCGACTTTGGCACGCAATACCATGTTCGTGTGGTAATAATAAGGATCGTCCAAATATGGTTCACTAGAAGCGTGACTGCTGAAGGAAGTCGCATCATCGTCGGTCTGCTCGCCGCATCCTACTTCGGAGCCGTCCTCCTTCATAAAGGTTTGCGAGGGGTCCATACAGGCGAACATAGCTCCCGTGCTCTCCAGTGCACTCTGCTGCTTGGTCGGCGATGACATCCGGGTATCCCTATCGAGTCGCGTAGAGTAATGAGACGGGCGCTCGAGAACAATGTTCGCCGATCTTCCGACGTTCGGAGCAGGCGGAGAATCAGAAGTACTCAAATCCGGGGCTTGATACGGGTTGTCCGAGGTCGAAAAGGACGACAGCAAGGTTGCTTGATTTTGATGATCTCTCTTGTCATCAACGGGTCCCGTGCAATTTCTTCGTTCCGAAGGACTCGCCTCATTGGTCGCTTCGGAACGTTCGCGAGGTACTGTAGGGGCCTTAATTCTGGAGACAGGACTCGGACGAGGGTTTGGCACGCGGTCGTGCCCAGCCGTACTGTCGACGCTGGTGCCTTCAATAGAGTTAGCGACACGCACAGGGCGATAGGATAGACCAGAATCATTGCCAGAGAGGTGATCGTGACCATCTTCCCCATGGTAGGCTGAACATCGCGTATCACGAGGGAAACGGGTTCTTGCCTTCGGCGTACCCATCCTCTCTTTGCCCTTTGAATCTCTATGATTCCTTCCCCGGTTCGTGATCCTGGTGAGGCGTCTAGAATGTCCAGCGAACTCGTCTGAGCCATCTGCAGATCCATCAGAATCACTCGACGCAGTGTCATTGTGATATCGAACATTCTTGCAAGTCGACCGTCGCGGACGATCAAGGACACCCATTTTCAACCCGCGGCCCTCCGGCAATTTGGTGTCCGTCGTTGGATATTCAGCGACTTCTGATGATGATTGACCTCCCGGTGGAAAATGTGCCTGCATATCGTCGTCTTCCGCAATTGTGTTACTCCCTTCCGTTTCATATGCTAAGTCGCCGTTTTCAGTCGCAATCGTTGCCTCGGCTGTCTCTTGAAGACTGGTACTGATGCTCGAGAGGGTGTCACCGTGAGCAGTAAGCGAAGTCTGCTCCTCTATGGCGACAGCTGCGGTAACCCAAACGTCGCGAGGAGGCAGGTTCTTGTACAGGACTTCCAGGTGAACCTCCCACTGCCAAATCAGAAGATCCCCATAGGCACGTACATTGCTCTTTATGATTGACCAACGCCTCTCGCTCAGTGACCTGTAGTAAGGATGTACCCTCACGTTCCCTCTCCCATCAACTGTCTTCATCATGTCAGACAGCGTGGTTAGATTTTTTGATATCCAGATTCTCCGTTTAGACGCTCGTGTGCAGTCCCCCGAATGCGCTGGCGACTGATGCCTGCGACCGGCCGTTCTGCTCTGAAGTCGATGAAGTATCTGGCCAGCCTAACCTGTGGTATGGAGCTCACAGCGACGATAAAATTCGCTGCAAGTTTCTCTTCGAACGGTTCCAAAACTGATCTCAAGTCCGATATGTCGTGACCGTCCGAGTTCCAAGAAGAATTATCTACGATACCGAACGAAACCTTCCAGTCATCTCTGTCCACGGGGTGTGGCGGTCTGCGGATTCTCGTGTTGTAAGCAAGCTTGTTTACCCCACACTTCGGCTTGGTGAAGGGATCTATCTTGAACCTTCTGGTCGTCATTCGATAACGTTGTTGATGGGCTCTGAATCCACTGATAGAAGTATGTAGTAAATGCGGTTGCCGGAAGAGATTACGGATTCGTCAACCTTCGTCGTGTCGAAACGTGGCCGAAGGCTTGGAAGGCGGGCTGAAAGCGACGACGTTGACAGTGAATGATGGGGATGGGAAGGACGGAGGTAGGCAGAGGGGCATGCATTTGCCTTGTGATGTTTAAATAAGCACTCCTGTACGCCTTCGGAAGGCGACAAGGGAACAGAGCACCCACGGAACTTAGCAAAGTAGCATGGTGGACCAGATTTTGAATAGAGAAGGCTGCTCACCCGATGGATCGGCTCTACCGATCCAGGAGAAGAACAAGAGAAGACCCCCTTTGCAGAGCTTCCACCTGATATACTATGCTCCAGATAGGAAGATCTTTGCGAATTGTGGTGTCGAAACGCGAGCGTTATTCAGAGCCGATAATCTAAGGGTCGCAGGAGGTTGACAAAGGTAGTCATGACTCTGAGTGGTTTACACTCGTCTTCGATATCTTCCGACCATCTTCTCCTGTCTTCCCGGTGGCCAGAGTGGAATGTCGAAAGTCATTTTGGGTCCACGGCCTGTCTTCCGACTAGGAAGCCGGCGCAGATACTCCAACGCTAATAGCTTGACCGCGTCGCAGAACGCACAGCGCCCGCCGCGTTAATGTTGCCAGCGGATATCCTAGCATTGACGAGAAGGTAAGTGAGGACAAGGCCTAGCTTCTCGAGCGGTATAGCGTCAGACTGACGTGTGTCGTATTGCTTGGTTGACGCTCCATAGTGAATGATCCATTCTACGTACAGACAGGGCATATCATATATGGGGACGAACGTACGACGTCACTCAACTAGTAGACACCTGGCGTACGGTTTAATTGGAAGGAAGACCCCTGATAGGATCCATCGAAGTCACCGAGCTGTAGCTATATCAGATATCCATTCTCAGAGGCCAGAGGTAGCGCGCCATATTTCGGAATGATGCTATGCATACGGGCAGACTCCTTTCATGAGCCGAAACGCCAGTATGTCGAGACACAGCAGATGGTGGTATGCGTGTGGCATCGACACGATTTATGTTTTCCTCTACTGTGGCCACACGCAGGAGGGTGAGGAGTCGTACATGAAACGCGAGCTTGAATTCGCACGTGACCCAGGAACGCGAAGATATCCATTGCGAGCGATCGAGCAACCAGCTTCCAAAATTGTTGGACGAATCTTCACATCTTACAATTCAGGTGTTGCACTTTAACAAAGGCCAGACGACACATCGTGCCGAATCCTCACCTCAAGAGTACGCCTCGTACAACATGGGTGCTCAAAAACGGAAGCGGTCAGATCTCAAAGGGGAGGACGGCCAGGATGGAAGCGCAAGAACTGGACCTCCTCGGAAGACGTACAAGACTGGCAAGGAAATTCAATCAGCTATCGAGTTCGCCAGCAAAGATTGTGAGCATCTTAACAGCTTTCGTGATATGTTTGCACTGACACTATTCGCTCTTAGCTCTCAACGCTGTCAACAACCAAATTCGGGTCCCATATTCTCAACAGCCTGTAGCGATCACGCACCTGAATGTCGTCCTCGTTCAGAACTACCTCGCTCTCTCGCCAAAGATGGATGAGATCTTCCAGGCCTGGAAGCGAGGTTCGGAGGTGAGTCAATGTGACTGCATCCGGAGTATTTGCTCATCGTGCCATACTCGCGGATTGTAGCGAAAGGAAGAGGGAGTTATGGAAGCTGCCCTTCAGCTGCTGGCCTCGGTGATATCGCTATTGACACCTCTGCCATACTTCCGACCGATCCTGATGACCGTCGCGGACAAGGTGCTGGACGCTGGCGAGATGTACTCGAACTCCGTGAGTGATACCGCGCGAACCGCGAGACCTTCGGACCTAAAGCTGACAATGACCTCTTGTAGCTCTGTCGACTCATCCTTTCATCCAAGAGAGACCACGCTCAACTGGGCATGGCTTTGACGACCGCCCTCGCTTATATCGATCCATCGGCCATCACCAGTTTGACCGCAACCAACATTGCCAAATCCAGCAGGCACAGCGACTCGAGCAATGTTTCACGGCTGACACTCAACGTCTGGACTACCTTGGCCGATGGAGGATGCTTGAAGGTGTTGCCGAAGCTGTTGAGTATGCGGCGGAAAGGAGGTTTCGCTGTGGATACGGATCCCCTGGACAGGCCAGGTGAGTTGGTGACTCTTGTGATTCCCCAGACTTCCTGCTGACAAGCCTTGGAACAGACATCCGTCATCTCACGCTGCGGTTCATGGAACCCTTCTTCTCGCATCCCCTATTCCTGGCGGCATCGAAACAACTCATCGCGCCCTTGTTCTCGAACCTCAAGGACGACCCGCCTTTGACTCTATACCGAATCTTTCAAGCACTCTGGAGCCATTTGAATGCATCGGGGAGTCCAGGTGTCAACAGGCGAACCGCAGTCGCCCTTCTCACGGAACAAGCGATCGAAGGGATCCTCAAGCTTTACGGACGGGACAGCGCCGATGAAGCAACATCACAAACTGGCGATGCAACCCCTGCGGAAATGGCACATCAATTCCTGCTGAAGACCTGTACCAAACCAGGCACAGGTATCTGCTTCCCTGACCAAGGGTGGTACAAGAGGAAAGGAAAGGCGAGGTTGACGGACGTGATGACGGGTGACAAATGGGAGGATTCCGCCATTGGGGTCGTCGAAGAGGAAGAGGATGCGAGCAGAAGGGAAGGCGGGATCTTTGGCATCGGGATGGTGCACAACAAGGTCCTAGGAAACGTGGTCCGCAAGGTTGGACCCAAGACGGTGGACGACGCACGGATGGCACAGCTCGTTGAGCTTATCCTCAAAGCTTGTCCAGAGCTGGTCGTAGGGTAAGTGGACGTGGGGAATCACGTACCAGTGGAATGGCTCGCTGACAATGATTTACAGATACTGGCCTCACTCGGGTCTTTCCGTCGAGCCCAGACTCAGCGCCAAATGGCTCGCTACTGTCGCTTTCCTCGGCAGAATCACCCTGTTACCGATTCCGGATATGTCGACTTTCTATTTGCAGTCTCCGATACCGACCTCAGATACCACTATCGAGCGCATCCCGAAAGCCTCGCCGCCAAGCGTTGCCACTATGATTGAAGCGATCCTACCGGCGCCTCTCACCAAGGCTCATTTGACGAAAGGCCTGTCTCATTCCGTCGGACTTTTGCAACATCAGACTGCCCTCGCTCTCGCCAGATGCCTGCGAAAACTTCGTCAAGTACAGAACCTACTGTCGAAAATCGCAGCCGACGCCCAGGACGACATGGCGGACGACGTTAGGGAAAAGGAGAATGTCTGGATCCGACGCTCTCGTGAGCTGGAAATTGAGGCTCGAAAACGGGTGCCAGAGGTCGGTGTCATTATCGCTTTTGCGCAAAAGTCGGCCGCGTCACAGGCACTGCAGGCATCGCTGGATGAAGAAGACAGTACAGCAAAGGCAAGGTCGGAGCTGCTGACGGAGTCGGCACTCAGGCTGTTTGGTCTCTATTATCAAGCGCTGCCGACTATGGCTGCCGAGTTCAAGTTTGATGTTGGGAAACTGCTAGTATCCGCATCAAGCGCCAAAGCCGAAGCACAAGCGAGGAAAGCTGCCAGGGAAGGCAGTGTGGTGGACGAGACTGGCAGTATAGCCAGTGTGGGAACGACCGGCACGGCTGGTATGGGAGGAGGTTTCGGTCAAGCGAGAGGAGATGTCGAGGCATTCGACGCATTGAGTCAGATCCACGTCCTCGAGCTCTTGGCCAATGTCAAGGAGTGGGACTGGACGGGCAAAGCTGGTGAGTCATATGGTGCAAGCCCTCGGACGTTGGCTGAATTTCACATTCTGAAAAGCCGGCTCTGCTTTCACCTATCTTTACCATATTCTTCAACTCTATCTTGCGACTCCGCACGCGAACACAAAATCGATCTCGGAAACGCTGCTACATCAAATCTTGGGAAAATCAATCATGTTCGATCATGACCCGGCGGAGCTTGCTCTTTGGCTTGAAGCATTGCCGAGAACGCGAAGGCCAGATATCAAGCCTTCACCGACGACGATCCTTGAGCGACTTCAACTTCTGTCCTTCTTGGATGATTGCGTTCGCCGGTGTACGAAGACCCCGTATCGGTACCTCGAAGATGTGACGGCGTTCATGAATGACGAAGGCCGAGTGACGCCTGAAGCGCAGGAACTTCCGTCTCCTCTTTTGTTCACTGTTTTCGAGCAGTTACAAGCCAAGTTGAGCGGTCATCACATTGCGGCTGCGGCTGGACAAGTCATCTTGGACTTTGTCAGTCTGCTGGTCTTGACGTTCGCGCGAAAAGTCAGCGACATCGAACTAGCCCTTGCACTGGCGCGGAAGCTGGAGTCATGCATAGTGCAAGCCGAAACGAAACGCGAAGGCCGGCTTGAAGGTTTGCGGCAGACATGCAAGGAATTGCTTCGTCGGCTTCAGTTTGTCGGCGGCTTGCCGCCGGCGGATGAGCAGAAAGATCTACCTGATATCTATGTCGAAGGTACGCATTCATGTCGCATGTGCTGGTTGCCAAACTGATGTGTTTCGTTCTGACAGGCGAGGACGATGGGGAGATTCTGCGCAGGCAGCTCTTGAAGGCCTCGATTCCCAATGCTGCATTCCGTCAAAAGGTGCTCGCCATGTCAGGCGATATCGCAACCGAGTAAGTTGGACAGCGTTTATCCTGCCTGTGAAAAACCTAATTTCGAAACACGTTTGCCAGGTATGCCCGGGTCATACCTTTCGAAGTTGCTCTTGGCAACACAGATTACGATAACGAAAGTAGCGTACTCTACCTGAAACGGTACTATTTGGAGTGTGGAGAAATGGCTCGACTGCCCGGGTATTGCACAGCGCTTTTGCATGATCTGGCACACACCGCGACTGCGACATCGACAAGTAGAATCAGGACAGTGCTCTCCGGGTTGATCACGGCTCTTTCGACACTCGAAACCCATGGCGGTATCAGTGACTTCGAAGATGCTAAACGTCGCGTGTTCCAATCCAAATCTGTTATCGAGATCGCGCTGAATCCGGTCACCAACCCCGTCATTCAATCCAGTACGTGAATTGCATGTGCGATCCGGGCGTCAACTGACAGGTCACCATTGCTTCCATAGGCATTTCTCAACTGGTTGCGCTCTTGGATACTACTAAATCGGGCGACCTGGCGCTCGTGCAGCCGATCGTGAATAGCATGAGGGAAATCCTGTTTGCCAGTGCCGGTCAACAGGCCCAGGTGAGACCCGTCATGAACCTAATCCCTGTCCGTCTAATGTATTTCTCCCATCGCGTAGACACAGGCACTTATCGTCAGATGGGTTCAATTCTTCGATGCTCCCCTCGCCGAACGAGCTCTGTCAATCTATCTGTCAAACACTGCAGCGGTCTCAGAGGAGGTCCAGCGAACAGCAGCAGCTCTGTTGCAACGGATCGACTCGCCGACGCCGATTTTGCGAAACATGAGCAGGATCATCCAGCTAGGATTGCAACTTCTCGCTGTCAGGTCGCTGCAACGTTGGGTCCCTGGTGCCAAGCACTCATCCAAGTCGACAGGAAAAGATATGGAAGCAATGTGGGCCAAGCTGGAGGAGAGGAAGGATCGAGAAAGCGAAGACCTGTTAAAGGATTTCGCCGCCATATCAAAGCTGGAGGGCAGAAACGTCGAACTCCTTGCTCTCGCGGTGGAAGTATCTCCTTTCCTCAGCGCTCGACTTCAGGCTCAGCTATCGGCCCTGGAATGGACCCGCGATCAAATGGAACGACTGGGCACTCTGGTGACTGCTTGCGCTGAAGACATGGAAGATCTCTCGAGTCTTGGCGAAACATTCTGGAAAGCGGCGGCGGAGTGCGCATTCGAGCTCAATGTGGATGCCGCCCTGAACATCGTCCAGAAGTATATCGGATCCTCGACGTCCGCGCAGAACACCATCGTTCCTATCGTGAATCAACTCCTCGCCCAGCGCAAATTCAAGCCCTCGGCCAGGAGTCTTCAGCTCGCTGATACGCTCATCACCAATAACGCCACCGCCACCGTGAAGATCAACAGCAATAAAGTCGTTGATGCCTGCGTGTACACCCTTGTGCGCGAATTGTTGAATGAAAAGAGACTTCAGGGCGATGCTTTGAAGCTGGTTGAGGCTTTCAGTGAGTCTTTTGTGCTCGAATGTTGGGCAAACGGCATCTGAACACTTCTTGCTGCGTTAGCCCATACTCTTTCCCTCGTTCCGTCGGAGGCGATCAATGCTTACGTTGCAGAACCCATTTTAACGTCGATCACACAGAGTCATCTGACAGAGGGACCCGCCGTGCAGCTGGCTTGTGCTCTGACGAGCAAGGGTGACTTCAAGGCATGTACAGCATGACCGACTCTTGGGTATACTATGTACTAACGACCTTTCCATCACAGACCACTGCGATCCGGCAACAACTGCAGCTGTTACTGTTCCACCCGGACTTGGATAAGCTCTTGCTGAACGATGGAACGGGATCATTACGGACCAACGTGGCGGCGTACGCAAAAGCTCTTTTCCGAGCTTCGCCGTATGTGGCTTGTCAACCGTCGTTCATGGAGCCGCTGTTGGCCATCTTCCAAGCAACTCAAACTTCCGCCGACCGCGACATCGTCGAGATCATGCAGATCTTCGAGCGACAGCGGAAGGCATCCATGTCTTCGCTACTCAAAATTTGGAAAGGGCCCGGCGCGGTGACCGCCATCACTTCGGATAGCGTTGGTCTGGAACACATCAAACGCTTGGATCCGCACAAAGTCTTCGCCACTTGCCTGACTTTCGAAAGTCGACAAACGGCATTCCAAGCCGAATCTCGTTTGGCAGGCTTTTACGATGTCACGTTTGTGTTGTCGCTCACGGCTCTTGCTTTCCGGGAGGGCAACCTGAACGGTCTGGATATGGTGGAAATCCTTCGATCCAACGTTATTGGGCTGGCATGTTGCGGCTTGGCCTCGAAGAAGGGAGATATCCGAGCACTTTCTGCCAGGGTGTTGGGCAGCGTCATTGCCATCATCGACTCCGTGGCATTCCAAGAAAAGACGGTCGTAACTCGAATTCTTCGACTTCTGCGACACGGTGTTCAGCCACCGGCCGACCCCACGAAGTCGTCTGCACCATCAAGAATTCCATTCGTGATGGCCGTCTTCTTCGCCCATGCCTTGCGCGCCACGGCCGATCCTTCTTCCTTCCTGTACCCGCTCATCAGCAAGTTCTTGCTGCAACGGCCCACAGTCGACTTCAACGATGTACCGATGCTGTACAACCTGCTGTATGCTGCTGGACAGGGAAGCAAGAAGCAGCGACGATGGATGGCTAGATTCGTTCGGGATGGAGTCAGGTCGCGTGCAGTGAGTCACTGGATGCGCACTCGGCCAGATCAATATCTAATTTGCTTTCTCCCTGTAGGATTGGAGGATTCTGCAACGTCGTCATACTTACGCACTCTTGGCATCAATCTACGAAAGCACGAAAGATGTTGTGCTTCAGCAAACTATTCTCCAAGTGGGTTCGAAATCCAGACGGGGTGAGCTGTTGACTGACTTCCGGTTCGTACAGGCTATCGGTGCAATGGTCAAGATCGATGATGCCGTCATTCAATTGACCGAACGGGAAGGCTTGCTGTCCTGGCTATACACCATCTTGCAACATACGACCCTGTCCACCGAGTCCCACCAGGCCGTCACTCAAATTCTGGAGGATGTCGTCTTGATCCTAAACCGAAAAGAGGAGCGGAGACGAAGCAAGATTCGAGCGTTACCTGACGGCGACAAGTCGAGTATTTACGTTCCGAGAAGATGGGTTTCGGAGCTGTGTTCGTGTGTCGAGCTGATGTCGGAGCAGAGTGGTACGTCTCACTTGCGTCTTTCCGTGTGTTCTGAACTGACATGTGTGCTTGCAGATCTGCCTCGTCTCAGGTCACTCAGTGAAACCCTACTTCGAGTCGCCCTCGCGAACACCGAGCTGGATACCACGTATACCGTCACAGTCCTCACCGCCAAACTGCGTCAGCTCGATCTGGACGTCGACCTAACCAAGGACGCCGACTGGATCGCGATTGTCCATGCGCTGTGCCGATGCGGATTGCTTTGGACTGAGGCGGTGGATGCTAAGAAGGCTGTGGTCGTGATGCACAGCTTGACGGCGAGAGCGATCGCGCTTGATGACGATATGTCGCGATGGTTGATAGGGGAATGGAAGGCTAGTCGCACCGAATAGATGGTAGTTGTCAAGTTCGATACGGAGCAAATAGACTATACAATGTAGACACGATGAGTTTTCGATCCTGCTGGGGTACGGATCACACTCGACTATATGCCATAGCGAGTGGCATCTGCCCAATAGGTTGATAAGTCGAAGGCGGGATAAGGCTATTCATCATCAACGTCAAAAGGGTGCGAAGCGGATCCAAAAAGAATTGGCCAAGCGAGGCGTGTAAGCCAGCTGGGGCTGCATGAAAGGAAGAAGATCCTGTCGGTATCAAGTATCAATAGAGCAGCACATTCCACAGCTCATCGACATGTGAACAAACCTGCATATCCTTCCAGAACATGTCCTTACTGCCGTACCAAACCACGAGACTCTACCTTCAGTCACTGGCCCTGCATTCGCGCAGCTTACCGCTCCTCGCCAGCCGAGACCTACCGCCCTTCTTCCACCACGATACACCCCACCATTATCCGGGAGGGAATCCAAAGGGGAAGAAGCCGCTCAGAGATGGCGTCGAGGAGGAAGTGAGTGATCGCGAATGGGAACTACGGGTCGGTGAGTGTTCGGGAGAAGTTTCATGACCCGTTGAAGCAGTAACTGAGACGTAATCTTTGACGTCAGGATCAGGCTTGCTTCACCTGAGAGCAACTCTGCCGTACATATTTGATCCGCCTGAAGATGGATCGTTGTTCCCGCCCTCAGTATACTCGAATCAAGTCTGTCTTCGTCTGCCCGCACCTTTACCTGTCAAGGTGAGCATGACCGCATCGGGGCATGTTGCCATTGCTCACACCGGTTTCATCAGGTCTCGTCGTTGCCGCTCTACCAGTTCATGTTTGCGATGGCTCGACACGGAATGCATGGTGAGCCCTCGCGGGAACGTGCCTTGCTGGCGAGGTTGCTGATCTTCTCCGTTGGAAATAGTCATGCATACGGACCTGTACGCAACCCTTGACAAGATGACCGTATCGCCCAATCCGACGGACGGCATGTCGTCTCCAAGGGATCTCGGAAGACGTTCAGCATTCCCAGAGAGCAAACGCCGCCATCGTCAAGTCCGTGTGCAATTATCGATCTATGGCACGCCGAGACTAGCACCCGGTCATGTGAGTCCGGACGCTCCTCTTGGTCGGTTCAGCAACTGATACCTTTACAGCCCACCTCATGGCAGACCAGTTCCTTATACACATTCTCCCCCGTCTCCGGCCTCATCCTCGAACACGAAGTCGAAACGATCCGCCCCCTACCAGGAGAAGGCGTTGCCGAATGGCTATCCCACCGCTTATGGGGTTTCCGCGCCAACACAAACGAAGAGCTGAATCCCATGCCGGTGCACGCGAGGACGAGCACGGCGACACCGCTCAAGGACAGGCTGGCGAGGTCATTGTTCGGGGGTCATCAGAAAAGATTGTAAATATCATTGTTCGTTCGTCCCTTTTGTAGCTATAGCGGTTTGGGAATGGTTGTTGCATGTAACTGATTGTACCCATTATCATGATGTATTGCATTCTTCAGATTCTCCACTAGAGTCGCTCGAAGGCCTTCGTTACGTTCGCGTTCCAACTCGCCAGCCAACCTTTTGGGCCGGCAGTATTCCCATGATGCGAACCTGCTCAGGCAACTCAGGCAGAATAGCGAACTCGACGCAGAAAGCGCAAACGACGAACTCGGATGGATGCGCCAAGCAATACTAGAGAAGCATCTGCCGCAAGAAGTGGAAGAGAAGATGCTGGACGACATGGTGCAGCGTCGTGCCCGCGGGATGCCATTACAATACATCCTAGGTATGGCGCGAGACCGATGATCCCTGGACCACACTCATGTCATTGCAATCACAGGCGATACAGAGTTCGGGCCTCTACAGCTGCTATGTCGTTCACCCACTCTCATTCCTCGCCCGGAAACAGCTTTCGTATTCGAACGGTTCGCTTCGGCGGTAGCGGCACATACCAACAAGGCCAACCAGTTCAAATTGCTCGACCTCTATACTGGCTCGGCGCCGATTCCGCTGTTGATGCGTCACTTGCTGCCGGGGAACTGTAGAACGTTTGGCGTCGATTTCAGCAGTGACGCGGTGGCGCTCGCGAAGGACAATGTTGACTTCGTTTCTCGGCAGTTTCCAACAGCGGCCAAAACACCGACGCATATCTGGCAAGCCGACATCATGCATCCGAATTTCCCCTCCAACACGACAGCGAGTATGAACGGGAAATGTCACATCTTGACGGCGAATCCGCCGTACATCCCCTACGACCAGTACGTCGACCTCCCACACGGCGTCCGGGCATTCGAAGACGTCAACGCGTTGTTAGGAGATGGCGATCCTTCCGCGCCGCTCGTCGAGCGTCAGGGAAACGGACTATCGCATTATCGTCGGATCGCAGGTCTCATCCCCGAGTTGTTGGTACAGAAGGAGGATATCGCTGGAACGGGGTTGGAGAACGCGCCGAGGATCGCGCTCGAAATAGGGTACGACCAGGGTGAGGCCGTGCAAGAGATCTTGTTGACGGCGAAGGCGGGTGTCATCCGCACGGAATGCTGGAAAGACCAGTGGGGGCAGGACCGACTCGTCGTAGCCTGGTTGTAGTCGTCCGCCGCTTCTGATACGAATTACTTCGAAGCGACACCCTGCGCTTGGGGTTGAACAGGATCGCCCCACCCCGTTACGAGCTCTTCGCCGCGCCATACCAAATGACCATCCTGCTTGACAGGCTGGGCAGCCGCGTTTGCGCCCTTTCCACCTTTTTGACCCTTTTGTTTCTGCCCTTTCTGCTGCCGCTGCTTCGCGGGAGCGACTTCAACTTCGGGTAGAGCGTCGTTTGCGCCTTCTTCTTCCAACGAAGGGTTTCTGAACTCGGGAATCGTCATAGCGGGAGCTACATCGGCAGAAGGAGTGACCGCGGCAGTTTCTGAGTCATCGAATTGCTTTGCTTTCCTCGAAGCAACCGTCTCCGGTCCGACCGTCGCCTCCATCGACGACGGTGCAGGCACCACCGCCTCTTTCCTCCAGAACTGGGGCTTCTTCGATAGTTTACGACGTTTAGCGGCGCGGTTGATGCCGTCGAGGGGCGGAATGTCGTTCGGGCCAGTCGATGTCGATGATGGAGCTGGGAGGCCAGACAAGGGAGCTTGCAGTTCAGATGGATCCTCGGTAGCGATTTCCATCGGAATTGAGTTGTCGGAATCTGGTAACGCTGTCGCCTCTACCGAGGAAACCGCTTCCTGAATAGGCGGCGCCGGGATCGTCCGTGATGTAGAACACGTGAGACAGGTCGTGATGACCTTGTTACCGTGTATTTTCGAAGCTACCCGTACCAAAGCAGCGTCAATCGCACTGCCCATTCTTTGAGCTCGGGAGATTCAAACTTACGTCTGACGCGAACTCTTGCGTTTAGGCCTGGTATGCAGATCGAGTTGCAGCCTTTACAAAAGGAGCGTTTCAATGCTGGATCACTATAGGTCAAGGAAGGATAAGCAGGAATCATGAAGAGAGTTTAGGGAACGTACGTGGAGAGGATATTGTGTTTCACCATTACCTTGAACCGATGGTTTGACCGTCTCACCACAACGCCCAACGCGTCGGGCCTGGCCTGCTGCCTTGCATCCTCTGCCCTCTCTCCCTTCCTCGCCTTTCTGTCATTCTTCCTACTTGACTCATTCGGAGTGGCTGGCATACTTGAACCGAGTTCGCGAGACAGTGATGCGAGGTAGGTGTTTGCTTGATAGAGGTGGTTGAGCCGCTGGAGGAGATCTTGGTTCTTTTTTCCCTGCGGGAAGGGGTTGGCTTCTTTGGCCTTTGGCTTTGCTGACATTGTCGGAGCTGTTCTTGTGAAGGCAGCACAAGATAGAGGACTAATTTGAGAACTTAATGAAGTTAGAGTACGGTAGAGACTTCATTAACCCTAGAGTGCGGCTTACCTAACCAAAAGTCTTTGACCCGTCGAGACAAGACAAGTGGCACAGACGCGACTGGTCGCTGATTCATACGGTAGAGTCCACTCGATACCCCAACTTGTAGTCCACCAGAGCCTATATGGAGGGGTTTCGTCAGACGTCAAGCTCCGGACAGG
The DNA here is from genome assembly GCA_022813745.1 of Naganishia kalamii. Lineage (NCBI taxonomy): Eukaryota > Fungi > Basidiomycota > Tremellomycetes > Filobasidiales > Filobasidiaceae > Naganishia > Naganishia kalamii. The sequence continues at coordinate 378,489 of JAKLLX010000008.1, forward strand.
ACCAAGGCAACGGGACGAACAGGGAACGTCGTGAGTCCAAGGTTGCGTGCGGCAGAGCGCGTTTTGCTGAAGTACCGCGGTCTCCTAGCGGACATGTCGTTCCCTCCCGCAGTGCGGACCGTGGTAAGGCCTTCGGCAGGCGTGGATGGAGCTGGTACGAACGGGAATATGGGTGCGTCAGGTTAGTACCGAACAATGGCCTTCCAAGTGTGTGCGGAGGATCAGTGTCTGAACTTGTTGCCAAATGTTCAGATCACGGAGCTCGTCCTTCCTCGTCGACAGCAAGGCCGCACGCGAATGTGAACGGCGTGCATGCCTCGCATACAACAACCACGTCAGGCATACCAAATACCGCGATCCCAATCGAAACAGTCCCGCACGCGCAGGCTCGGCCGTTAGATTTCACAAAAACTGACTTCCACCGGAAACTCGAAACACTCAAGCGGAAACCACGGTCCCGGTTGAACCCACAGATCGCATCACGCTCGAAGGCCGACGCGAACGGCAGTAGCAGCAACGCGGTCCCCTCTCCCCTGACGACGGCGGGTCATATGGAGATGGACGTAGATGCGGACACGCCGTCGCCTGTTTCGATGACGGGAGATGTGGATCCGGATCTGCCGGCGATTTCTGCGCCGATGGAAGGTGTTGAAGCGACAGCAGGTTTTGCGTCGAGGAGTGCTATGCCAGGAGTGCAGAGCACCGCTGGGACAGGTCAGACAGTCGCGGCGAGGCCGACTTCCGTTGCGACGCGGACGATTATTCCGCAGAATCGAGTCGCCACACCGGGACAGAGGATCGTCATCCGGACCGCGGCGAACAGCGCCATGGGCCACGCCGCCGCACCTGTGCCCTCGGTTACAGTGCCGCCAGTGCCAGCAGCACAATCAACTCCCGAACCCACCGCCGTCGATATCGTCCGTGACCTGATCGCGACCGCGGAGCGATCGTCTCCGGCCACCACGCGCCGAGTCGCCGACGACGACGCCGCCCCTTCTCCGCGCGTCCGGACGCCTTCTCGTTCACCGAGTTTCGAGATCCTCGATCAGGAGACGTATATCCAGTCCACGACGCCGGTGAAGAAGCGGAAACTCGCCGAGGCCGCTGGGGAAACGGCGCCCGTGCCGGATCTGTCGGGGCAGGAAGTCGAGCTACTGAGTGGGATCGAGCAGCACGCCGAAGCCGTTTCGAGCGACATGTTGGAGAGTCTGTTGGAGGACGAGGAGATGTCGAGCTCGGCAGAGGCGACAACTAATCGAGCGCCGAAGCAGCCGGTACCACAGGCGGCTCCTAGAGCAGAACCCGTGGTCGCCGTGAATCCTGCGCGTCCCGCGAACCAGCTTGCCGGATGGACTGCACTGCGGGATCAGTCGCCGAAACCGATCAACTCGCTCCTTGATGCGGTCAACATGGCGGCAAACGCATATCAGGCCGCGCCTCCTGCAGCGACCACATCGACATCGACATCGACATTCGTGCGCATGAAGAAGACTTCTGGTCCCGAAGGCAACTTGACGGTTTCATCCACCTCTCTTTCTACGTCGGCCGGAAACAGAGTCGCGCAAGCGCCCGTTTTCAAAGTTCCGCATCCCGTCAGTCTGACTGCTAAAGCCAAGGAGATCCCGATTATCCGAACCAAGGAATCGTTCCCTGGCGTCAGTGTCAAGGGCAAGGAACCACTCCGACCAGAACCTGTTCGTCCGCGAGAACCGTTCGAGCGGAAAGCGAGTCCTCCCGTACCGCAAGCGTCCACTGCCGACCGACAGGAACTCTGGAAGAAGCAGGCCGCGCAGTTGAATGGCGGACAGGTGCCGAAGGACGTCGATTCCTTGCTCCACGGCGACGACGACGACCCTTTCACTGCTCTCCAGCAAGTTGAAAATGCCGTCGCCGGGCCATCATTTTCACATGCCGAACTGCCCGACCAGGCCTACATCCATATGCTGCCGGAGCCTCGAGCGGCGGATCCCATGATGTCAAAAGACTTTGATTACCGCAAGTTCAACGATCCTCTGCTCGACTGTATCAATTCCCTCCCGGAACACGCTCAGAATGCGGCGCACATCCGTGTCATCCTTGAGGCGTACTACTCGCAAAGCTCGCTGGACCGCGCACCCGCCATCAGAATCGACGGCGGCGAGTATGATGAATACCCCCCGGCAGAGTTCAAGTACTCGGACGAGGTGTACTATAGCGAAAAGGTGCCGAAGCCCTGGCTTGGGAAGGGATGTGAATGCGTCGGACCGTGTAGCGAGAACAGTGATTGTTTCTGCCTGAAAAGACAGGAAATGTACTTTGCTTCGTACGTGACGGATCCGATCGCGGGTCCGCTGAAGGGGTTTGCGTACAACGAGTGAGTTGCAATGTGGATCAGAGTGTCCTTGTTTTACTGACTCGCGACCATGCAGCGACGGTACGCTAAAGGATTGTCAGTACCCGACGTGGGAATGCGGACCGCAATGCGATTGTCCACCAGCGTGCAAAAACAGGGTAAGCAGGAGATTTGGATCGTGGTGTTTCGGAATGCTCAAACAAGGCGATGTAATAGGTGATGCAAAAAGGGCGTTCGCCCAAAGTACAGCTTGAGGTTTACAAAACTGTAAGTCCCCTTATCGGAGACATCAGGTGGTTCGCGTCTAATGCCATTGGTCCGCTCTTTGCAGAGGAAGAAGGGCTGGGGTAAGCAAGCTACTCACCGGAGCATTCACCTTGGTGATATCTAATCAGAAGTGTTACCCTCAGGTGTACGCGCTCTATCAAGTTTCCCAAAAGGAACTTTTGTCGGGCTATACTCTGGCGAGCTGATACCAGAAGAGGAAACTGATGCGCGAGGCGAGATCTATAATGCAATCGAACGAACGTAAGTAGCCTATCACCCCTCGAAGGCTTCAGTGACGCAATTACTGTACCATAGTTACCTCTTTGATCTTGATCATTGGCATATCAAACAACCACCAGAGAACCTCGCCTCTATCGATCCGGCCGGCGCGTTTATTGCACAGCAGGCAGGGACGATTTTGCAGGACGAAGACGAAAAGGGATCTATCGCGGACGAAGAGGGTCGGGAGGTTTCCATGTTTAGCTCGTTCTTTACAGGTATGATCGGTGGGCGACGAGCGAGAAGTCAGATGCTGATCGTTGGAGTGGACTCGCAGTTGACGCTTTCCATTGGGGTGTAAGTCTGACTGGCTCTATAGGGCGCCCATGCTAATCGTACAATGCGATGTTGCGGTGTGCTCATCATTCAGAACGTGAGTCGCATTCTCTATCCATCTTGACTCCATCACTAAACTACTTCATTCGCTCAGTTTACTCGATTTTTCGTGAGCCCCTAGACCGACAATAGGAAGCCTACACCAACGCTTACATCTCGTTTTCTAGAACCATTCTTGTGATCCGAACCTAGTCTTGAGTGCTGCATATTTTGACGTGAGTGGTGGACTCCGCGTTCATCCCTCGTGCGGATCGCTGACCACTGGAAATTTGGCTTTACAGGACTTCGATATCCGTAAACCGAGGTACGAGGGTCTTATTAGTAGATGTTGCTGTCCATTGACGGGCTTTGATTTACAGACTGGCTATCACCGCCAAGAGGGACGTCAGGAAAGGTGACGAACTTTGTATATCCTACACCGGTCCACCAGACGTAAGCGCCCCCTTTGCACCCACTACAAACCCCTGACGCCCCTCTGCAGGACGAAGAACTCCCACCCATGATCGAAACAGACGAACAGCTAACCGCACGCACAGGCGGCCGAAACGAGGGCAAGCGAACGGTCGTCAAGAAGCGCAAGGGCGGGACGGCACACAAGCAGAAGGCGACGCAGACGCCGGAGAAGCTGGAGAAGGGGCGGTGTCAGTGGTGAGTCACGAGCTTGTCCTAGCGGTGCAAAGGTCTGTGCTGATTGGGTTGGGGCGTTTGCAGTGGCGCCAAGAATTGCATGGGGTACATGTTCAATGCGTACTCTGGACGCTAGTTGTTAACGAGGGCTGTGATTATGACCATCACGCATTCCATGTCAAGCGCTGCCAAAAGCCCAGCTAGCCTTCCTCGCACTCAACGGGACGTCCGAGAACGTGCCTTATACCTGTGGCGAGATGAGTGTGATACGAATACAGTGCCGCAGATACAACCGGTCCCAGTGCCCCGGGGCACAAGCCTACACCCGTCTCCCCTTTGTCGCTGTGGCATCGCCCCAGACGACCTTGTCCTCCGCCGCACTGGCCTACACCGACATCGACCCCCAATGGTCAGCACTGTTTCCTCTGGACGAAGGGGCAAGGCTTACCGCCAACTTGTCCCGCATCTCTTGCGAACTCGCTCGTTGCGCGCGAATCTCGTCGACCTTGCGTTTGAGATCCGGTGCGAGTGCCTGCGGTACAGATGTTGCGTGAGAGGGAGGGTATGGGTCACTGGGGAAGGCGTACGTTGTAGAATTCTTCTTCGGACGGGGTCGCTACTGTTTATGTGGAGGAATCTGTTCAGCGAGATGTGTGGGATATGCTGGGTCAGGATACTGACTACGCATGATTCCGTAGCCGCCGGCGACCACTGGGAGTGTACGGGGGAAATGGTAAATACAATGCCTGTGTATCCCGCGGAGTATCGCTTACATGCGGTACTGAAGAGGGCGAATCTGCGGCAGAGGGAACACGATCAGCTTTCGCAAATGCAAGATGGGATGGTGGGATGAGACGTACCTGCCCCAAGCGATAGGTGGTGACATGTTGTATAGCTGAGGTTGAAGTAAGCAGGAGTGAAGCAGAGTAGGTGATGAAGCAAGGTCGATCGATGAACGACCAGCTGTAGAGGTTTCACAATTCTAACGGGACAGAGTTGGTTGGCTGGCGGGACGGGATGACGTGTGCAGATATTGTAAACACCGGGGGTGATGGGACGTTGTGTCGCTTCCTCTTGGACTCTTCTTCTGAACCAGTGTCATGCAACGAACGTCCGCCCAGGCCATTCGACGCGCCACCAGCATGAACCGCACACAGCTCACCGCCGCCCTCGCGCGCGTCTCGGACCCTTCCTTTGACTCGGTCGAGCTGTTCCATACCTCGCACGCACGATGGCCTCTTCCCCGGGACGAAACACCCACAAACGGGATCCATATTGCCGTCTTCGATTCAAGTTATAACCCGCCGACGAGGGCCCATTACGCGATCAGCATGACCAGCTATCCTCCCCCGGGGTTATCGAGTTCTTCACTCGAGACACGGCACGACTCGGAACCGTCAGACGACCGGTACACCGCACGCCTTCTACTCCTGTCCGCAAGAAACGTGGACAAAACGTTGAAGCCCGGGGATGCGACATTCGACCAGCGGATCGAGATGATGCACCTCCAAGCGTTGGATATGGAGGAGGATCCTTCACGCGCGTCGGACGCGAGCAAGGGGAACGTCGCGGTCGGGGCTCTCAATCACCCAACGTTTGTCGGAAAATCGGATATCTTGCTTCGCTGGTTGAGGGAGCGGAGGTTTCCGGATCTTGGGACGGGGCAGGTGCCGGTGCGGCTGACGTTCTTGATCGGGACGGATACCCTCACGCGGCTCTTTGTACCAAAGTACTACGAGCCTTCGCCCCGCCTCGGGGCAACGATGGCGGAGCACCTCGCGAAATTCTTCACGGCCGACGGATCGGACATTGTCGTCGCGCACCGCGGGGCCTCGCCCCAGGCGCGGGGAGAAGAAGAACTCTTCATCCAGCGGTCGGACGAATGCCGTGGTTGGATCGAACGGGGAAAGTTGAGGTTTGTCGGGCCAGGGGAGATTTCAGCCGCGGAGAGGGAGATGAGTAGTACGCGGGTGCGGAGGGCTGTCAAGGCCGGGGATGAGGAGGAGTTGAGGGCGTTGGTGGGGGAGAGGGTGAGGCGGTATATCGGAGAGGAGGGCTTGTACAGAGAGTGATGGGATGTATATTGTGTATGGGGAATTCCATAGATTGGAGCGTTGCTCCTGTAATGCTACCTTTTGGAGGCCTGTCACAGACGCTCGCCCAGGCTTAGGCAGCGTTAGATGAAGGGAGGACTGCAGCATTCGATGAAGCTGTTTGTCTGTAATCTGAGAGTAGCGAAAGCGATAATAGAGGTGCGATCGGCGTGAGACATCAGTTGTAGTCGGGCTAGAAATTGAATCGTCATCTGCTCTCTGCCACTGTTCATTTCAGGACACGGCAACGATGGTGAGATCTCTGATTACCCCGCTTGTCCCGACATTGACGCTTACCCCCTGCAGAACAACTTCCTCCCCCTCCCTGCCAAACTGGCAGAACCTCTCCCCGACCTGGGGGACAAGATCCGCCAATACATCCAACACAACTTTAAAGACACGCATCCTGATTCCTTCAAGCATGATATTGCCGAGTTGACAAAGTTGCGCAAGTCGTTCATCGAGGGCAATCAGGGGCCCGAGGTGCATCGCGAGGTGGTGACGGGTTTGAGCAAGTGAGTTGCCAATGTCGGAAAGTGTGTTTGGAGAGTTGACGTGTTCGCAGGTATTACGCTCAGGTGACATTCCTGTCGACCAAGTTTCCCCCAGACGTGAGTTCTACCTTCTCCGACCGTATGAACGACGACTCAATCTAATCTACCGCACAGATTGGCCTCGAATTCACCTACCATCTACCATACCCCGCGCCCTACACCTTCAACTCGGACCCGACGATCAGCCTCGCATCGCTCACGTATGAACGGGCCGCCGTGCTGTACAACCTCGCGGCGATCTATGCCAGTCTAGGGGCCGCGGAGAATAGGGCAGAGATCGAGGGGATCAAGCGGGCTCTGGCGTATATGCAGGTATGTATAGAGACCATTCCCCTCGTTTGACCGTACTCATTTAGATGTACGAACTAGAACGCAGCAGGCGTGTTCTCCTACATCCGCACCGAACTCTTACCGACGCTAGAGCGGGAACAATCCTCTCACTCCCTTACCACCGCCAAACCGACCTCCATGGGCCAAGACATGACCCCGTCCTTTCTCGGCGCGCTCGAAAAATTCTGCCTGGCCGAGGCACAAGAGTGTTTCTGGCAGCGCGCGGTGCTGGAGAAGTATAAGAATGGGTTGATTGCCAAGTTGGCGATACAGGTGGGCGTTCTGGGTGTGGCGTGCGGGGCAGGGCTGATGGTTGTGCGTGCTAGGTGTCGGAGTATTATGAGGCTGCGTTGACGACGGCTGCGGAGGGGCCAACGCCTTCGGCCCATTACTTTCCTTCGGTAAGCTATGCCCTTTGATACGCCTATCGACTCTCAACTTTTGAAATTTTGTCGCAGTCCTGGACGTCACACGTCACCGTCAAGCGGTATCACTTTGAAGCCGCGGCACAGTATCGGCTGAGTATGGACGATCTGGAAAAGGGCAGGCAAGTGTCCTGGGTCAAGTCCTGCGATGGTGTATGCTGATATTTGTTTCGGCGGGTAGGTACGGTGAAGAGATTGCTCGTTTGCAGTTGGCGGAGACGATGGCCAAGAAGGCTCTGGACGCCGTCAAGCCAGGACTGAGCGCGGCGGTCACCTCTGATCTCAAGGTGCGTCCTCAAACGTTCGAAATGTACATTCGCTTATCGCCTTTCTCCTCAGAGCCTTCAAGGTATTCTCGCCAGCTCGCTGAAACGAGCAGTCAGGGACAACGACCTCGTCTACGTCCAACCCATTCCGCCGGCAACACAGCTTCCGCGCATCGCACCGGCTACGATGGTGAAACCCGTCGTACCTGCACCCGTGGAGAATAGCTTGAACTGGTTGATGCATGAGGGTGGTGGTGCGCTGTTCAGTGGACTGGTGCCGTATGGTGTACATTTGGCTCTGAGTGCGTAGAGGGCGTTTGGCGTGCAGCCCTGGAATCGCTGACATATCTCTGATTCTCTAGGTATTTATGATGACAAGAAGGATACACTGGTGCGAACGGAGCTACATGCGAAACGAGAAGAACTGGACGCCCTGGCAGCAACGTGAGTACTGGACCTTTCGTTGCGGACGATAGGCTGATATGTAACGAATTCGTAGTTCACTACAGTCGCTTGGGTTGCCGGGTTCCATCACCGCTCTGGAACGGCCGACTAGTTTACCGCCAGCTCTACTGCAAAAAGCGGAAGAAATCCAGATGCAAGGCGGCGTGGCGAAAGTGCAGGCGCTGTTACAGGAGGTTTCGAGAGTCGCTCGAGCGAATAATGATACGCTCGAAGAGGTAAGGCATTCCGAGGATGTCCGATGTCGCACGAAGCTCATAGGGGGCAAAATCGCAATCTCAGGTATTTGACATTCTCGATCAAGAAGCCACGGAAGAGGAAATGCTGCATGAGCGTCATGCCGACATTGCACACTTCCGTCCTCCTTCGCACGAGGCAAATCAGCAGTTGGTCGAACAGGCTGAAAAGTACCGTCAGACTTTGATCCAAGCCAAGAAGAGCGACGGCGACGTCTTGACGAAATGGCAGGAATGGGTCAACCTGATTGGGGTCTTGGCAGGAGGAGAGGTAAGCAAGGTTCACTCCCCATTCTTCTGTAATTTCTGACTAACATAATTCCGAGTATGTAGGCGGCGCTGGAACGATACATCCCGTCATCCGGAAGAGGCAACCCGGAGTCCGATATGACTCCGACTACCAGGTCACTTCGCTCGCTCCTGGAAGATCTGGACGACGCGCGGAATGATCGTGCAAAGCTTGTCGCGGAAGGGCAGAGGATCGCTCAGCAGGATGATATCCGCTCCGCAGTGGTGCAGGAAGCGGCGCGGCTGGCGCACGGCGGATCTGGAGATGTCCAGACCGAGTGGTTTGAAGGGATCTTTGAGAAGGAGCTGGAAAAATATCAAGCTCTGATAGAGGAGATGCAGGCACAGGAGCAGAAGCAAAACAGAATCTTGGCTAAAATCGAGGTTCGTTATCAGCTGGAACACTGAGATTCCCATTTAGTCTTTGCTGATGCACCGGCACAGGTGAAAAATAAGCTATTCCTGCAGGAGAAGCAGGAAGATACCCGAGTCAAGCACAGAGAGAAGAAGCTGCAGGAGATGGAGATGGCATACTGGAAATGGCGGGAAATCGTAGGAAACTGCGAAGAGGGAATTCGAGTGAGGGCAGCGCAGACCGTTCCGCTGAGTTGACCTCTGACGCACATTGGGGTTCAGTTCTATAATGGCTTCGCCGAGCTCCTCGCAAAGTTCAAGGAGACAGTTCAAGGCTGGGTGTACGGACGCCGATCCGAGTTGAGGTGAGTAGAGATTGTTGAACTCCGTAGTCAATGACTGACGTGGAGGTATATCAGCTCGATTATGGCTCAATTACAAGCCCGTCAGGAAGCAGCTGAACGAGCTGAACGCTCGCCTTCCCTGCCCGCCGAACCTGAGCCTGAATCTTATATGCCAGAGCATGAACCTTACCAGGAGCAGACGCAGACATACCATTTCCAAGCGGCTCCTCAGCTCCCCTCCGCACCGACATTCACCCTTCCTCCACCGAACTCGTCCGCATGGCAATCCGCAGAAGACTTCTTGCCCCCGCCGCCGACACATCGGCCTTCTCAGCATGCACCACCGCGGGAACCGCCAACACAGGCGATGGCGCATGTATCGTTGGATTCACCAGCTCCGAGGCGAAGTACACGTAGTGCGAGGCAGACGGATGAAGGGGCGAATCCTTTCCAAGCAGGCGGGTCGAGGCGGAAAGGTGGAGGCGTAGTGTGAAGCCATAGTCAGCAATTGGTACAAGCGGTCGTAAACAACATATACACCGAGCTGTCATCAACGCAGCGAGAAAAGGCAACGAGAAGAGGTCCGAGGCCATCTATGAAATTGAACTGAGGTGACATATAGCTGCAGGCTCTGGGATAGATCAAGTCTAACTGGTCACTCCCCTCTGTTTTCGCCGCCGCTGTTGGCATTTCCCTGCGGCGGTTGGGGAGCAAGTCGAATCTGTTGCAATTCTCGCTTGCTGCATCACTCATGCGTCTCCCCTCTGATGATATAGCGGACTTGCCGCCTAAGGAAGATCGGACCACCTTGACCAAGCTAAGCCTTCAGATTATTCCACAATGGTAAATTACGCGTCATAAATGCAAAGACAGCTTTGTAAACAAACGCGTTGCGGCGATCACTGACTTCAAGGATGAGTAGATCTGTCGTTCAACATATACTTCCCTTCACGAAGACATCTGCTCAAGCACCATCCAGAAAGGGGTGCCCGTACCGAACACGCGACATGCAGGAAGAGAGTGCGGAAGATAGCCTGCTGGCCCAACGGCTGGACACGATGCGGAGCAACTTTCAGGAAGTAGCGTGAGTGCCGCGCAACGATCCCATGGATATCACCGTAAACTGACATTGCTGGATACCGCCCAACAGTGTTGCGTGTGGCGAAGTAAGGTGTCACTTGGATCCGTCCGAAGCTTTGATGACGCTGGATGAGTCGAGCACATATATCGAGAGGGAGAAGAGACAGCGTCGAGCGGAAGTGGAAAAGTGTCAGCATGAATTGGAGGGTCAGTCTATCACCAAATCCGGCTTTGATTGCAAGCTCCTGCTAAACATACCGCACGATACATATACAGAACTGCGCGAACTACTCGCCGTGGCATCCCAAAGCGCACTTCGACCTTCCAACCTCCCATCCATCCAACAACACGAACAAGAACTGGCCAACCTCGAGGCCGATCAGATCACCAAGGGGAAGTGTAAGAACGAGATCGAGGCAAAGATCGGGGCCAAGGAGATGGAACTGGCTGGGTTGAAGGATGAGATGAGGAATGTGGAGGAGTGGAACGTCGAGCAGGATGTGACAGGTCTCAAACCGGAGAGTCACGGATCAGCGTAAGTTCGAATAGGCGATCTAATGCAATGGTAGGATCTTGTACCGGTGCTGATTGATCTGATCACGTTCACAGTCTAAGACTCGTTCTCACGCGCGAAGCCGGGTTCAAGCTGATATCCGGAACAGATGGACAGGAAAAGATGCAAATACGTGAGTGTCCGTATGAGGAACCGAAACCGCGGGACTGATATGTCTGGATGTCTTCCAGGGAATGACAAGAAGGCGGATGTCTTTTACGAGCCGATCAAGGCCAACGTGCCGAGGTATGACCTCACGAACAAGTTTTGGCAAGCCGCGGGCTGTTGAGAGAGGGATGGCCTGATGGATATTGTGTGGTACCTGTATCGTTCGTCTTTGTATACCGTTGTATTTGGATCGATATCTCGCACGAATCCCGTCTGCAAGATCTTATTGAGATCCTGGACGAATTCTGTGCGCATGTATCTGCCTCTCCCGCGACTGTAGCCGTAAACACTCTTCGAGTATGCAGATCCAGCGCGCATTCCGCATTGGCGGAACGAATAATAGTAACTGGCGTGACGCATGTATCGTCTGCACCCGCACCCTACAACCCTGAGACCATCTACTTTCGCTTCATCTGTGAACGCTTGCCCTGACCTATAGAGATCGGAACCGATGTCAGCAAGGAACGATGCCGTCAAGACCACTTGCGGCTTACCCTTCTTTGGTGGCCCTCGACCCTCTGCTCTGCGCGCTGCAACCTCCTTGACCCTGACGATCTCCGTAGGATCCCTCAACCAATCGTACGCGACATCCGAATGATCCACCTCTTCGAACCCGAACGCGACGTCCCCCCTCGTAGATGCACCCGCCTTGTAATCCTTGACGGCGCGGACAAACATGTCCTTGTCGAAATTGACGAGTTTCGAGTCCGGGTTCTTGGGATCCTCGGTCTGCCACCACGGACCACTCTTCATCGTCGGCCGTCCCTCGATGCGGAATTCGGGATCCTCCATGATTTTACGTAGCTTCGTAAGACTCGAGGTGCCCTCCTTGATCCGCTGCGCGTAGGTTTCCGTCCCGCGGGCGATATCTAGCGCGGGGGAAGGTGTGATGTAGTCGATCATGGCTTGGCCGCGTAGACGTTTCTTGAGGTACTTTGCACCTGTCCGCACGGCGGAGGGGTTGTAGGTCGTTTGAAATACTTGGCATCGGAGGAGTTGCAGGGCTTCTTGGGCGGCTCGCGTTGGGCGAGTTGATGCCGAGGCGACGGACATGATGGGTATGGTTGTGGGACTTGTTGGTGATCAAGAACAGAGACCACTTCACCTTCGTGTCTATGTCTGAGAGATCGACATCCTGAGCACCCTCTACCCGGGTCACGTGAAGATGTCTTTTCTACCGGTTACGTAATCTCAGTCGTCATGTCGACTCGAATTCGAGCTTCTCTAGATCTTGACCATAGTCTTTAGTCCCAGGATCCCTGTCCCCAATCTGCAATACCCTTATCGCTCATCACAATGTTCAAGAAGTGAGTGATACCTCAATTTGACTTTCGTTCGCACCACTCACCGCTTCCGCCCGCTCCAGATTCAGCGTCAGGGACGATGTCTCTAGTTCAACGAGCCTGAAGTCCTCCGTCCAGCGACACATCCGCACAGGATTCTGCGAACAAATCCCATTCCTCAACCTCCCCGCATACTCGGACGCACCCAAAGCCGACTCGAAGCCGCAACCAACAGCCGCCGAGCCGAAAGAGGAGGAAGCCGAGGAGGAAGTGACCAAGTCTTCCGGCAAAGGTGGAAAGAAGAAGGGCGGCGGCAAGAAGGGAGGGAAGAATAAGGGTGGAAAGGAGGAACCGGAAGAGGCCGCGGGGGAAGGGGAGGAGCAGCAGGTGCCGGTGATTGATGAGATTTGGCCGAAAAAGGATGCACTCGGAATCAGCAAGTGGTCAGTACTGTCGCAGCTGGTGGTGGAGATGAGCTAATATTAGTTTTCGTTATGTAGCAAGGACCATATTAACATCTATACCCTGGATGGCGTGCCCATCCTATGGCAGCATTTCGATGGACCGTTCATTCCATCACTGAAGATCCTGCATAGATGTAAGCGACATCCCGACGGATCGAGTCACCGAACAACCTCTAAACCCAAGCTGACCCGTCGCTTTCCAGACCCGGCGATGCTGCCGCATGTGCAGATAGATAGAGGAGCTATCAAATTCCTGCTAGCGGTACGTCCCAATACTCTAGAGCCAGTCGCACTGCTCACGCTTCTTCCCATCCAGGGCGCCAACATGATGGCACCCGGTCTCCTGTCCAAGGGTGGGCATCTACCAGATGGCCTGCCAACGGATACGGTCGTCGCTATTCACGCAGAGGGTAAGGAATCAGCCTGTGGTATCGGAAAGCTCGTAGCGAGCAGTGAGGAGATCAAGAAGTCGGGCAAGGGTATCGCTGTGGAGGTTCTCTGTTACATTGGGTGCGTTGCGTGTCCTGTTGTGTTGAACGACGGCTGATTTTTTTGATGTCCAGCGACGACCTGTGGCTACTGGAAAAATTGACATAAATAACCTGTATAGGTGGTCTATAGGATAGCTACAACTCTATGGCACAACGAGGCATTTCACCCATCTTCACGCATCCGGCTCATCATCGTCCTTGGCATGATACACGTCCCCTATTCTCTCATGGTCGACTGTTCCTTCCCCTTGATACAGGAGTACTGCAAATCCGCCCGCGACGAGCCCCGCTCCGCATAACGTCCAGAAGGGAATCGCGCGGGCGAGGTAGACGGCGTCGATGAGCGCTACAAGGCCGATCGCGAGGAGGTTTGCTACGCTGGCTGTGACGGGTCCGAGTAAGCCGATGAGGCACTGTGAGTAAAAGAGCACAGGTCAGACGTGAAGGCAAACGATCTCGAATGACTTGCCATGAACCCAGCATTCTACAAGTGAACGGGTCAGCCTGTCTCCACGTCGTTTACTCAAACCGACTCACATATGTGGCGCCCATCGTGCATATCACCGCCACCAACCCAAAATGCCCCCACGGCAACTCGAACTCCTCCAACCCCGACCAATGCAACAATGGAATCGGGATCCAGAACAACACCAATGTGGCCACGCCGATAAGCGAGGTCAGGAAGTTTGCATGTAAGGCCAGCGGAAGGCTTGTCCGCGTTTGCGTTTCCGGGTCCTGTCTGATGAGCGGAAGCGAGGACGAATTGCGGGCATCGTCGTTCGAGAGCGCGGGTCTCATTGGCGGTCCGGAGACGGTCATACCGTCTTCCTCCGTTCGTACGGCTTCGTAGCCACTGACACTGAGCGGCTGTTCTTCCCCTCCTGTTCCCAAAGGTCCCGCGACGCCCCCGTGTCCCTCGGGCAGGGACATCTTGTAGATGACTTCATAGAACCCGAGGCAGATGGCGCCGATGAGCATGATGAGATCCCCAAGCATCCGATGCGGGGGTTCTTTTGTGTCGGTTTCCGCGTCGGAGGTGTCGTGTGCGCCCGAGTAGGTGATCACGGCTACGCCGAGGAACGCGACGACAATCGCGGTGAGTGTCAGGTGGGAGAGCCGGGTTTTCAGGAGGAGGAGGGAGAAGCCGTATGTCCAGAATGTGGCCGTGGCGTACAGGGTTGTGAGATCTGTTGTGCTGTTTGGATGATGTTAGAGCTGACATTTCGGATGTTGAAGGGAAGAGGACTCACCCTGTCAATGGCACGGCTGCATACCAGCAGATTGCTGGACTGCACAGGGCAATTAAGGATCAGCGAGAAGCAAGCGGAGAATCAAGGGGTACTGACATCGACAGTAGCGCTGTCAACCATATGATCGTCCTTCCCAGTCGATAATGGATCTCCTTCTTTTGGTCCAGCCTGAGATCGAGCTGTGAACGATAATCTCAGCTTTATTGGCATTACATGTAAGAGGGGATTTCTGTGACGTACCTGTTCAGCTGTGACTTTCCGGATGTTGCGCAGGTACACCTTGATTGGTACATGCGGCCTGAAGAGCCGTAACAGGAGGAGATGCGCCGGGAAGATGATGGTGAACACCGAGTGCGTTAGGTAGCTAGATACCGGACTTGATTAGGTTTTGAGATGTGTTGGGTAGGAAAGGAGCTCACAAGGTAAAGTACGGCTTGCTATAACCTCTTTGCATTCACCGCAAATCAAGTCCGCAACGCTTCGATCAGGACTCGAGTCCGATTTTTCCTCTCACGCAAACCGCTCACCTTTCTCGGCTGTCAAATACTGTACGCAAACGTGTCAGATTCAGGGTAAGATAGCAGGTCAAAGACAACTCACGTTTGCGAGCTCTGTCTGCGTTGCGGACGCACAGACGATAAGAGTCAGGACGCCCAGGGAGACGAGCTTCTTGTTCCGCGAGAGGTCCCGCATGGCAATACGTGACGAAGGACTTGCCCGGGATGCTGAAGAGGCAGTATCGTGGGAGCGCAGGAAGTACTCGACCTCCGCTGAATAGCTTGTCGAATCGACATCTTGGATTGATCGAGAAAGGGGTCAAGTTTCAGCGACCTCCACTTTCGCGCTAGCGTTTCAGAGGTGAACCCTGATAACGCGACATACAGACATACAGCAAGGGGTTTGGGGGGAAGTAAGAACTTGAGCCCATACGGTCTCTTAGCTTTGGAAGCAATTGTAAAGATAGCATAGTGGGATGCGTTCTGTAAAAGGACAATCCCGCAAGCTCGTTGAATCCCTCGCCACAAGAAATGAGAGTCATGACCTGTTACGTTGCCCTTCGTAGTTCACTTTTTCATCCAATATACTGATGTAAACATTGAGCATGCAAGCGGTCAAGCGATATGCTGTCGAGTCTACTTTCAACGACCCAGTACTGGCGTCAAAGCTATCCGAACCTGCATGCAGGAATGACCATGTCTTCATTTGTGCCTCACTATAACCCTCTGGCGAAGGAGACAGCCTGACACCTCCAGATCTATCCCTGTTCTCAGGATCGTCTCACAAGTGGTCGGATTTCACATCGTGCTGCAACCCAAGCCCGTCCACGGACGGCGGACAGATTGAGCCACGACGGGTGGCGAGTCGTTCAGTCCGGATGGCCACATTTCGGCCTTTTCCACGATAGTCGAGGTATCGCAGTCAAGGGTGCAATCTGCTTGGTCGGTCGTTTGCGCTTCGACATGCTGAAGAGGGCGATCTGACCTGGTCGACTCGGGAGGCAAGGCTTTCGCCGACGGCTTGTTCAAGAGCGCTTCCGAACCTTTGGAACAAGTGGATGCCTGGACCTCTCTCACGATGGCGACTTGCCCAGCGTCAGACGATACCGCGCCGGACATGTCTGAAGAGCGTCATTCTAGAGAGTCAGCGAAAGTCGCGCCAGGAACATTAGATGCACGCGCTCACCCGACTCTGCGATACGAATCAACGATTTCCCCCCTCGATGGACGACAGGTTCCAGGAAGGGGTCCGTTGTGCATGTCGGATGTTTCGCTTCCAAGGAAGCTGTTCGCTGCCCGATAGCGGCCATCGTGTGTAGTAGTATCCAAATCAATCCGCGTTAGATGGAAACGGAAAGCCGAAGGTCAGATCTAAGCCCAAGCCTACCACGAATGATCATCGCTCTCTCTACTTGAATTTAATCAACGCTCTTGCTGCCTGTCCAAAGCCTTGCGAGACCAAGTCATAATAACGGTCGAGTTAGTAGGCTGACTGAGCGTTCTTCACCGCCTAATGATTTGGTTGATGAGCGACGATGCGAGCCCGGCTGAGTCATAGAGGTCATAGAGATCAGGCACGCAAAGGCCCCTTGTCGACAGAGAAGCTGTCCACAGAAAGCTCCCGGCAGATGGATTGGCGCACACTGAGCAAACCCTGCAGTATCTTCTCCTGTTTCTGTATGTGTCAGGACACATTCAGACGCAACCTAGCTCGATAATCGGTCATACAACGTGAACAAGTTGCCACTCAGTACAAGAAAGGTAACGCAGAGACTCAAGCTAATCCCCTGATGTTCCTACGCTCGTACACCGCTGGTCTGCCCAGCATATCCCGTGAAATGCGCCTCATTCGATGTTTCCGTCTGTTGCGTTAGAGGTGCGTCTGATGGCATTCCATATCTCAGGAAGCCAAGCACGACAGGTAGCAGACTGTTCTGTCGGCAGATGAAAACGAGCTCTTTGCCCGTATGCGACTTGTCGCTTTCCTCCACGCTGATCGGCAGAGTCCTTTTCGGGTCGACGTCTTCCACGACGGGTACGTCACGCACCGAGGCTGAGTCGTCAAACCGATAAGTATGCTCGAGAGCGGGTGAAATATTCTCTCGCAAAAAGTTTTGCTGAAATGCGGGTTGTCGCAAGCTTGTTTGATCTGCGAAACCTGTCGGATTCGTAGTGGACAGCCGTCGACTGGGTGTGGGCGCATCCTGCGCATCCTTCTTGACTCTTCTTGACCCGCTCGATTTTGGCTCTTTGCTGGTATCGAGGAGGGATGATTGGAGGACTTTGATACTGATTTGATCCGCGAGTTGCCGCGAGGCACTCGACATGACGGCGGTGTCTTTCCAATTCTCCTTTGCTTCTCGCGTGCGCGCAATTAATTGCTGCAGGATGTCGAAAGTATTTACTTTTGTTTCTGCGTCTTGCAAACTGTATAGGTACTTTCGTTTGACGCCGAGGTGGTTTTGGAACGTCAGGTGGAAGATGTGCTGCATGAAGGACCGTTCCACCACAAACGTGTTGGAATTTACGAGATGGCCGTAACAAGGTCTGCGAAAAAGCTAGTCAGTCGATTCCAAAGAGGGGATCGAGATCAAACATACGCATTGGCTCCCACTCGTCTAAACAACATGGTCCGCAAGCCATGTCTCTCGCCTTTTACCCGGAAAGATGCAACCGTTCCTTGCGAAAAGTCGAGTTTGGGAGGGTCAAAGCTGAGCCCTTTGCCGCTGAGTTCGATGGAAAAGTGAGAGTCCGGTTCGGGAATGCAGACTTTGATAGGCTCGGACCAGGCGCCGTGCGATAGTCGCGTGGGCAGACGACCTGGAATGACGGTGATTGCCCGTGAATGTTGAGCAACATCGGTGGTGCGAAGCGATTGCACGAGCGGCATCTGCTGGATGGAGTTGAAAATGTCGCGCAACAGCTCTTCTGGCAGGACATGTTTCAGGTCTTTGCTACGAGATACCGCAACGAATTCGTCCTCCGATCCCGCGTCGAGGGCAGCGAATCCCAGCGAATGGGCAGGGTGCAGCGCTTCGTTAAGTTGAACGATTGAGTTTACCAGTGCAGCCGTCAGGGAAGCATCGGACGGAATGCTAGATGCATTGGCGGTATACCAGGCGTCTGCCATCGCAGAGAGGAGTCGCTCGACCGCGGTGCCATCCTGCGGCAAGCGGATGGCAAGTAGGAACATGCGGAGCGCTTGGTCGATCGGAACACTGCCAAAGTGGAAACGCTCGAGGAAAGCTCGGAGCAAGTTTTCTCTGAACGGCGCACTGAGGTATCTTCCTAGCTGTTCCTTGTCCAGTTCCGCCGTCTTGAAGAGGACGCTAGCCAGGGTCACCATATCGCCATGCAGGCCGCCTTTTTCTTCCAGTAGACGGACCGCGCTGTCTGGATCCTCGGCAAACAAGTCGATGAATTGCTGAACGATTGGGTGTCGTTCTGGCGCTGCCTCTCCTTTGCCATGCTGTTGCTGATCGGCTGCGAGCTTCAGATGTTGCAGCGGAACGACAGATTTCACTGAGAAGTGGGTGTCGAGGGAGATGCCGCTGTCAGTTTCCGACGCCACAAGGGGTTTGGCGATGACAAGGATGTCGCTGAATAGGAATAGGTAGCGCTCCTTGACCGTCTACACGCCATCGTGCATTAGCTTGTCTTCGGCGAAGAAAAAGTCATTCCAGAACTCACGTGCGAATTGACGACCTGCCTCACGGGCAGGCTCATCACCAGCCTCCTCGGCGGATCATCCAGCACATCCGGCCTGGCATCCGGCGCCAAGGCCAGCACCGCGTTCAACTTGTCCATCATTCCAGACATCGAACCAGGCAGTAGCCGTTCCCTTACCGACGGTCGGCGCTGTGATGGCTCGGACGCAGGCTCCTCTAGGACAGCATCCGGTGCAAGACTCGGACGATAGACGGTTGCTCGTTCGTCGGCGGACTCGATGACAGTGGATACCGTTGGCGATTCTGACGCAAGTCGAGGGCTGGCTGTACCCCTTGAAGTATCCAGTCTATGAGCCATCGGCCCGTCTGGCGTCGGACTGGCGCGTGACGATAACATTTCCGCCGCGCGCTGTCCACCGAATGAGATAGGCGGCGCCAGTGCCATTCTGGACGATTCCCCATCCGACGGCTCGGCTTGCTGTTTCTCCCGCTCCCTATGCTCCTTTTTCCCCGTATACCGCTCCAAAATACTCGGCTTCCGCCTCATGATCATATCGCCCAGCGACGGTCTCCTCTTCTCCCCGCTTTGGCCGCCTGCCGCACCTCCGGCTGCACTTCCCTGCGCACCGGCGAAGAACGCCTCGGCGAGCCACGATTTCTTGCCCACTACGCCGGCGGAGCGTAAGGGTGTCTCCTCGTTCTTTGCCGTGGGTGATGATGCGCCCGTACGGCCCGAAAGGTCGTAATAGGACGCAGCGGCAGACGACGACTGACTCGCGTTCAACCCGGCATCCGGCAACGAAGCCGTACTTGTTCCGGCCAAACCGAACCCAAGTCCCGCACCAGCCATAGTCGGCACAAGCGAATCCGACGCCTGCTGCAACAATGGGCCAGGCGTGAACCCCGCAAAGTGTCCACCTCCGCCGGGCATCGGCGTCGGCAGGAACGGCGAGAGCTTGGAATTCTGCAGACGGACATCGTGTGGATCCGCCGCAGGCATCGGGCTCGTCTGGCACGGCAGGAGTGAGTAGGAAGGTACCATGTTGCTCGTTGATGCGTTGAGCGGCGTCACGCGTCCGCTATATAGCTGCCGTGGGGAGCTGCCGTTCTCGTCGGTCGCAGAGGAGATGGACTCGTCGCGGCTCGTTCGGTGTTTGCGCCACGTATCGCGAAGACGATTGATGACGCCGCCGGAAGTGGATCCGTGATCGTCGTCGCTCGGCAAGCCTTGAATTTGAGAATCATCACCGACGTCTTCCCACCTAGATTTTG
This sequence comes from Naganishia kalamii, assembly GCA_022813745.1. Classification (NCBI taxonomy): domain Eukaryota; kingdom Fungi; phylum Basidiomycota; class Tremellomycetes; order Filobasidiales; family Filobasidiaceae; genus Naganishia; species Naganishia kalamii. Next base: position 398,408 of record JAKLLX010000008.1, read on the forward strand.
CTATCAGCTGAACTCTATCCAACACCGTTCGGATGACTCACGACATGAAACTCCCCGGCCTGGACCGATCCACCTCGTCCCCTGCCCGAGTCATCTTCTCCGTCACATCACTGCGCGCATCTCCCTCCAGCTCCTCTCGCTGATCGACATCAAAGTGCTCAAAGTACCCCTCGGACTCCTCCACCTCTCGCTGATTGTCAAACTCTCTCTGTGCTTGCTGCTCCTGCCACGCGCGGAGGTCCCCGCCGAGGTCAGTGCTTTCCCCGTCCACGCCGGCGCTCTCCCTGTTGCCGGGGAAGTAGGAGGAGCTTGTGCCGCTCATCACGCCCTGCGGGAAGCGGGACATGCTGTCTTGCCGACGACCTCCGACGTATGAGGCGCCAAAGATCTCTCCGAGCGCCGGGGCGAGCGGCTGCGGTGGTTCGGCATGCGCCGGGGTTTCGTCCGCAGGGGAGATCATGACGGGGATCATGGATGACGAGGTTGATGATCCCGGTGTACGGTCCGCCGGGTGATGGGCTTCGGACGCAAACTGCTGCGGTTCGTGAGTGCGCGGCGTTTCGCGCTGCTGATCTCCTATGTCCCGTCCGAGGGATAACCCGGAATCCGTCAACGTATACCTCGCCTGCGGAACATCCCGAACGGGAGAATCGAGGACTTCCTCCCCTGTTTGACCGCCCACTTGTCCTTCCCTGTGCTCCATCTCCCTCGCGGCGACGGCAGCGCGCAGACTCGCATTCCTACTGAGGTGCGCATCATACTCGAACACGGCGGATCCGGCGTCGGAACCGGCTGCCGAGGCTGAGCGTGCCGTTTGACGTGACGCAGAGCGTGGTTCGCCGAGGGCGATGGGTTCGAGCGCGATTCCGGGAAATGCGGAAGGCGGGTGTAGTTGTATCACCGGTGCTTGGACCGCCAGAGTTCCCTCTTGCTGCTGTTGTTGCTGCTGCCGCGCAGCCACACGATTCCCCAGCCTCTCCATCATCCGTCGCCCGACTACACTCCGCCTCTCCAACCCGCCCCCAACGCCCGTCCCCTCTTGATCCCCTCCTCCGGCAGTGGCAACGGTGTTACTCCTCCCCAACGCCGGACGTCCCCCCGGACGTTCCCCCGTGAGCCGTTCGAGAGCCTCGAGGCGTGACGCGGCCGAGTTGGCGCGTTTTAGTTGACCGAGCTGGCTGAGTGAGAGGAGTGGTGTGGTGTTCTGGTGCTCCATGGGTGGCGTAGCGAAGCCGAGAATAGGGTATAGAGACGAGTTTGGTGTAAACTCGAGTTCATGTGCGTTTCAGACACGGTCAAGTGAGTCGTCCAGAGTCGGAACGCCTAGGGTACGTCCTTTGACGCGAGGGATCGTCGGCACTGCTTCATGAGCCAGTCCCGCCCGCCAGAGGTCCCCTTGACGTGACCACCTCGCCGAGTATTAGTACAGCATAGAAGAAGCCGAGATCCCTTACTCTCGACGAGAGTGGAGATACATGTGGCCTGATGCAGCAAAGTGGCAATTGCTGACTTCCATCCCGTCGCGGAAGGACCATATCTCATCGAACACGGCATGCGGGATGGCGGATTGCCGGACTCAAGGTACGACCGTACACATCATGTAATCCTTCCCGACTTTAGCTCCTGCCCATACAAAGACCCTAGTCCCTCCCTCCACGCAGATCAATAATCTCCAACGGATCGCCCTGCACGAGCGCAACCCGGCCCCGCTCCGCCGAGCCCTTGGTGTCCTAGCAGCGTGAGCAACAGCAAACCGTCAACCAAGTCAGTCACAAAGGCGTGTAAATGAAGGCTCACAGTGTAGACACGATCGTGGTCCGGATGGAACCCTTGCTTCGTGCACACCAACACCTCCTTCAATCCCCTCGGCTCGATCAGCCGGAAGATCCCGTACCTATCGAGACCCATCAGCGTCCCCTCCTTGCCCCTAGGTGTGCGACCCACCCGTTGTTCTGCGACGGCGCGCAGACGATCGCGATCGCCTCGGGCAGCATCTGTTGATACGACGCGTGCGTGTGCAAATCCATCGAGGACATGAAACAACTTTGCGTCGGGTGCGTGTGTATCTGCAACGAGCCATCAGGTACCTGTCGCACACGGGCGTTGGTCGAACGTACCCATCCAAGACAATCCAGGCCCCGTTCGAGGGAGACGGCCAACACCTCTTCCTCCTGTAACATCGCGCACGTGTCCCCCGTCCCCGTCTGCTTGGGCACGACCAACACCTCGACCACCAGCTGCGGGATCCGGCCGTACTGGAGGCGCTCCGTGCCGAGGAGTAGGCCGAGGGTCTCGATCCGGCGCGAGGTGTTCCGCTGGGCGAGGGCGAGAAACTGGGCGATCAGGTGGGCGGGGACGCGCATGGAGAGGAGGGCGCCGGTCGTGCGCCGGGTCGTCGGGTCCGGGGCGCGAAGAGGGGCGTCTGCCGTGCTTTGAGCGTTACTTTGGCTCGAATCCGTGCGTGGCGGATCGGGCGCAGGTGATCCCGATGGGCTGGGCCGATGTGCCGATGGCTGGGCGTACGTCCGTGCCGAGTCTCCGTTCGGACGGGGTTGCAGCCGCGCGTATTCTATTGGTCGACTCGGTACCGGGGGAGCCGGATACCCGACTTGCATTGCTGAATGCTCGACGATCGGTCCCGCGGGAGGCTGGTACGTCCCCTTGGACACGTAGTCCCTGACGTCGGGCATCTTGGGATACTCAAACGTCCGATGATGACTCTGGTATTCCACGTCTTCCCCCTGTGCCTTGGGTACATCACGCACGGCAAGCCCGTGCATCGCGCCCGAGAGGGACTCCCCGCGTTCCCTCCGATGCCGATGCCGATCCCGCGTGGTATCCGGCGACGGTCTCCCCGTGTCGGGTGACGGTCGTGCCGCGCGCTGCGCCTGTTGCGCCGCGGTGATTTGGCGCTCGATGTCGTGCTTGACTTTGGTCTTTAACGCCGCGAGGTACTGGAGGTACTGTTCCCCTGTCTGCACCAGGATCAGCGATCGTTCTCGGACGAGCCGGAAAGGCTAACCTTGGTCAGCTTTTCCTTGTCCTGTCTGCCATAGGACGCTTCAAAGTCCGGATGGGTCGGCAGCCGCTGAATGATGATGCTACGCGGCTCTCCATCAGCCACCACAGCGAGGCAGAACATCGAGACTCACCTCGCAGCGCGCGCCATCAAAACGTACGCCATCTCATTCTTCCCGGCCTTTTCATACTCGAGCGCCCTATCCCTCAGGGCATTAACGGACGTCAACCATCTACCCACAAGTCAGCCCAGACACTATGGAGAAGGGGAACGGGACGTACACCTTCAACGGGTACCGCGTCGACCAGTGGATCCCCTGCTCGGCCTCTTGCGCGAGCTCTTGGATGGTGCGCGGACGGTCAGGCATGCTGAGGGGTTTATCGGGGTTGTTGGGAGCTGCGCATGGTGACGAGGCGGGGTAGGAACAATGACTGAACTTGACGAGCGTTGAGTGCGTAGAAGTACCTCGAGGATCTGAATGGCAGCACGGCAGAGGTCGTGCATAGCATTCATCATGGACCCCTTTACACAGCGCCTCAGCTTCGGCACAGGATGCAAATTACACGGGCGTGACAGGCTGTAGAATCGCATTGTAGGCTCATTTTGGTCTCCACTTCGAGCCGGCTTGTAAAAATCATGTAGCATCCGCTGTTTTCAGCCGCGGAAGCACCCTACGTTATGTGGACCGAAAATGCCAGCCACGCACGAGCCACCGATCGACGTCACTTGTAGACTTCTTGTCTTACATGGATCGAGGGGCGAATCGTGCTCGTGTGGATTTTACAACACACGTCACTGGAGGGCGTGTACGCTGTTGCTCTCTTCATCAACACTACACCGCGTACGCCTGCCCAATCCACGACAGAGTCCACAGCTGACCTGCTTTTGTAGGCCTCTGTTCTTACGCCCAGCCGATCCACTGCCTCGAGGATCTACACCTCGCAGGCCACCTCGCGCAAGATGGTGAGTTTCATCCCCTGTTCCCCCTTCCTCCGAAACCTTGGCTGATGTTATCCGGCACGGCAACAGAGCTAGTCAAGTTCACGTCAATCCAATATTCGAGTTACAACGGATGGGAGTGGTGAGTATTACAATTCTTCCTTCTTGTTTCTTTGCTGATACATCTGTTTTATTTTCTTGGTACTGCAATTTTCCTTTGTCCTTCGAACTACTTTGTCCCCTTGACAGAAGAAGATGACGCATGTGTGTAAGCTCATGTGTTAGGTCGGGATAGCGCCACGGTTGACTGACCTTGTCTCCTTTCGTTCATCGGCTAGACGGCCCCGCCTCCCCGACCACTGCATCTCGGTATGCCCTGAGCTCTGCGGACGCTTGCCCAATAGGTTGGTCGTTGTCGTGGAGCCTTGCGATCATGTCGTTGATGTCCAACAACCTTTTAGTCCACCTTGCCAGCATGTACTCGGCACGACGGATAGTAGAATGAGGTCGGACGGGCTCCATCTGATGGAATCGACGTGCTTTGGCGTACTGCTCGTAAGTGTACCTTTCCCTCCACAACCTGTCCTCCCAAACCTCTACCTCGTCAAGCGACTGCTTGAACAACGAGTGCCAGGTGTTCTTCGACTCGCAAAACATCCCGCTGATGAACATGTCCTCTCCGTAGGGAAATTCCCCCAACTCGTCCGTCGGTCCCGACACCGCACCAGTCGTTGCGGCAAGAGCGTTGACCGGTGCCGCCCCGGCGATGTCGTTACCTGCAGGGAGGGCCCCGATTGCCGATCCACCGTTCGAAGGGGTGGAATGCGCGAGCTGTAAAGCCCGAACGCGCGCCGCAGTGGTGGGAGTGATTTGCGAAAGGGAAGGTGGATTGCCGGCGCTGATTCGGGCGGTGGGCGTGACTGGGACTATGCACTCGACGTTTCCGGTGGCAAGGTACGCATCGAGAGCGGCCATGTCAAAAGGCGGCGAGCCGGGATTGACCTCTTTTTCCTTGCCTTTGCCAGATGGGTTGACCGCGCCCTGAGCACCCATCGCCGTATCAGGCGACGAGTTGACGACGGTCGGGGAGGAGGCCAACGTCGTTGCGCTAGGCGTCGACGAAGAAGGTGGGTTTCGTGCTCGCATCGCCAGGACCTTATAGACCGGGGTGCGAGTGGAAGCGGCCGCGCCGTTGCTGATCTTTGCCTTCTTCGGCTCCTCAGGTCTCGCCTGAGCGGCGCTGCGCTTCTTACCCGCGTCAATAACGGCGGTCTCGCCTGTGGTGGTCGTATCGGCGATGGAGGTGAGTGAGTCTCGATTGGAACCGTTGATGAGGGGCTGAAGGGGCATTCGCAGTTGGACGGGAGACGTGTCCAGAGGCACAGTCGGGGGACTGTCGTTCGTCTTGCGTCGCGGAGAGATTGCCTACCCACGATTCATCACGTCACCATCTGTCCAACGATTGCAACACTCCGATACTCACGTTGTGAGACATTCTCAACTTTCGCGCAGCATCGCGTGCCGGTCGGAGGTGCCTGGGACAAGGTTGGGCTTCGTCCTCATCGCTGGTGTTCCACGGGCCGTCGCACCATGGAGAGGGAGCCTCGCGAGGTCGAGCGATGCGGGTGGAAGCAGCCGGAAGAGGCATGACAGTGGATATTCGTAGTGATGAAGCAATTCGGATAAGGAGGCTGGGACGTTCAAAGGGTAGTGTGGAGAGGGACTACGTCGTCGCGCGAGGTAAGTCATATATACCGCCTACCATCGATGAATACCAAATTAACGATCAGGGTCTAGGAATAGGATGACATCATCCTGGAGTTCAACATCACCTGACGCTCTTCGGATGCAAAACGGGACTTATCAATTTATGACTTGGGGATCTCGCTGCGCATCGATCAAGACTCGTCCAGTCACTGGCGTATCGTGAAGTCTTCCTCCTCGATAATCGGCGGAGTGTGAAATACGGACGAACGTCACCGTCAAGGGCACCGCGGGCGGCCCATCTGCGGGCAATGGATATTTCAACAAGGACGCTGGCTGGATCAGTGACCTCGAGTTCTCAAGAAAATCAGCAAGGGACTCCGCTGCCGCCTCCCGAGCCACCGCCGAGATGGTGGGAAGTCATACCTGATGTCGAGTCATACAAGGATCGGCCCAAAGGGTCCAACAAATGGGTGCGTTCGTCTCTCCCCAAGCTTGTCGTGCACTGGACTGTTTCTAACGTCGTGTCGCTTCACAGAATCAGCTGGCTCGGGGGTACTGCCGGTGCAGCCGCTGCTTGAAAAGAACAACAAAGAACCCCTCCTGGTCTCCCTCAAGACATATTACAGGCATGCTATTGCCGAACAAAGGAAACGGAACGCCACCGATGACGTCGGCATGGGAGAGACGGAATCTCGACCTGTCTCACCTTCACCTCCGGCGATCGCGGATACCGAGGAGTCGGGACCTCTATCACTGTCGTTTCCTCTCACACCGCTTGTGGTGGAGGACGAGTCTCTTCCTCGACTCAATGACCTCCGGATACCCGGAGATCGATCACCCGAACCACCAGCGTTGTCGCATTATGATCTCTGGCAAATACAACGACAAGCCGCCACAGCCGCCTCCAGTGCAGCCTCCGAGCTGCTCAAGCCCGTTCAGTCTTCTGCCTGGATGGACTTCATCGAAGACTTTGTCGACGCGACCGAACCGATCGACCAAAGTCTCCTTCTCCCTCTGTTCGAGGGGAAACACGATCCCTATACGCTATCAGTCGTGGAGAAAGTCATATACGGCACGAACGTTGCGCTAAACGCCCAGTGGAAACTATCTCAATCCGGTATTCAGCTCAACATGACCCAGTTCTGGAACGTGTTCAACTACGGATTATCGTTGGGCCAACAAATGGCTCATTCCCAGTACCAGGAGCGACCGTCAATACCCCGGCCGATGTCATATGACACTACCCTTTCGGCCGTTCGAACACTCCGAAGCGCTGAAAAGCACCTCAACCCAAATCTCCAGGATGTCCTGATCATCCATGCCGCGTGCACCAATCGCCTGTGTCAATGGGTGTTCTACGACTGCCGCCGAACCGGAGATTTCAAGATTGGCTCGACGTGCAGCGTTTGCAAAGTCCCACCTGACGGAGAGAAGAACGTGGGGTTGGTACCGTACCCTCGGATGCCGCTGAACACCGCGCTCAAGCGATTCTTCGCTATCGAGGGAGTTGAAGAGCTTTGCGACCAGGCCGAGCGTAGGCGAGAACGAGACGAGGAGTTCGACCGTCAAACTTTCCCGGGAATGAAGATCTACAGGGACGCGTACAACGGCTCGGCGTGGGGGTTGCAGTCTTCCACTGGACAGGCGATACCGGATGGTCCAGACCTGGTCCTCCGAACGAACCTCGCCTTCGACTTCTACCAAAACCCTCGAACCAGCAACGCAAGATTGCAATCCGTCGGACCAATCCTCGCGGTTGTCACCAATCTGCCCCTTCAGCTTAGGGGATCATTACCTCTGATGCTATTGTTAGGTATCACTCCAGGTATGCGAGAAAGATACTGGCTGTCATTGTGGGATGCACGCTGATTTCGACATCTATCTTGTCTCTGCCGATAGGCCCCGGCGAGATTCGAGGGAAGCATATCTACCACTACCTGCGACCTCTGGCAGTGAGTTGCGACAAGCTCGACTCTTTGGCCTCCTGGTCCAGACCCCCAAGCACCCTGAGGGCCGAAGGATTTACGTGCAAATGGGAGCCATATGCTGCGATTCACCTGCACGATGCGCCATGACAGGGACCCCCTGGTATACTGCCATAGGCGAATTCTGCGTCCGATGTACGTGCGTCAAGAGGGATCTACTCAAACCAGAAGGTGAGCCTTTGCGGATGCGTATAGACCGGTCGGGCGACTGCTCACAGTTCTATTAGGTGCGACGTGGACAGACAGGCCAGCCTTCAAGCATGCCGGCAAAGTCTACGCAGAGAGGACTCGTTCGAACGCTCGTATCCGCCAGGCAAGACAAGAACACGACGAGCAACAAGCGGAGATGCAGCGAGTGAATCCATCATACCGGCCCATCGGCTTTCCGGAACAACAGCGGAAAAGTTTGTGTAAACATAGGACACAGGGACACGCCTGCGCTCTCGACATCATCCCTTACTTCAATAAAGAGATAGCAACTACGCTGGATCCAATGCACCTACTCTGCACCGGCATAATCAAATTATACTTCAAGCACATCATGTATGAAGGCGACAAATACCCCGTTGTGAAACTCGACGTCCTCGCCCAACCCTCGGTGAACACGGGGGCCTCGACAAGCGCCGACGATGTCACGTTGGCGGCGAAAGTGGCAGCCCAACGACAAGCTGCGCTTGACGCCGATCCCGATGCCCAGATCGAGAGCGAGGCGTCGGGCAACGAACTCTCCGCCAACGACGATGTATCCAATGCCAAACCCCCTACGAAGAAACGCAAGCACGGTTCCCATGGGCAAGATAAAACACAAGCCAACGAAGACAACGGCGTTCAACCCAAAGACCGCAGTAAAGGGAAACGGTCAGAGAAAGACAAGGGGAAAGATAACGGCAAACAGAAGGGGAAAGGCAAAGAGAAAGGCAAGGGGAACGGCAAGGAGACGGACAAGGAGAAAGGAAAAGATGGAGAGAACAAAAAAACCCATTCTCTTCTGAATGGTACGAAGGAAAAGAGGTTTCTTCACGACCTTCTCAAGAAGGTGAGTCTCTCTGCTGGCTTCCTAACTTCGGGAAGAATACAGGGCTAAAGCTTTGATATTGAAGGTCATGCTACCTCCTGGCGTTGAGCCCATCACCCCCGGATCTTTTTTCGAAGGCGCCTCCGGAGCTTCCACCGCAGCGCAATGGAGAACATTTGCCAGATACTACGCCCCATATGTGCTTGTGGAGTTGTGGACCAGAAACCAATCTCCGGAAGTTCGTAATAGCGACGAGTACAACCCACGCCTCACCGACCATGAGCTCCGACAGTTGATGCTCGTATGTCAAATCACGATCATCGCCCTACGGCCTTCGATCAGTCAGAAGCAAGTTGATGCACTGCGACCGTTGATCAAGGAACTCCAAGATGCAGCATACCGCGACCGGCCAACCATTTTTAGATGTACGAATATCCACTTCCTTTCGCACCTGCCGGATGATATCGAACGATACGGACCGCCAAACTCCTATTGGCTCTTCCCATTCGAACGGATGAACAAACTTCTCAAGGGGGCAAACACCAACGGCCACGCCAACGCTACGTCAATCATCGCATTCAAGTCGTTTTTGCGCCAACGATGCCTGGGCATACTCGGGACTTACGACTTCCCTGACGATGATTCTCCGGGAAGTTCTTTGGCGCAGAGCTCCGAGCGAGCCTTCCGTCAGGCAATTGCAAGCTCCAACAAAATCGAAGAGCAAAGAGACGCTCACTTGTGGGCGGAGCAGACGGCGGAGCGGCGCCATCAAGGAGATCGCCCGACACCGACCAGACTTACAATTCGGGAGAAGATGCCACATCGCTTGGCGGATGGTGACTTGCAACAAGTCTGTCGACTGTGGAATAGCGACCACAGCAGACCCTCCCGAGCACAACTCCGCACAACCACCGGGCAGAGAGAAGCTCCGGGCATGTTCACCCTCTCCGAAAACGTCGACAACATTACCAGCTTTCGAATCGGCCGGAGCTCGTTCGAAATACCCGATTTCAAAACGGAACTTCAGCCGGGACCCCTGCCGGCAGACGTCACCCTGTACCGCGGCGCCTTCTTCGAATGGCGTGCGGACGGCCACAAGTACAATCGTCTTTTCGCCCGGATGAAGTCGGGACTTTTGGAAAAGATGTTCGAGGTGGTCGGTGCAGATGCTGAAGGACACACCGAGCGAAGGGTCTTCATGAAGCTCCACTTCCTCAAACCATACGCTGTCCCTGATCCCTACAGATTCCGTGACCATATGTGAGTACTTCCTCATCCGCTCTCCTTGCGAGTTCTGATTTCCCTTTTCTGGAAGACCCGACGCGAATATCTGGCTTTGGGAGCCATATATCTTGCAAAGCGGCATACTGGCTCTCGAACCTGACAAGGGCGACTCATTACGTCCCCTCGTTCTCTATCCCATATCATCTATTCCCGGCCAGGATCAGAGCTCAACACTATGGGCTTGTTCCGGTATTGACCAGTACTGAATGACCTCGGTAAGCGTCATTATTCTTGTTTCATGTACCTGTAGATTGACGGAACGTTCTTTCATTGTAGCCGATCTGTGATACTGTACAGCAAAGGGGAACCTGGTGCGATTACATACGAAACCGACCTTCCAAACATTTCGACTGCCGAACCATCAACTATCGACTAGCCGAACCTCCTCGGGGTCTGCTGCAGAAGCGCCTTAGGCCTCCTAGCCTCCATCAATTTGTCGTATCTCTCCACCAATTCCGATTCTGCAGCCCTCGCGTTCGTCTGCAAGAGCTGCTGGTCCAAGGCGTGCAGCAGGTTCTTCTTGCTGAATTCGGGAGCGACGCATCGCGACTCCAGTGTCACCGCTGTGGTGGAAGTACCAGGGGTACTCGTCGTCGACGTGTCCGGAACCACGGGATCGGGATAGAGTTGTGGTTCCCACAACTTGTATCCTTCGACATGGCGACAGGCTTCATGGTCCACCATGAATCCCTAAATCACCACGCCTTCGCCATCTGGATCTGGGATCCCCTTGGTGTGTGGACGGATTATGGGCCATGACTTCGCGAAATTAACGTGTGCCCTATCGTAAGGTCCGCGGAAGCACGGTGTCGAGTTTTTGTCGCGGATAAACTCATCCAGTACCATCATCGCTTTGCGAAACTGGAATCACAAAGGTAAGCTGTCGCCTATCATCCGAGAACTCAGGCCTCACGCACCTCGAACTCCATCCACCAGGGATCTCGCGCCTCCCACATCGTACTCTTGTTGTATTGGGCGGTACGACTGGCGGCAGCTTTAAGATAGTAAAGCTCACGTTCGTCGAACTTGAGTCGTTTGACGTATCGACCCTCATTGTCATCTGATAGGTACTCGGACGTGACCGCATATTCGCCCTCCAGTGCCTTCTTCAACCGAAGATAGTTGGGCAAGCCGCGAAGCGGAGATTTGGGGATGGCCAGCAGTCGGGCATCGCGGATCTGTACACAACCTGTGAGTTCGATACGTGGACGGCGGTAGCTTCGCTGGACTCACGCGAGACTGTCGTAGCAGACGCCTATCCTTTCGGTTGGACAGCTCGGCCTTTGCGCGCTTGTCCTTGGACAATTGGATCTCGTATTGCTTCTGGACGTTCCACCAGTATGCGTCGATCCAGACGGTCAAGTCACCGTCTGCGTACGGCCGAGTGTCCTTGTACGTATCACCAGCGAGGTGCTCTTTGCACAGTCGGGCAACCTCTGCGCGGAAGTTGATCGATCTGATGCAGGTGCCTCTGAGGTCAGTGCCTTGTGCGGAAGATCAAACTGAACACTCACGAATTTGCCTTGAAATTCAGAAAGTTCGGTCGCCAAAACTTGACGTCTTTCGCCACATTCGGAGCGGCAGTGCCGGAACTCCCTTGTTCTTCACCACCTCGTTCTCCTGACTCGTTAACAGCAGGGGTGCGGAGGGACTCCGTGGCAACAGGTACGTCCGACCAAACGAGTTCATCTCCGTCTTGAATGACTTTCTCCACGTACTTCTCCTCTACCAGGATGTCGTCAATTATCAATGTCACTGGCTGAGCGGCATCGTTGTCGGATGGCTTGGGCCAGTAACCGACGTGTCCAATGGCGATGGGGATCGCGGGCAGTTCTGGCCAATGTGTGGACTTTGCGATGGTCTTTCCAAGAAGGAGAGCGAAGTAGTAGTGGATGAGCGCCTTGCGGAGACAGTGTGAGTAATTGCGAATGGCTTGTGCAGTTCAACAGGGAAACTTACCTCGATCTCGGCCTGATGAGGCTTCTTTGGTGCACGTGGTCCCCTCCTCTTCGGCGTCTGTGTAGTCGACGCGGCCGGAGCATAGATTGCCTGAACTCGCTCCACAACGTCGACGTCGGTGAGCAAGTCGAGAAGCTTGGCTCGAATACCCGAATTGATCGACTCCAACTCCTTCTTTCTTTCCTCCTCGAAGGCTCCGACCGCAGTCTTGATCCGATTGTGGATGTCGTTGTTGACCGCCGTAGCCACGACTTTATCGAGGTGAACCTTGCCTTCGTCCCCGTCGTACCAGTGTTCGATCTCTGCCCGAATGAGTCGGGTGAGTTCCTCTTTGATGTCGTCGATGGTGGGGGGATGTTTGGAAGCGTCTTCCAGCTTGCTGATCTGACCTCTCATCTGAATGATGCTGGTGTTACATTCTTGTAGATCCTTCGCCATCTGGGCCATTCCTGCTGCGTCCGAATTGGGATTCCGGTTCTCCTTCGACGAGCTGGTGAGTGTTTCATCTCGTTCTTTTCGTTTCCCCCCCTATTCGATGTTCCGAATTCAGCACTGCGAATACCAATGGTAGAACACTGACCATGATTGAATTGCAGGTCTGTTATGAATGGCTATGCAAGAGTTATGCCGGTGGAATGCGTGAGTCGACGCAATGAGGGAAACGCCGTATCTAATGCAAAATACCGGAACAGGATCGTTTATATAGCTGTGGGAAACGAGGAAGCAAGGGCAATAGGGCGAGGCGGCACGGGAACAGTGCAGGGTGCAGCGCAGCGGCAGGGTACCAGGAGCGGTGCGAATAGGGCGACGTGGCTTCGTATCGTGATAAGGCTGTAGAATTACGCGATGCGATGTACGCCGCTATTTCGCCTACATGGCACGAGCTTCCGAGGAACGTAGGCCGTACAAGACTCGTAGTAGAACCGCGGTAGATGCTCAGTACGATCTGCCGTAGTCGTTCAGTAGCTCGACTCCGATCAGCAGAAGAACCTGCGTGGAACGTTTCCGCGGGCTGTATGCTGCTGTCAGCAGACGACCGAGGGCATGAAGTACACTTCCCACAGGTCTGCTGACGCCTTGAGGCCGGGAGCTAGATTGTCTTCCTACAGCTGATGGAACGTAAGTGGGACAGAAGCACGGAAGGGCTAGGAAACATGACTACGTCCGCAACGCGTTGAAGATATGATGGAGATATCACGATCTACGGGACTACCACAACGCGTCGCGCGACGGTAGAGCGGAGCACTACGCGTCTAGGCATCGACCAGCTGACTTGTAGAAAAGCGGGGCCACATTATGTAACTTTCGATGTCGGATCCGCGGGTCTACGAACTTTTGAAGCGCTGTGTTAACTCGCTGCGGCGGCCGAAGATGACGTAAAGCGGAAGAGAATTCGAGCAACTTGATGGCTGATGCACTTGTGGTCGTGTTTGCATGAATTGTTGGCAGGATAGACACCATGGACACCATGGACGCTCAACAGCCACGCATGCATCACACCACAACCCACAAAGCCTAATGTTCGCAAACCCCACACGCAAACGCCACCGCTCCGTCTCCTCCTCTTCCGCCGACTCACCACCGACACTCCCGTCCTCAGGGGACCCGACGCGCAGCCCGACCCCGCACGACTCGGACTTTGAATCCCTCCCGGCGCACCTGGTGCACGGTGCGCCGAGCAGAAAACGACGGCGGAAGGATGTCGGGAGGGAGGAACCGTTTATCAGGACTGGGTTCGAGGATATGGTGTTGGAATCCGAGGGGGAAGAAGGGTTCCCGACCCCGCGGCAGGGGCCCGTCAACGGATTCCCGGGGTATGGACAGCAAGAGGAACTCGTCGATTCACCACCGACGTCGTCAAGGAATTACTTTACATTCCCGCAAAACATGAACCCGGCATTCTACGATACCTACCGCACCCGAGACGCCAACGAAACAGATCCACAGGGGGATACGTTGGTGGTGGATGACGCGGATATCGTACAGCCGCAGAGTGTGGAGACGCCCGATGGGGAGGCGCCGCCGCGGTGGAGAGCGGGAGGGAGGGGGACGGGGGATCCGGTGGTTGAAGATGTTTCGGATCCTGAGGCTGGTGGGAAGCGGAGGGGCAAGACGTGGTACGAGCCGGAAAAGGATCGTGAGTCCCCTTTCTGTATATCAATCTTGGCGTAAACTTATTCGCGAAATGCAGGAATCATCGTCACCTCCCTGAGCGACACCGAATCCGAATCCAGCCCCGAGCCTCGTACACCACCAATAGACCTCTCCACCGCGGACGAGATCATCGAACTCCCCCCGACAGACCGCCTGACGCAACCTGGTTCCCGCGGGTTCACGATCCACCCGACCCTCCTGAACCGACTCAATCGGATGTCCGGCGCAGCGGATCACGCAAGTAGTCGAATGCCGTTCCCCCCGCCGCCGTTTGGAGGACAGACACAGGAACGCGGGCTGATCCTCTACCGGACGCCCGGGCGGACGTTTAATGGTATCCGGCCTCCTGCCGGGGTGGAATCGGACGACGAGGAGGATAGCGCGGGGCGGTTTCAGTTGTTGGATGATGACCCGGTCGAGGAGATGAGTGTGGAGGATGGCGTGGCCGGGATGGAGGATGTCGAGCTGGAGCAGTCGGGGATTATGGAGGATGTCGATAGTATGGAGATTGGGTAGCGATGCGGGGATTGCGGAGTACATGTATGGGGAACAACAAGTTGTATAGTGACAGTCAAAGCTAGATCGGCATAGTAGAGGTCATCAATATTCAAGAACTGCACTGGCCGGAATCAAAAATAAAGTGAATCAAGGGTCGATCATCAGTTCATCAAGTTGATATATCAGGCAGTGAAGGTGGTCTATCGACTATCACGCCTTGTTATATCATCAACGACAGCCAAACATGGTCTCCTCCGCACCTTGAACCTATCGACCTATGATCCGATCCCAACGCTAGTTCGGTCCCGCACCCACGCAACCACACCCCTCACCATGTCCTCCGCCATCCCCGACTCGGTACCGCGGGCGTACCAGAACGAAATCTTCCAGCAGGCGATCCGGCGGAACGTGATTGCGGTCATGGGCACGGGAACGGGCAAGACGTTGATTGCGTGCATGTTGATCAAGTATATGCACGCGCTTCCCGTGCGCAAGGGGACGCAGAGAAAGGTGAGTTTGGGTGTTAGGAGGTGATGATGTGCTGACATCTTGGGCAGCTGTCGGTCTTTGTCGTGCCCACCGTTCCGCTCGTCTATCAGCAAGCCGACACCATCCGCGAGTTTACCGGCCTCGAAGTCAAGTCATTCTGCGGCGAGATGGGCGTCGACTTCTGGGACCGCACCAAATGGATGGACGAGCTCGACCTCGCGCACACGCATGTGATCGTCCTGACGCCGCAGATCCTGTTCAACACCCTTTCCCACGCCTACCTCGACATGAGCAACTTTCACCTGCTCGTCATTGACGAATGCCATCATGCGCGGAAATCAAACGCGGTTGCGGTCGTGTTTCGAGAGTTTTATCACACGATCAAGCAGGGGCAGACGAGGCCCAAGGTGTTGGGTCTGACGGCGAGTCCGATCTGGACGCCGGATAATCCGGACAAGAGTCTACACGAGCTGCAGATGATATTGGCGTCGACTATTATCGCGGTCAAGACCAACGTCGCCGAACTGGAGGAGCACGCGCCCCGGCCAAAGGAGCACGTCGCGTTCTACCGGCCGAACATTGTCGTCGAGAATACGGAACTATGGACGGAACTGAACGGCCTGCAGCGGGACGACTGGAAGTTGGATAAACTGGAATGGTCCAAGATCAAGACGCGGGCGAGGGTTGCCTTGACGGGCCTCGGACCGCTCGGGATGGACCTGTACCTCGTCAAGCAACTACAAGAGCCCGTGCGCGAGATCGTCAACGACGCCAAGATGGGCTACTCGATGGCGCCCGACATTGACCGAAAGTTGGTCAATAAGCTGCACGACATGTTGGACCCGCTCGAGGTCGACGTCGGCTCTAGCATCCCGCTCGACAGTTGCTCACCCAAGGTCCAAGCGCTCGTCGAGGTCCTGTCCAAGTACCATTCCGAGGCAACGGACACTTCGGCATTTCAAGTCATCATATTTGTCCAGCAACGACACATCGCGTTCGGACTGGCCGAGCTGCTGGGCAAGCTGGACGAGGTGTCGGGTTGGGTTAGCGTGCGGACGCTGGTGGGGCACGGGGCGAATGAGAGTGTCGCCGTTGGGCAGGCGTTCAACGAGCAGAAGCGGTTGGTCAGGGATTTCAGGGAGCAAAAGTTCAACGTCCTTATCAGCACGAGGTGAGTCGTCGCCGTGCTACCGTGCACAGTCGCTGATGGCCTTTCAGTGTCGGCGAGGAAGGCCTGGATTTCCCAGCATGCGCGCTCGTGATTCGGTACGATATCAACTCCACCATGATCGGATACTTGCAGAGTCGAGGACGGGCACGGCAAAAGGAAAGCGAGTACGTGGTCTTGGTGGACAAATATGACCCGAATCAGCTGGAGGCGTACCGCGTGAGTGGGGTGTATGCTGTTGGAGGGATAGTGACGCTGATTGCCTGTCCGCAGAAATACGTCGAATACGAGGATCTCATGGCCCAACAGTATCGTGGAGCCCAACTGAAAAAGGCGCCAACGTATCATGAACAAGAAATCGGCATTCATCCTCAAGATCAAGCACTTCGCCAACATTATCGTGTAAATTCCACCGGCGCACTCCTCACATTCGAGCGGGCGATCAGTCTAATCAATGAAGCATGTTCCTTGCTGCCGACAAGTGATGGTATCCCTCCGCCGGCACCCATCACCGACGTCGAAGAAATTTCGCAAAACATCTACCGCGCGCGGATCCTCTTGCCCGCTGCCACGTCTCTGCCAAAGCACAGGCTCGCGATCGAAGCTCGACCTCGGCGGACCAAGATGGAGGCGAAACGTGCTGCGGCTTTCGAAGCATGCAAGATTCTGCATCGGTACGGGCAGTTGAACAATTACTTGCTGCCGCACCGCGAACCTGAAGGGGAAGAAGCGGTCGATATCGACGGGAGACTTGTCGGCAAGGATCTCGATGTCGAGTCCGAAATCAAGATTGATCTCGTATGGGGCAATATGTGGAACTCAATAGCCAATACCGTCTATCTTACGCCAATATCAGTCGACGGCAAGGTGCTGCTTGGCTTGATTTCCGGCGCGCCGTTACCCAGATCCGTCAATTTCACCATGTGGAGCGGGAAACGCTCGGAAGAGAGGACGCGAGCGGCGGTATGCGGAAAGTCGATTCCGCTGGAATATACACCCCAGCAGGCGCACGACTTGTTCTACCCGTACACTCAGCGGGCGTACAAAGAGGTCATTGCGCACGGCAGAGTCTTGGGTGTCCAACTTGCGCTGCTGCTTGTGCCTCTTCATCAGAACGGCGGAATCAATCACGACATTCTGGAAAGAGTGTTCGATCCAGTCCCGGAAGACCCGGATCGTCCAAACATCGCCGCCAACGGACCCTACGGACGGCCTTATGCAATCGATCGAGTCCGAACGGATATCAGTCTGGATAGTCTCGCCAAGGATGTTCTCGTGGGTTCGGCGTCGATCGACAGGTCCGACCTACCGATGGACATGACGTACCGAGACTGGCTACGCAAAAAATACGGCAACTCGTCACTGCTCATGGAGACCCTGGGTGATGGATTGCCCTTGGTTGAGGCGATGCAAGTTTCCAAAAGGAGAAACAACCTGATCAGTGCGCACGATGCGATCAACGGTACAACTGTGTTCGCCAGAACGAGGGGTCCGACGAGCGAGATTTTCCCCCAGTCGTGGTTGACCGCGTCGTTCTTCGACTCCGAGTCATTCGATCATTTACAGGTAGGTGTGCTGTTTCCAAACCAATCACCTGTCGACAAAGACTCATGATGCCCTATTTCAGATGGTCCCCTCCGTCATCAGATTCCTCACCGACGTGGAACGGATCCGTCCGCATGCGGAACGAATGGGCCTCGGCAACGTCCATCCAGAATTGCTTCGAGAGGCCGTCACGCCACCCCAAGCGAATGCGGGTCTCGACTATCAACGTCTGGAAACTCTGGGAGACAGGGTACTTCAGATGTGTACGACGGTCTACGTTTACCACAAATATCCCCACAAGGACGAAGGCAAACTCCACGTTTTACGAAGGAACTCGGTTTGCAACCGATATCTGCGTAACAGAGCGGAAGAAGCAGGACTCGCCACAATGATCTGTTCGGAACTCCTTACGGTATCCAAGTGGGACTGGCCGACGGCGGTCATGGAGGACAAGTTGACGATCAATCGAAAATGGCTGCAAGATGGAACAGAAGGTAAGTAAGCCGGTGCACGGAGACTGTCCCTACTAATTCTCTGTCTTCTAGCTCTTCTGGGTGCGGCTTACGCAGCGGGCGGATGGGCAACGGCGTTAGAAGCAGGGCTGGCCCTTGGCTTACCATTCGGTGGAACGGTCCCCTGGACTGTGCGGTATCCCACGGCCATGCCAGTCGATACTCGAGAGACGTCGGACGTCTTGGAAATCCTGCAACGCAAGCTACGATATCGTTTCCGGAACCCCATGCTCTTGCTCGAAGCAATCACGCATCCCAGTCTAACGTCAGAAGACGTGCCAAGTTACAATCGACTTGAGTTCCTTGGTGACGGTAAGCAGCTTTCTGCTTCTCGATTTGACTAGCACTGAGACAACGCTTGCAGCTGTCCTGGATATGATCGTCGTCGAGCGGATGTATGCAAAGTATCCCCGTGCGGATCCTGGAGAGCTCACCCGTCGGAAGATGGCCATCGTTTCCAACGCCACTCTGGGCTGGCTCAGTGTTGTGGACCTCCAGCTTGCAGTACACCTCCAACACAATTCGCAGGCCATTCCGCGCCTCACTCGGCAAGCGATGGACATCTTCCGCAACGTTGATGTGCAAACTCTACTAAACGAGCATTGGGAATATCATCCGGCCAAACTTTTGGCCGACGTGGTCGAATCAATCATTGGAGCCATGTTCGTCGATGTTGGGCACGACTACGAGAAAGTCAAGAAGCTGGTACTGCCGCTCATCGACAAGCTCCTGATCGCATCGGATACCTGTCGGATCAATTGCCCAATCATGGAACTGATGGCCTGGGCGGGCTCGGTAGGTGTTCCTCCGTCTTTCCACGGGCCCTCGCTGATGTAGCTCCGCTTGTCGCAGCAATACAAATGCCAGAAGATCCGTTTCGAGTAAGGGTCTGTCTCGCTGTATGTCCCTTCCTCGCTGAGTCTATCTCCCTGCAGACAAGATACCGAAGAGCCGCGCAGGCCAAATCATCACCAATATCGGATCATGGTCCACGACAAGCCGTTGGTGGAAAGCATGGGTGGACCTCACAGCTACGGCGTCAAGTGCAACCTCTCCGTAAAGGCGACTAAAATTTTGAGAGATGATGGTGAAATGAACCGACACTGCAACTGCGACAAAGCCAATCTTCCCCTCAATCAGAGTACCGGCGCCAAACGCAAGGAATGCGACGAATCCGACGGCAAGGCATCTAAACACAAGAAGTCAGTCGAAACGACCGGAGACGACACAATCATGTTCGATTACAACGCGTATATCGAAGAAGCGGGGCGAGCAGATGCCACCAATGAAATGGATATAGGAGATCAAGCGGGTGAAGAGCACGATCCAGATGGCGAAGAGACGATTCCAGGCATGAATCTCCCTGGGTTCACCACGACTTCGACATATACGCCTCCGTTGAACGACGCTATCGATAATGGCCCGCCAGAGATCGCATCAACAAAAAAGGTCACCAAGAAAGAGAGTTTCTATGTCCAGACTGTGGACGGCAACATCGTTATTGACGATTCCGATGATGAAGAAACCGTGATACAGTCTCAAAACACGCGAATGAACGCTGGTCAAGCGAGAGGATTCGAGCAAGGCGAGGTGATCATCATTGATGATGACTAGAAGTGACTTGTGCATCTCATCGAAGAATCAGCATATAGATAGCAGCACGAGGAATAGACAGCTAGTTATATAGGTATACCGGCATCACGCGCAAACAACATCGCGCAAGTTGTATCACGGACAAATTATGCATGTCGTCGCATGTTACAACGCAGCTTCTCATGTCACATGATCAGGGACAAGTTCCGTCGTTCCTCCTATGGACCCTGATCCCGATCCAGGGCCGCCATCTCTTCCTCATTCAGAAGCCAACTCGGATCCACCTGTATGCAAAGCCACGCTTGTCAGAAATACTCTTCGGCATTCGTGAACAGAGAGGCGTACGTCTATTTCTATCGGCACCATATCCATTTCAGAGTCTGCCGTCAAGCTTGACTTTCGCCCCGCTTTCCCCCTTCCGACATCTTCGCTAGTCCGAGAACGGTCCTGCAGAGACAGCTGATGTGATCTTTTTCGATCGCTCGTGAACTTGTTGGCGTCTTGCAAGGTGAACCAGTCTGTCCGATCAGGAACCGTTTGTCTCATCGCTCCGGTGTTGGCCAGCACCTAAAGGACGGAATTCAGTCCAGTAAGACTCGCAACTCGGAACCAGTGCAGACCTACATCGGCGCCCTCGTTTCCTACTTCACCGCGATGCGCTCTGACATGCACGAATCGCACCCCGTTTGTCGGACCTCGCTGGTTGAGCAACGCCAACAGGTGAACGATCATGTCCTTGTTCTTTACTGGCTGACCGGTTGACGAAACAAAGTTGTTCTTGATCCAGTTCGGAAGGTATTGCGTGATACCTGAAGGTACTATCGTCAGCACATACGCAGGTATCAAGATTTGTTCGCCTTACAGGCTATCGAATACTGCGAGTCTGTCCGGACCTCCAGGGGTAGTTGTGGGAATGGACAGCTCTCTAACGCGCGGATAATGGCGAGAAGTTCCGCTCGATTGTTCGTCTGCATCTGACCTGGCAGCCTTTCTGCTAAATTCCTAGAAGATTGACCAACACACAAGACCACATAAGCTTGTGCCACGCCGTCGGAGAGGCGGAACAGACTCACAGAGTCCTCGCGTGCCCCTTGTCCGCCCACCAGATCCCACTTCCCGCCGTGGCACCACGCTGTCCGTTCCCGCGCGAACTTCCGTCCGTGTATACGACCAGTGCGCCGGATCCGTTGGTGATTGTGAAGCCTTGACTGCGGGCGAGTTGGCGATGGTGGTCGAGTTCTGGATCCGTTGATGGAATGTTGTTTGATGCTGTTATTCTTTCCCCTGGGTCTCTGGGTGTCTCGCGAATCGTTTCTGATACCTGGCTGTTCCGGGACGGCTCTGTTTCGATCCCGTTGATGAAATCTTCCGCTGCAGCCCTTGTCGGAAAGCGCTTGTATACCGCACTGTATCAATCGGAACATTAGCGTATCCAAGGGACGATCGAATGCAGAGCCACGCACCCCTGTATACCTTTCACCATCCGCTCCACGTCGGCCCTGTGGTTGAGATCAACATGTTCAGCAAATTCCCGCTGAGTTTCCAGAGAGCCAGCTCACCAGCTATCATACACTCCCGGCTTGAGCCCATCTTTCACCGCATAGTATCCCTTGGACGCCTTCTTCGCGGCTGCCCGCTCCGCTGCGGGCACGTTCGGTATTGAATATGGCCGAGATGCTGTGCTGGACGCGGTACCGACAAACGCTTCGGCGGCTTCGCGGGTGGGGAACTTTTTGTGTACCGCTCTGTAGTCGTCAACGGATCCATGAGACGGGAACAAGACCATGAGCCGTCGAGCGGAAATGCGATGGGTAGGGGAAGCGCACCCTGTGAAGCCCTTTACTTGCTGCTCGCATTCTGCCCTGATAACACGAGATGACCATATTCGTATGATTGAAGAGTGATGTACGGACTATCTGGACTCACCAAGTGTTGTATATCCCGGGCGCCTTTCCTTTCTTGACGGCGTAGAACGCCGATTTTGGCCTACATCACGAAAACGATTAGCTCAAAGAAGGAACGGACTATCGTCCGGGTTCTGCCTTGCGTATCCGATTTACATCCTCGCCTCCGCTTTACTCTCACCGCTATCAAGTCTCGCTTCGGCGTAGACACTTTTCTTCTCCGGATCAATCAGAAGGTGAATCCGGAACCGTTCAAGGAAAGCGTAGATCTGGGTGTTGCGCCGACGGGGAAGTTTGATCGGAACTCGTGTGATGTCGTGCAGGAATCCGTTTGCGGTAAATGTCCTTGTGAACTCGACGGGGGTGGGCACGGATCGGAGGGAAGGTAGCATGGGAGCGGCGTTCAAAGATGTGGAGCCATGCCGGAGAATGCCTTGGTGGTTGAATGCAGAAGGACGACATCAAGGTGATCAGACGTCCATGTTTCAGCTGAAACGCGGACGCCGTCAGGGGCTCGATCGCTCGAAGCTCTTTCTTCATGTGCGTTCATTTCTCGTCCAGCGTCCGAGGACTCGTCGTCAGGGTTGTACCTTGAAAGGATTTCTCCTCCTCATATCGCCGGCCTCCGAAACCGTTAGGCGATGGACGTCTTCCCTGAAGCGGTTGGAATGGCATCCTGCTCAGGATACAGGTCCCGACAGGTCCCGATCTGCTGACCTGGGAGCTGAACCCAGTGAAAGGACAGTTCAGGACCGTCCAGGACATCTCGCATGTCAAAACAGACTGGATCCACTTCAACCAGAGTCAGATGACATTGAACCTGAACCCCTCGCCACTCCACGGTAAGCACTGACCTATGGATGACAGTCCCACCATGGCAGGTGACTGATTTTGATGACCCGGTCGATTCTGGAAACGGCGATGAGACAGCTAGAACTTTCGAGGTGGAGGCGACCACAAAGTAAACATGAACAGGATCTTACGTATAGAGTGGCATTCTATATAGGAAAGGTGGCAAGTGGGAGGGAGCTGGACATAGCAACAGACCGCCTCAACCATAGCACAAGATACAATCATGCTAAGACAAGCTTCACAACGGACACTCCTCTCGAATGCGCGCTCCACAACACCACGCGTCAGCAACCCCCGATACCTCTCCTCGGCCTCGATCTTGACGTCTCGTCCACGCCTCACGCCAATACCTTCGAACCAGAATGTCGCCTCCCAACGCAGAGGATATGCCAACGGCGGCGGCATGCCCCCAGGAGGCGGCTTCGGCGGCATGCGTTTCCCCGGCGGTCAAGGCGGGATGAACATGGGCGGCGGGCGGGAAAAGGGGGAAACGCTCAAGCAGTACACGCTCGACTTGACCGAGATGGCGCGGGAGAACAAGTTGGATCCGATTATCGGGCGGGACGATGAGATCCGGCGGACGATCCAGATCTTGTCGAGGAAGACCAAGTCGAATCCGGTGTTGCTCGGAAATCCCGGTGTCGGCAAGACGGCGATCCTGGAGGGACTCGCGCAGCGCATCGTGAACAAAGAGGTCCCCGAATCGCTGCAGAACAAGCGACTCCTTACGATCGACTTGGCGAGTCTCATCGCCGGAAGCGGTATCCGCGGCCAATTCGAAGAGAAATTCAAGAACCTATTGGAAGACATCCAGGAAGCACAAGCAGACGACCAAGGCGGCGTCATCTGCTTCATCGACGAACTACACACCTTGCTCAATCTCGGGAAAGCGGAGGGATCGCTCGATGCAGGGAACATGATCAAGCCTGCCCTCGCGCGAGGGCTGAAACTCGTTGGCGCAACTACACTCGATGAATACCGGAAACATATTGAGAAGGATCAAGCGCTCGCACGGAGGTTCCAACCCATCATCGTGGAAGCTCCCAGCGTCTCGTCAACCATCACCATCCTCCGCGGCCTCCGATCCCGATACGAGACACACTTCGGTGTCCAGATTGCCGATTCCGCACTCGTCACCGCGGCCATGTACGCCGATCGATACGTCCCGGATCGGTTCCTGCCGGACAAGGCGATCGACCTCGTCGACGAGGCCGCCAGTGCGCTCAAGCTCTCTCAAGAATCGAAACCCGACGCCCTGGAGGCCCTCGAGCGGGAACTGACGGAACTACACATCGAACGGGAATCGTTGAAGAATGAAACCGACACCTTTTCCGTCGAACGGCTCGAGAAAGTCGATGAGCTTCTCCACCAGAAACGCAACGAGCGAGACCGACTGTTCAACCTCTGGGAAACGGAACGCGGTAGGGTCAAGGAAATCAAGGAGATCAAGTTGGAGATCGATCATGCCCAGAGTCAGCTCGAGATTGCACAGCGAGAAGGCAACTTTGAGCTGGCGTCTAGGTTGAGGTACTCGACCATCCCGTCGTTGAAGAAGAAGTTGCCGTCCGAGCATACGGGCAAGGGAGGGGAAAAGTCGGATATGATGATTCGTGATCGTCTCACAAGCGAAGATATCGCTAGAGTGTAAGTCGCGCGAGTGCAAGGGGGCTGAACACGTACTGACTTAGGGTTCCCTTAGTGTCGCCAAATCTACTGGTATTCCGGTCGAGAACCTCCGACAAGGCGAGACGGAGAGATTGCTACATGTAAGTAAAACAATTGTCCTTCGGAATCCAGCTTCTAAACTCACCACACTTGATCCACAGATTGAAGACGCCCTCAAGACCAGCATCGTCGGCCAAGACCAGGTCATCGATACCGTCGCGAACGCAATCCGGCTATCCCGTGCGGGTCTTCAGTCTCCGGATAGACCGCTCGCCAGTTTCCTATTCCTCGGGCCGTCGGGTGTCGGTAAGAGTTCGTTGACGAAAGCGATCGCAAGGTTCCTCTTTGCAGACGAGAGACGAGGATTGTAAGTCGATCTCTTTCGAGGCTTTGTACGCCGCTGACGTATCTTGCTTTCCATCAGAATCCAAATCAACATGAGCGAAATGAGCGAAAAGCACAACCTGAGTCGATTGACCGGTGCTACCCCCGGATACGTGGGCTACGAGGAAGGCGGCGACTTGTGCAATGCCGTCCGACGAAAGCCCTACAGCGTAGTCGTTTTTGACGAAATCGAAAAGGCTCATCCGGATGTCGCGAATATTCTGCTGCAAATCCTGGAGGAAGGCATGCTCACGGATGGTCAGGGCAATAAGGTACGTTACAGCTTTCAAGACGCTATGCGTCAATGTTGACACCTATTCTCTCAGGTCAACTTCAAGAACACCTTGATCGTTCTGACGTCCAACCTGGGTTCGATCGAATTCACCAAACCCGGAGCGACGAACGAAGATGGCTCCGTAACAGAAGCGACTCGCGGCGCCGTCTTGTCTCACGTCAGATCCTGGTTCCGACCCGAGCTCATCGGTCGATTGGACGAGATGCTCATTTTCAACAGTCTACCACGATCCGCCATTAACGATATCGTGCGCCTTCGAATCTCCGAGGTGCAGGATCGAATCGCCGACAAGCGCATCGTGCTTGACGTTACGGAAAAAGCTATTGACCACATTGCGCAGGAAGGTTATTCGCCGCAGTACGGTGCACGAGAGGTCGCAAGAGTCATCCGAGATAATATCGTCACCAAGCTCGCCCACAGATTGCTAGAGGGGACCATCAGGAATGGCGATAAAGTCACCATCGACTTTGAGGATGGCAAGATTGTTGTTCCGGAAATGCATGCCAGGGATGACAAGCAGGGCGAAAATATTCTTGAGATCATCGAAGAGGACGAGGAAGAGGATATCGAGCGTTCCAAATAAGGCTGTGTAGCGTATATAATTCTCAGAGTATCATACAAGTTGTAGCATTATCTTTCGCACATGTATCCCATTAGCCTCCCCATGATTTCCAAATACAACGTAGCCCAAGATCGTTTATGGTGCGAGATGGCCGGCGGCGTGGGCAGACGTCCGCGTACCCACCGCCTAAGAAAAGGCCACTCAGAACACGAACTGAGAAACACCGAGAGCGACTTCGGTAGCAGGCGGAGCGTCGCACAGCACTCCATCTGCCTTCACTTCATAAGTTTCAGGGTCCACTACGGAAGGTTGCGTTTTGTTTCAGTGACAGAAGACTCGAGATCCATCTTCGTAGATCACTTACCGCTCATCTTTGGTAACGAGTTGTTATGCTTCATGTCTCGCTTGGTGATTGTCCGACAATTTTTCACCGCTTCGGCGCGCTTCTTCAATCCATACGAGGCAATGGTACCTGTCAAGATCATGGCTAGTCAGTGAGAACTTCATCGCAGGGCATCCCCGAAGTTACCGTTTTCGATCGCCGCATTGCTCGACCATACAATTGAAGTCAAACCCGCTGCGGAGGGTTGGGCCGCCCACATCGGTCGACCATAAACTGGCTGAACCGTCGGAATAGACGCGTTGGCCTCACCCATCTATAATTTAGGAGGATTTGGATAAGACTGTGTTCCTCGCACCAACTCTGTGACATACCGTTGCCCAAGCGATCACGCCACCCTTGATGATCATTTCAGGCTTAGCTCCAAAGTTCTCCGGCTTCCAGACAACCAGATCTGCCAGACATCCGGTAGCAACTTGTCCGATGAGATGGGACATTCCGTGGCAGATGGCGCTACAGCGGTTCAAGGGTCAGTCAAACCCGCACGACGCAAACTCCCGCACGACCTACGGATTTACGGTGTATTTGGCGACGTATCTCTTGACTCGGTTGTTATCGCATCCTTCCGAGTCGCCCTCCAGCGGGCCCCTGACGTCCTTCATCTTTGAAGCGGTTCTCCATGTTCGAGTAACCACCTCACCTATCCTTCCCATCGCTTGAGAGTCACTGCTCATCATAGCGATTGCCCCGGTGTCATGCAGAACATCCTCCGCGGCGACCGTTTCTGCTCGAATCCGAGAGTCTGCAAACGCGATATCCTCAGGGATGGACTTGTCCAGATGGTGGCAGACCTGTTTCAGGTGATTAACTGCGATCCCGTCAGATTGTCAAGCTCAGGCCTCGCTTACCATCAACATCTGCCCAGTTCAAGTCAACATCGTCAGGTTTCGGTCGTGAATTTCTGTTTTCGCCACTTACATCGAGGTGTTCGTCCAACGTATTCTTGGCATAAGGGCGAGTGGGATTAGTCGAACTAGGCAGTACGTTCGGATGCTCGCAAACAACGATAATGTCGGGCGCGTGACCGCCACCTGCTCCTTCTGTGTGGTATCTACGGAGAGTTCTGATGAGAGGAAAGAGAGGGGGGGCGGGGGGGGAATAGATCCGACGTACGTATGGATGGTTCGCCCTTTAAATGCTGCAATAGTGCTTTCAACGAAGCCGGATTCGTTCAAGGTATCGGTATGGATGTTGATCTACCGGAGACGGGCAACGTTGAGCTCAAGCGTCGCGATCGACACCACTCTGAGCTTACCTGAACATCGTACTCGTCTCCGATCGTCAGAGCCCGATCAATCGTCTCCGGTGTCGTCCCCCAGTCCTCATGCAACTTCAACCCAATCGCACCGGCTTCGACCACGTCTTTTTGAGCCTGCATTTTCGCACCGGAATCATTGCCTTTGCCCGTGAATCCAAAGTTCAAGGGGATTCCATCCGTGGCAGCCATCATGGTCTTCATGTAGAATTTGCTCGATGTGCATGTTGTGGCGTTGGTTCCTGCTGAGGGACCGGTTCCGCCGCCGATGAGGGTGGTGATTCCCGAAGCGAGTGCCTGGTAGGTGTGGTGATCAGTTCAGAACACCGATTTCCACTCAAAGATCAGACTCACCTCTTTCCAAAGGTCTACGCAGATATAGTGCACGTGGGCATCAATCGCACCGGCCGTAATGATCATCTTCTCCCCGGCAATCACCTCGGTACTCGACCCGACGATCATGCCCTCCGTCACACCATCCATCATATCCGGGTTCCCTCCCTTTCCGATACCAACGATAATGCCGTCCTTGACGCCAATATCGGCTTTGTAGATTCCTGACCAGTCGATGATGAGCGCGTTCGTGATGATCAGGTCGAGGACGTCGGCGTCTGAGCGATCCGAGGCTTGGCCTTGGCCGTCTCGCAGGGTCTTGCCTGATCAGGCGATGGCCGATATCAGTGCAAGCCGAGCTACCGGGGCAGAGGAGACTCACCACCACCAAACTTGCATTCATCTCCATACACAGTGTAGTCGTTCTCCACCCGAATCCAGAGGCTTGTGTCGCCGAGACGAACACGATCTCCGGTTGTGGGACCGTACATCGACGCATACTGCACGAGTCCTTCGTCAGACACCACGAAACGCAAGCATTCGCAGCTTACTCACCACTTCTCTATCCATCTCCGTGTCCACAGTATCCTCCTCTTCCTCTCCAACACCACTGATAGCAAACCCCCCATCTTCCAACAACTTCCTGACCATCTTCTCCCCCTCCTCTGGCGACTTGTCTCTGGCCGCAATCGCAATCCCACTCCCACCGCTAACAAGCTTCGCCCCGCCCGTCTCCACAAGCGTCACGGTCTTCCGTTCCCCAGGTTCGAAGCGGACGGCCGTTCCGGCGGGGATATCGAGCCGTAGTTTGTGGTGGAACGCTAGGATTCGGTTGAAGGATAGGGAACCGTTTGTCTCCAGGAATGGGTAGTGGGATCCGACCTGGGAAACGCAGCGTGATGAGCCATGTCCTTGTGCATTGTGAAATCGGTATGTTGGGCATACCTGAATGGGCCGATCGCCTTCGTTGGCGACCTTGACCTTCCATCTGCGTCGGCCCGTGTTGATCTTGATGGGATCTTTGAGACAGACGACCGCTCCAGCTAGTTCGGCCAGAGGGATTTGTCGTGTTGGAAGAGGGAATAGGTCTTCCGAGGGAATGGGGAGGAACGAGCCGTATAGTGCATTCGCGACTAATAGCAGCTCAAAGAAGGTCAGTAAAATCCATGGGGACTTTATGGCAGACTTACGATTGCCCGAGTCTGAGCAGACAGGGTCGTGCACGGTGACCAGGAAGGTCCTGCGGTAACACGATAGACAACGTGAGATCAATCATACACGATTTTCCGCCGACTTGACACATACCCATCCTATATCGTAAGAAAATTAGCATCTTTTCAACTTCAAAGAGAAACCCAAGACCCACAGGAAAAGTCCCCTCAACCTGAACATCGTGTATCGCATGCTCCACCCCTTCCAACACATGCCGCCTACCCAACATCTCCTTGCCCAACTGCATCAAATCCGCCACACTGTGTTTCCCATCACGGATGAATTCCTGCAGCTGGAACGCTATGAGGGCAATGGCTTCGGAGCGATTGAGCTTGAGGCCACGGGCGAGTCGTTTTTGGGAGAGGAAGCCAAGGTTGGCGAGGAGGAGCTTGTCCTGTAGGGAGATTGGTCAGTACGGCGGTATTGTGAGGAAGGTTCGACTTGCCTGTTCTCGTGGAAGGAGTCTCATCTTGTTGAGTAGGAGGCAGAGATGCTCCAACCTTGTCCAGCAGTCAACCTCTTCTCCACTGAACTAAAGAACCCAATTCACCCAATTCGCATCGAGCCGACTCCTTATCTCGGAAGCAAATGATTTCCACGTGTCGGCCGGTATCATCGGCATATAGGGTAGCTTATTAGACACATAATCCAATTCTAGAGTGACGAAATCTTATGTCGAGCCTTGAATGCCTAGATGCCTGGAAAGTAAGCTCTGGGATGGCCGGGATGATTGTGGTTGACGTTGCAGCTTCAGGCGCAACGATCCCTGTGCTGTTCTCCGGAGATGAGCGGAATGCATCGGTCGCAAATACGGCGAATCACAACCGACTGCTCTCCGACGCTGCCTCGCGCGAACCATCCCTCACTCCATACCTCCACAGCCACTCCCCCACCCGCTCAGTCATCTGACTAGACAGCCGGTGTCCCACGCCCTCTTGCACGACCATCTCTTTTGCCCCTTCCGGGCCGACATACATTTCCGCAAACATCTTCTCCCCAAACTTGGGCGGGACAAGGTCGTCATCTTTGCCGCCCAGGATGAGGATCTGTTTCCCGATGTACGGGTTGACGGAGGGATCGCGGGACTGGTAGTCGACTGAGCACGGGTCCTCTTTCTCTACCAGTATCCGCAACGAATCAGGGAATGCCGGACCGACGAGGTCACGTTGGCCGTTTGATGGCGGGTTATGGGCGATCCGCGGGGTAAGGAGGGAGATGTAGTCGGGGCAGCCGATGATCGGGATGCCGAGTGTGACGCGGGGGTCGTCTCGGAGAACGATCCATGTGGCGTGACCTAAGCGTAGGATTTAGTACATGTCAAGTAGCATGTCAACGCGTCGACTCACCTCCGAGCGAGATACCCGTCACGGCGAACTTTTCAATCACCTTTTCCCCATTCGGGAACAGGTACGCCGGTATAAAGTCGATCAAGAAGGAGATATCGCGGGCTGTGCCTCGATGCATGGCGTACATGTCGATGCTGGCAAACACATACTGGACAATGAGCCTCGGCAGAGCAGGAAGAGAAGAAAAACTTACGCATGCCGGTCGTTCTTCTCAAACCCTTCATTCATGATATCATCTACCTTTCGCTCCCCATGATTGCGTTGGTCCTGCTCACGCATCAGCTATGGCTCGGCATTATCTACCAAACCGCGACTCACTAACGTAACAACTACCAACTCCCTCTTCCGCTTCCCACCTGCCTCCTTCTCCAGTGCATCAACCTTCGCCAGACTCCCCTTGACAAGCTTCTTCAGGTCAAACTGATGACCGCCTCGACCGTGCGTCGCGATGAGTACCGTCACGGGTAAGGGCGATGCTAGAGCGGCGGGAAGGTTGTAAACCGCTGTGTGAATGCCGCCCATGTTGATGCGTTGGTGCGGGATATCCCCGGCGTCGGAAGAGTTTTTTGGCATGATTGGTACGGAAGTCGTGGATCGGCCGTGCAGGAGTCGTGCAGAGTAGTCCTTGCGTTTCCGTTGTGGCGGAGGAGCAAGCTGAAGAGCAGACACGATACTTGTAGCGACACAACCACTAGATACAATGGATGTGAAATGCAGAGCAAGCGAATTGTCGGTAACGCATGCTGTCCGCTTTCCGGTTCGTCATCCCGGCCTTGTCCGGTATGGCTAATTGGACTGTTGGTCGAATCAGTCACCATGGCCCTCGAGTGACCGAGTCGATGAAGCAGACTCCACCAATGTGTCGTTTCTCGATGTCAAGATGGAGGGTGCGCGAAGTGGTAGCGTTCGAACAAAGAGCTCATCAAGCGCGAATTCGCGAACAATAAGAATGTCGACGAGTTTCAAGTTGAAACATTCAGGGACAATAGCAAGATCACTACCAGATGGAATCCCATCAAATGATCACTGATGACAGCGAATCATGCCATCACCCCAAAAGACATGTTGCAAGGTATAAAAGGTATAAAAGATCCTCTCAACAATGCCCGTCCATTGTTCCCGACCCGTCATGCCCTCACCACCTCGCTACATTCGACTGGAAAAACCCCTCGCTGGCGAGACCCCACCTCTATCCACGCTCCTTAGATGTTCAAATCCGCCATGGAGAAACGCTTCGTGCCTCAACCGGTCGCCACCAAGGAATCTGTCAAGCCGTCCGCGACGGCTTTCATTGCGCTCAACATTGTCCGGTTCCTCAGTATCGTGGCGCTCGTGTTGATCTTTGCGAGTCAGATCGTCGGGGCTGCCAAGTGAGTTCCCGTCGTTAGCGTCTGCTATGTCATACTAATCTTGTACTCCTCTCCTCTAGTGACGTCGAGGCGTACAAGGAATCCAAGCTCGAAAACGTTACGCACACCGCCTACGTGACTGACGATATTGATTGCGACTACTATGAGTACTCCTGTAAGTAGTTCAAGCTCCAGATATACAGCGTTCCGTGTACTGATATCCTGGCCCTTCAGCCGTCCCTGATCAACCAGGCGGAATCTTCTGGGCCATCCTCAATCGTACATTCATCAGTAAGCCTGTCTCCCCCTTAAATTACAACACAGCTCACCAACTTAACCCGTCCAGTCATCGTCATCCTCATTCTCCTCCCGACGGAGCTCGTCATACCCGTCAAGCGCCTCACCCAATTCTACATCGACTACATTCCCATCATCTCCCCCGCACATGGCCTCGGTATCCTCGGTGTCATTCAATGCTGGATCGCCAGCACCGTACTCAGCAAATACGTGATGAAGTTTGAGCAGGCCTCCGGGTTCTTGTGTTTTATTGTTGGCTGTATCAACGTCCTTATGGTAAGTTGCTTTCGTCGATCTCCACCTTGCCTGCGCTGACCTGGCGTGAAGGGCTTGATCCTCCGCTCTTCCGCTAAACCCCGACGGTCCCTCTTCTCCTGGGAGAACATGGCGCAACTGTAAGTCGTCTCCATAGTCTGCTGGACAAATAACTGATGCTTTGAGCGACATGCAGCACGCCGCAGACGAAAGCAGCTCACAAGGTCTACACGACCTACAGCGACAAATTCGAGAAACTCCGCCCATTCACCGACGTCGCCGTCTCCGCCATGACGCGCAACAAACCCGCCGCGCCCACAACCCTTGACCCCGCGCACAGCTCGACCGACAATCTCTTGCACAAAGATGACGTTCGCAGCCAGACCTACACGGAACCCGACGTCGACAGATCCCGTGACCGCTCAATGGACGCGGAGACTAGCACAGCGAAGCGGTTCAGTAGATTGGCGGGAGCGACGTTTGGCAACTTTGGGTTTGGGAAGCAGGCGCAGAAGACGGAGGGGTTGAAGGGTGTCGTCATTACCAAGCCGATGGAGACTTTGCCGAGTGAGTTAGGACCGGGGGTTCTGCTTGTGCGATGCTGATACTGTTGGCTTGGTGTAGGATACGCTTCGGACGCGGCTCTGAAGCATTAGACGTCGAAAGCAAGAGCGTAGGGGTCGCACATTGTAGTTCGCCTTCTCCAAGCGGGCGAAGTAGCCCGCTGAGCAATGCGTCGTTGTTACAATCGTTCCTTTGCGTCTTGTATTGTCTTACAACCTTGATGGACCTTTGATTCTATAATGATACCCGTTCCTACGCTTCACCGCCTTTCGCTCCCAACGTGATCAGGCTAAAGTTGAGGTCGCCGTCTGCGCGGTCGATGTACTGTTCCTGCACGATTCGAGCGACGTCCTGTACAGTGAAAAGTGATTAGACTCCCGAGGCAGACGATTGTCCCATCATACGTACTTCCAGCAACGACTTGCACTCTCCCCGGTCAAACGGACCGTTCCTCGTCGAGCCATCCAATTCGATAACATGCTTTGACCTGCGTCCTACGCGTCAGTACCCTTCCGACTCACTCGAACAAGGACGTACCCATCAGCCGCCGTTCCCTCGACAAACGAAATGAAATGCAAATCCACATCCTCCAACTCCTCGGCCCTCGGCACGGAACTCTGCCCGCTCTCGGCGACCCGCTTATGCGCTTCCTCGAAAAACGTCGCCTCGTCAAGTGCTTTCGCCCGTTCGAGGCCTGTCAGGTGCTTGGTGTCGTTGTAGAATTTAGCGAGGAGCGAGTCTTTCGGAAGGGCGTAGGGCGATGATGCGGCGCGGGGGAGGTTGAGGAGCGAGTGAAGGAGGCCTATGCTGCCGCATGCGTTGCCGATCTACGGGCAGCCGTCAGCCGCCACGAGCGCCGGAATAGGCGACGCAACTCACTGTCTGCTTGATCCACCAAATCTTCTTGTCCTCATCCGCGGTGTCCTTCCATTCGCCCTTGCCGTCTTCTTCCTCCTTCTTCCTCGCTTCCGCCAACTTGCCTCGACTGGGGAATAGGAGCAACACCGCAAACACGGGCTGCTGCGTGAATTGCAGGAATTCCGGGTCGAGGGAGAAGAGGTCGTTGAATGCGAGCGTTGGAGGGAGACCTAGGGGTTCCGACCACTGAAGAATGGTCAGCTACGGAATGAGTAGAGCGGAGTGCTGATGCATACCGCATTGAAGATCTCCGGGGCGGCTTCGAGCGGTACCCACTTTGTAGACATGGTGATGAAGCGATATGTACGTATGTACGAGTGAATGTGATCAGACAGGTGACCGGCTGTACTGAAGAGGTATGGTGCATGTGCGTATGGTGCTTGTGCTTCATCAGCTGCTTCATCATCGCGACACGGAATCATGGCATGGTCGACTTACCTAATCCTAGACCGTGATCGAACCACTTTTTCCCCGCTTGCTTGCTTGGCTTCACTTCTCGTACGATGCCTGTCCCCTGACAACATCAAAGCACAACCCACCAATCCAACGGTCATCCAACTCCCCGTCAACAACCACGAGCACCAACATGGTCGTCAACAGGACTCCCCGCAGAAGCCGCTTCATCCCGGGCACACACGCCAAGCCGCCCGTCCATCCGCGGTGGTCACGCTGGATCTCCCTCCCCGGCTTTGGGATCTTCCTGGCTGTCATCGTAGCCTTTTGCATCTGGATCGATGGGATTGCCGTATGTTCTCTCCTCTGAATTTATTGGACGAAAATTGACGCGTTTTTTGGACTTCAGCCGAGATTCTACCACTTTGATCCGGCGGGCCTAGCAGAAATCGTCACGACCTCCCTCGCGACGCACAACGCCTCAAACAACACGAGCGATACTTCGGCGCTCGTGCAGGATGTGATTGAGCGTATCGCCGAGCGGTATCCGAATACGCGTGTCAAGACGGACTTCCGGGATCGAGAGGAGTGGATGTGGAATAACGCGGGCGGGGCGATGGGGAGCATGTTTATCATTCATGCGAGTATCACCGAGTGAGTAGACGCACAGGAAGAGGTATGGGGAGTTGAATGGCGTGCTGATCGTGTTGGGTGCAGGTACTTGATCATCTTTGGTTCGGCGATTGGAACCGAGGGCCACTCCGGTCGACATACGGCCGACGACTACTTCCACATCCTGAAGGGCGAGCAACGGGCGTACGAGGCAGGCGCGCTGGAGCCCGAGGTAAGTCACTACTGACTGTTCTTGAGGGCGAGGGTAATGACTGACGTGCTTTTCGTCCGCAGATCTATCCCGCGGGATCAGTACACCACCTCGAGCGAGGTAAAGTCAAGCAATACCGCTTCGCGGACGAATGCTGGGCACTGGAATACGCACAGGGTAAGTACAAACGGCAATGGACAACTCGAATTGCGGTCTGACTCTTGTGCTTTGCCAGGATGGATCCCGCCGATGCTTCCATTCGGATTCGCGGATACCCTCTTCTCGACGCTCGACTTTGGGTCGTTCTACACCACTGCGCGAATCACGGCGCGGGAGATGGGTGCGAACTTGTTGAGGGGCAAGATATAGGGAGCTAGATGCTGCTGCTAGATGTATGAGGGATGTCTGGGAGACCATAATAATATGTTCAATGTCGTTCAATGTCGAAAGTCAGAAGGTTTGGCACATGAAGGGAAAAGTGAGCGAGAGAGATGCGCCTTGCGATCGATCGCACGCGCGTGGAGCGGATAGCAGTCTAAAATGAGTGGAACCGATTCGAGTGCTTCATGCCGCCACTTCCTGCTTCAAACGCCCTATAATCTAGAACCTCTCGCCATGGCAGAAGAAAACTCTTAGTCAGCCTAAGCCTCCTCCTTCCCACTTCCCGCTAATTCCTGACGCACTCCACAGCGAACAAGAGCGTCAGCGCATCATCGCCGAAAACGCAGCACTCCTCGCTCAACTCGGTCTCGATCACTTTGCCGCCTCGTCCCCCGCGCCATCAGGAAGCCGCGGAACCACACCTGGCGACAAGTCCACGACCAAACGAAAATCCACGTCGACCCGGGCGGCGCCGAAACGGTCCAAGCTCTCTGGAAACGCAGAAGGCGAAGATGGCGCGGGAAGCAGCATGTCCACGCGCCGCTCGACCCGGTTGATGGGGCTGAAAGCGGATTCGGAAGAGGGCATGGCACATCTTGCCGAGCAGGCGGAGCGGGCGAAAAAGGAGCAGGAGGAGTTGAGGTTTGCCGAGAGGCGGGTGCGGAAGCCGGTGATGACGGTGGAAGAGCTTGTCGCGGAGGAGGAATGGAATGGGGACAATGATCGGACGGGTGAAGAGCTGGTGAGCAGAAGGCTTTGTCAAGAGCGGTTCGGGATGGCGAGGCTAACGGAAACATGGCAGACGTCTCTGCTGGCGTCCATCGCTGCTCAACCTCACCCAAAACGCGTTAGCACGATGTCTGAGTCCGACCCAGACCCTTACCCAACAAAAGACAAAGCCAAGGCGGCAGACATGGAGCTCTGGAATCTCTACAAACAGTCGACGTTCCTCCGCACAGGGAAGCCAAACACAGAGCGAGTCTACTCGCTCACCGTCCATCCGGACCCGGAACGGGTCCTCGTCTTCAGCGGAGACAAGCGCGGCATCGTTGGCGTGTGGGATGCCAATGCGCGAGATGAGGTAGAAGAGGATGCGCCAAATGGGAACGGGCATGTAAAGCAGGAGGCCAAGGACGATGAGGAAGATGACAAGGCCGGAATCGTTCGCGACTGGAGAAATGGGTCTGGCAAGGTGTGGCGGATGCAGGTGCATCAGCGGAGTGCGATCAGTTGCTTAAAGGTGGATCCTACGCGGGGAGATACCGTAAGTCGAAGCTTTTCTGCTTTCCGGGATGCGCCGACCGTAAACCTCTTCCCATAGCTATTCACCTCGGCGTACGACTGCTCTATCCGCTCCGTCTCTCTCCTGACCGGTCTCTCAACGTCCATCTACGCCCTCCCGGACCCCGACGCACTCATCAACCACTTTGATATCTCGCCCTCAGGCCACGAGATCTGGGCGGTCGATTCCCTCGGCGGACTTAGTCACGTGGATATGCGTGAAGATGCCAAGAAGTGGGTGAGGAGGCGGTGGGTTATCAGTGGGCAGAATACGAATACGAAGATTGGTGGGATTGGGATCAACCGTGAGTCCGGAGTAGGCATTAAGCGGAGTGATTAGATGCTGATATCTTTGATCTAGCAAAAAGCCCGTGGCTGCTCTGCACAGCGAGCAACGACCGGACGATGAGGTGTGTACGACTTAATACATGCTACGAAGCCGTTTCTAACATTACACAGGATATGGGACACGCGGCACCTCGATTCGATACCCGCCGAGCCGTTCCCAACTCTCACCGCAGCATCAGACCACGATCGCTCGCTTTACCCGGACACCATGTCCGAGTGGAACGAGCACGTATACCCTGCTATGCAGAAAAAGAAACACGCTGGATTACTGCGGACCGAATCGCCGCATGAGAAGAGCTGCAGCGCAGCTTTCTGGGATCCGACGGGGAGGAAAGTCTTGACGACCTGTTACGATGATAGAATTCGAGGTACGCTCGTGTCTTCCGGTGCGCGAGCAGAGCTGATATCGTCTGACAGTGTTCAACGCTACTCCCGGCCTGTTCAAAGTCGACGCACCACTCGAGCAGCCGTGGGCACCGGAACTTAAAATAAGGCACAATTGCCAGACAGGCCGATATGTTACCATTTTCAAGGCCCAGTGGTGTCAGAACCCGGACTTTGTCCCGCACTTCACGGTGAGCTGGAGCAGCACGTCCCCTTGCAATCAGTACTAAGTACCTTGGGTAGATCGGAAACATGAAGAAACGAGTCACGGTCTATTCAGGCTTGACAGGCGCCATGGTCGCGGACTTCGGTCACCCTTCGTGAGTAACGGCATCCCGTGGTTCTGTAAGGCAATCCCGCTGACAGGCCATACCTGCCCTTCTAGCTTGACTGCCGTTCCAGCTGTCACTGCTACGCACCCAAATATACCGGGAGTGGTCGTCGGTGCAAATGCCTCGGGGAAGTGCCATCTTTGGGGCGCGCCGGTTTGATTGCATGTAGAGGATTGCACATAAACGCAAATATGAAATGTCATGTTGATTGCGCATATACTATGACGTTCCAGAAATTGCTCTAGGTACTGGCAGCCAATGATGAATCGGGCGTCTTGCTTGCGAACGATCAATCTCCTTGCCACCTGGTCTCGAGACTCGTTGTTAGGGCTCGCCATATCCTCGCCATCATCTTCATGCTGAATCCGGTCTCATGCGTGGTAAAGCTACGTCTGTCGACACAGGTGTCACTTTCCGGATCGAAGTTTCGGGAACAGTAGCATCTCTCTGTGTCTCAACCTCAACTACCTGCCATCCAGGCAAAGTGAAAGGCGACACTCCTTGTCGGCGCAGACTTCTATCGGACATACTGGTAGCCGGGCGAATCATCACGTTGTCCCGCTATGTGGGAAGATGCTTCCCCAGCTCCGACAGCTCTTAGATTGTTGCAGAGTGCTTCGCTTGAGGCATCCGCCAGACCTGCAGCTATACATAAGTATCGCCGGGGTCGCTTCCTACCATGATGAAGGAAGCAGCGCGGTCGCCGATACATTCAGCTATCGCCTCCTCGGCCACGCCTTCCTCCTTACACGTGCTATGGCTCCTGTCAAAGCCCTCTGGCTTGCGATTTCCGTACTGAACCTGCCCGTGACTCCGGGTCAGGAGGCTGAGCCCGGGTTTGCCGCTTATTAGTCCGAGCGACATTGCCATTGTATGACACTCCTGTGCCAAAAAAAAAAACAAAGCGTCTGCTGCCCTTCACTCGTCAGTCTGGTCAAGAGCACGCCCCTGCGGCCGGCCGGGCTGCGCAGAGCACCTCGCAGCTCGCCTCTCATGCAGGGGCTCGATGGTCAATGTTATAGTGCCCTGATGACTCGGTCGCAGAAGAGGAGTCTGCCTCGCAAGTCCATGACTCGAGCTTACACGAGCTCGGAAGGTAACAGGCAGACCTTGGCGAGCACAGTCCGCCACAGAACACATCCATATATGAAGTCGCGCAAAAACGACAGACGCGTTTCAAACTCCGATTACTTGTCAATTGTGGCATGTCCAATCTAGCAAAAGGTATCTGCGGATACGGCGGAGTCAGGGCAACACAACCATGGCCCAAGGGAAAGGGTAGGCCATCCAGGGTGTGCAAAAAAGGGTCAAAAAGTTGATGATCAATAGCGGGATCGAACCGCTGACCTTACGCTGTACTATCTCTGAGAGATATTAGGCGTATGCTCTACCGACTAAGCTAACCGACCCTCGATGTGTGAGATAGACAACTTTGAAATAGACGATTGCAAGGTGCTAAGCGCTTTGTACGCCAAAATCGCGAAGCTCGGACGAGTAACAGCAATGTGTATGAGGCCCACTTGAGGGGAATGATGTATAGGCCAGTCTGTACGAGCTGAGGGTCGATTATGATGCCGCGCAGGTGTTACTGAAGAGGCTCGCTTGAATCGCGAGCACCAAAGTCCCACCAGACATCATATATACCCTACCCCTAACCTCTAACCCCTGTTAGACCCTTTCGTTATGCCCCTAACCCCCAACCCGCCCCAATCACTAACCCGCCTCGCGTAGCAAATATTCAGAGTATCCCCAGGGGTCCACCAAGTTCTCGAGGTGGATGATTGTTCCGCAAAGCGCGAAGTCAAGGTGACACAAAAGTGATCGGACTCGGAAGTCCGGCAGACTCGCACCGGAAGGGCTCGTGACGATCCTACAAGATCGATGACGTCCTCATACCTAGAAGTGTTTGCATGCCTGACTCCCAGGCAACCCACTGCAAACCTTCCGAGACCCGGGAGCCAGGCCATCATCTTCGTTGCACTGTTCCCGCCCTTGCAAAATGTGGAAAAGCAAGACCAAGCCTTCGGCCCAGTTTCAGCCCGCGTTCGCATCGTACAGCCCATCGATCTTGCAACCCACACCGCTTCAGCCCACCTCCGCCTCTGCAATAGATCCCCTCATAGGACCTCTGCCGATCTCGGTATTCGCACGCATATTGAACCATTCGGCGGTACCGGATATACCGAATGTAGCGAGGACGTGCAGGGCATTGGCGAAACTCGTGCGAAGCGATGATAGAGTCTGGAAGTCGAGGTGTCTGTCGCTCGGCCTCTACGACATGCCAGATGCTCAAGGGGACAGGGACAATAGCGCTGCTCATCGCCGAAAGCGTAAGTCGACCATCCAACCGTCCTGAATACTGCTGAATTATGCTCCCTCACTCGCAGACTCCGTTTCTTCGCGGAATGGTCAGGCATCCCTTACCGCGGCTCCCATAAACCTCAACGACGATGATTTCGGAGATTTTGCATCGCAGCCTCTGGCGACCATCGATAGCGGGGTAATTGCCAACGGTACACATGCCGCAGAAGATGAATTCGAAGATGTGTTTGGGGAATTCACATCTTCCGCTCCGCCCGCGCGTGCGATGGACCGGACAAAGTCAAGGGAAAAGGCTTCGGTCTCCTTCCTCGATTTGGACTTCGAAGATGGACATGATATTCCATTACCGTCTACGCGGACAGCAAGACCTACTCCTCAAAAATCGGCTCAACCAGCACAGTCCAAACGGACGAGCGGTTTCTTTGCCGTCAATCCAGCGGTACTGAACACGACATCATCTCCCGCTCGTCCTTCGTTCG
The DNA here is from genome assembly GCA_022813745.1 of Naganishia kalamii. NCBI lineage: Eukaryota > Fungi > Basidiomycota > Tremellomycetes > Filobasidiales > Filobasidiaceae > Naganishia > Naganishia kalamii. The sequence goes on from JAKLLX010000008.1 coordinate 438,609, forward strand.
GTCAAGCGCGGACGTGCGAATCTTACCAAATCTACAGGGCAAAACACGAACAATTGACACCCTACGTCCGAGTACTTCGCTCTTGCTCGACCGCTACGTCTTCCGCTCTCACTTCCACCATCTCGGCGTCGCATGCTCTATCGCTGCTATTTCCTCCAACGCAAAACGGGCCGACACCTCTGGACGTCCAGGCATCTGTCCTCGTCGATCTCTTGCGTTTCTTGAGTACCGCTATCGAACCGACCCGCGATTGGGGATGGCTGCGGAGAGTACTCGGGGGAGTCTGCGATCGCTTCGAGGCGGTCTGTCTCAGTGCATTCGATAGAGCTGAAAGTATCAAGCCATCACCAACCGCGAGTCTGCACTCCACAATGTCGACAAACTCGGCCACCGCTGCTTTACGGCTGGTTTCGGAAGCTAGCTGGAATGTGTATCGTACGACCAGAGAGACGTCACCTCGGGAGAAGCGGTACAAGGCGCACGCAAAGGAAACTCCTTCCGCTACGGGCAATATTCAAGAATCGACCGTGAACGTGGTACTGGACCTTATCGATGACCAGGTGGAATGGGAGTTGGGTCGAGCGTGGATAGAAAAGAGGGAAATCTTTTACGAAGGCGCGAAGTGGGATTCCAGCAAGAATGTCGTGTAAGTGGCAGCCCAGGTCGGTTCTTCTCGGCACTGACGCATATATTCTACATAGCAAGATTGCAAACAGCCAGACTGCTCAAACGCATCATCTCGACTTTACACCCATGAACGACTTTATCTCACACGTTCTCGAGGCAATAGAAAGAGATGGCTCCGAAATCGCCGCAGTCTTTCCGGGACTGGCGGGATTGACTGTGGTATACAAGTTTGCAGAGCGTCTCGCGAACGATGTCGTAAGTCTTCTCCTTTTACCCATTTTCAGCCGCGCCAATCAGCCGTAATTCTAGATCGCGGAGTATATCAATCCTCTGTTATCGCAGTGCCGCCTGCTTTCCCAGGAACTCTTCTTGACAGCCACTGCGGCAACCTTCGTTGAAGCATGCCGGATAGTCGGGAAAATGGCAGCTCTTGCTGCATCCTTGAATGAGGACAAGGCTCTCGCGGACGACGGGGCGATTTCTACTGCCTACACTCGGTTGTTGGGCCAAGTGATGTAAGGACGCTACGAAAAAGCTTAGTAGTCTCCTGTCTGACAACGCTGCACCGACAGATACGACATGTTCGAGGTGAACATGGACGAGTATCTTGAAGAAGAAATCGAGTACATCAAGAACAACCTGAACAATATCTGTGCCAACTGGGAAAAACAGGTCAGCCTAAATGTTGGTTACAGACTGCTCACGGCAACTGACACGCGCTCTAGTCCGGCTCTTCAGGAACAGCTCCCAAGGCAGAAGCTCGGTCGACCTTCTTGTCATCATCCAATCCAGATCAAATGAAGCGTAATGTGCTTGCGGGATTCCGGGACGTGCTCTTGCTACCAGTGACGATCGTTCCGTTGACCGTTTCTTACGGTGTCAATGCCATCGTAACGGGCGGGACGCACGCGGTCAGCGGTCTGTCGATGCTCAATCCGCAAAAGTGGGGCGGAAATGGAAACGCTGCAACAGCGGCCATTGTCGACGCAACCCCGGAGAAGACTGCGAATGATGTTGATTCCACAGAGAAGATGGACGATATCGGTGGGTCCCTAAACTTCAACGTAGTGGCTATCATGCTGATCGACGGATTATCCATTAGCTCAACCTTCATCGCTGCTTCAGCCGGTGGAAAATGACGCGACTTGGACCCTATCAGAGGAGGATACCAGCATTAATGGCGAATCCGATCATAAACCTTCCGTGCCGCCGCCAAGCACAGCCGATCCCCGTTTCACCCAGATGCAATTGCTCTTATCGCTCGACATCATCCTAGAACTCATCCATGCCGACCGAGAGTCATTGAAACGTATCGAAACGTTCAAGGATTACACCGGCAAGTATGGGCGAAAGGTGAAAGATGCCATCGAAGAGGTGTTCGTGCTTCTCCTTCAGGCGGTGGGAAACCGGCACATCGCTCCTGGGTTCAGAAAGTCAGTGATTTTTACAGTCTCGCGCAGCGAGCTTGCTGACGTTCACCCCTGCAGAGCCATTACGCAGATGGGCACATACAAGCCGACGGAAGGCGATGATGCCACGAGCGTTGACCCGCTACTGCAATTCTTTGAACTGGTCCATATCGGTGACACTATTCAGTCGATGATCCAGGTCTATTTCGACAAAGAGTTGGCAAGTATACCTTCCTGCTGGTGCGGGGTTGGCGTCAACTGATCTTATTTTCCGTTCGGACAGTCGGCGTATATCGACAAGACGGATTTCTTGAACGCTGCGATGCAGGAAAAGAAACGCTTCGAGGGCACGTTGGATGAATCTGTTGCTTCAGGATTGAACGCCGGTATCGAGGTTCTCATGAACCAGGTACGTTCAATTCGTCCTTTGCTTTATGGTCTTGCTCACTTCAAGTCACCTCAGGTCGAGCATATCATCCAGACGGAAACATTGCCCGGACAATACTGTCCACCTGCTGGAAAAGATCTGGAACTAGGTCCAACAAAGAGTTGCCAGGACGCGATTAAATGCCTGGAGATGCACTGCACTCTTCTCAAGGGTAGTGCAACCAAGGAGGTCCTTGAGGTGTTCTACCAAGAAGTCGGAATACGACTTCAGGCGTGCGTCCTTCTCAGTCACAACGTGCTTGTATATACTGACAAGGCCATGTCCCTCAATCAGCATCTTGCAACGCCACATCAAGCGCCAGATCATCTCGCTGGACGGAGGCTTCCAAATGATCTCTGATCTCAACGCATATTACGCCTTTGTGGCTTCACTCAAGCAGCCCAGGATCACGGAAGATTTCTCTAATCTGAAAATGATTGGACACGTCTATATCGTCGCCGATGCGGAAGATCTCGCTCAGATCGTGAAAGACGTTGCCCGCTATGGGGCAACGTTCCGGCCGGAAGAGTGAGTCTCGTGCCTTGGTAATTCCGGATTGATTCTGAGCTTGTCTGTTACAGCGTATACGAGTTCATTCAGCGGAGAAGTGACTGGAAGAAGATTGAAAAGGTCGTGGACAAGGCAAGTCCCGTGTTTTAAAGGTCTCGTATACAAGCTAACCCCTGAGGCTAACCCCTGACTCTGACTTCCAGGCAATGTACTCCTTGTCGGTAAAAGAGGACTGTGTCGTGATGTGATGCAGTGTAGTGAATACATTTCTGCGGAAAGTGCGACGTGCGCAGGAAACAGCAGGGCTGCAGGGGGATTATATGATTCAGCATATCCTTCGTGGCAATGAATTGGAGCCCATGAAGAAAATAGAAATGCCTCTTCCGACAGCCTTATTCAAGGTGCACATATTCATGAGCGCTCCTGTCCCCTGTGGTTGTACTCGATGCTGTCATAGCAGGGGCGGCAGAGCTCTGAGTGGCATACATTGGGCGCCATGGGATTTCTCCCTGAAGGTTATATCGCGTTGCACGTGAATGGAGTCACATGAAAGGGATTATGAGTATTGATCGGGGTTCGCGTAGAGTCCCTCTGAACATCTCTGAAGGTCCCTTTGATACAACTTTCATGTTACTGCTGCAGACCGGAAGCACAGCTGTCGGTGCAACTCGTTGCTGATGCATAGCTCCGTCAACTCATGATCATTTTGAAAGACCGCCACCGCCATCCCCGGATAACATCACGTCCAGCTTCTCCGTGACGGAGCAACAGAAATGGCAAACAACAACCGACTCTCCCATCAACCCGTCAAACAGGAGCCAAGGCGCGTTCCACAACAACCTGCGTCCTTCTTTATCTACCCTACTGGAAAGGCCGTACCGCTCCAGAATTCAGAGCTGTTCAAGGGCAAGACGTTCTATGTCCGCTGTGACTTTCCGGATCTCTACCTGGCACAATTCATCAAGGATATCGAGGTATGTAGCCCCTTCTGCTGAAGCCATGGCGACCGTCGTCTGAGACTGCCTTCTCGTAGACTCTAGGAGGCTCTACAGACGTCCCTGACGCATGGACAGCAGACTACGTGATCAACAATCCCCCAGAAAACGATCATCAATGGCAGAACGAATTGCGAAGACGTTTGAAAGCTCTGCCGAGTGTGCGACCTCCCATCCAGAGGCCCTACTATTGGGTGTACGCTTGTCATCACGCTGGAGAAATCCTGTCCAACGACGCCATCTCGGATCATCCAGTCTATACGAAATGGGATCACGCTGCCAAACGTCCTCGTCCGTTACTCGTCTACATCACCGTCAATCTCCCGGTCTATGGCGATGAGCGAGGGAACGAGCCGTTACGTGCAGTCGAGTCGACTCTGGAGACGCTAGGAGGGTTCCGGTCGGGCACGCGAATGCATGCCGATGTTCTCCTATTGAACTTGGATACAACAGCCGGTCAGAAAATCAAGGCTACAGCCAAGCCGGATCAAGTGATATGGTCGAGGGAGGAATTCGAGGCGTATGCGGATCGCGGCATGCCTCTGGATCTGGGGAAGGATCAACAGCCCAGAGAAATCGTGGTTGCGCGTACGAATGCGAGGTCCGCTAGTGCTGCTACGACGGTTAAAAGGTGAGTTCAAGATGGGATCCAACCGAGTATTGTGACCTAATCGACTTAACCTGTCAGGACGACACGGAAAGACTTCACGGCGGAGGACGATGATCTGGTGCTTCGCTACATCGCTGCATACGATCCTGAAAAGCGTAGCATGACCAGCAAGTCATTTTACACGCAGATGGTGAGTACCCACCGCAGAGACCGGTTTCGTGAAATTCGTGTTGAATGTCGCGTTCTGTGCAGATGAATTCGTCGAACAAAAATGTGATGCCCTGGGTGCATCGCCATACAGCGGAATCGTGGCGGGAACGAGTGAAGAAGCGGGTAGTTCCTTTCCGACTCCGTGTCGACGCGTATCTTCACGAGAAAATCGATCGGAGCCTCCGGACGCAGGAAGAACGCGAGTCGGGAACAGGTCCGGCGAGCCTGATGCCGGAAGGCAGCCGAGGTGCGGCAACGTCTGATGGAGCCTCAAATGCAAAGGCAAGAATGGCTTCCACAAAAAGCGCTGTCCCCGCCGAAGCGGTACGCGCCAAGGTGGCAAAGGCAGCCGGGCCCGGCAACGGGAAGAGTGGGAAAAGGAGTATGGACAGCGAGGATATAAGCGGCACAAAGGACACAATCGAATCCGCAAACAAGAGACAGAAGTGAGTTGAGCTATTCCTTGTATTATTGTCTGTTTGCTTTCCATCGGAACTCAGCTGATCATCGTTGACTCCAGATCTACACGCAAAGGACACATGCCTGTCGACGAACGATTACGCGAGTCCACGCCGGTCACTTCGGAGGCAGGTCCATCACGCACGAATGGAGACGCCAGTGCTCGTACGCGGCTCAAGCCCAGAAAATCTGCCGAGAGCGATGTCTTTGATGAGATCCGAGCTCACAGCTCAAGTGGCCGTACGTCCGACGACGCCGCGAAACAAGCGACGAAAGGAAAACAGGACTCAACAACAAAGCCGGGCGCAGCCTCTAAAGCCTATTTGGCGCCCGCCTCATCTCAGCCGGATGAAGAGTACGTGCAGGACAAGAGCCTTGCCGCACTGGAACGAGTGATGGAAGTGGCCATCGATGAGGATTCGGAAGCGGAAGGACAGCCGGATACCGACGACGGGGAACTAGAACAAGATCTGCTCGAGCATATCGCTCGGCAAGAACGTCAAACCAAGCGCGATAACGAGGAACCGAACTTTGCATCTCAAGCGTCTCGAAGGACACTCAGTCCGCCGACTGTATCTCAGGTTCCGGACACGCAGGCTCCGGGTACCGGTCAAGGTCAAGGATCCGCTCAACGTCGATCCCGGAATCAAGACAGCATTTCCAGAGTCGCCACGACTGAGCGGGTACTCTTGGACTCGGTTCAGGTTCCCGCCCTCCCGATCAGAGTTGCTGGAACAAGTACTCGGATCGAGGCCTCGAGGATCGGCCACGGGGGCCCTTCTGCCCAAGTGACGGCAACGAAGACGACATCGGAGGTAATACTTCAGACCAGGACGATTCCGAATGCGAGCTCCGTTGCAGGACCGTCGAAAGCCGCTGCGGCATCGGAACCACGGGACACTTCCGACCCACAGTCGAACGCGGGTCGAAACCAAACAGAACAGGAGAAGCGAGAAGAACTGAAGCGTATCGTCGTTGGACTGACACAGGAATACGATCTGAATTACAAGGCGATGCATCGCTTGATTGAAGAGTGTCGCAAACGATATAATTACGTCAATCAGGCATTGCTGCGAGGCATGATCGAGCAGGCATTGGCGAACGCGCAAGAGTAGGTTAGGGGCCCTCTTGCGAATGGGTCACGGGCAGACAACATCGGATGTATAGCAGTATCTACGACGTGTACAACATACAATACAAACAATCTCTGTATGACAAGTTCACTTGGGTCTCCGAGCTTCAAGATTTCTATTCAGCTTAGCCTGACCACGATGGACCCCGGCGTGGTCACAGCCGTGCAATGGTAGAATCCACCTCGGATCAAGTCGCGACCAAGATCCATGCGAAACGCATGATCCGCCATGAACTGCTCCATCACGGCCTGTCGAGTGGTTCGCGAGGCACCGAGCGGGACTTCATATTTCGATGAGCTGTATGCTACCGAAGGGCTGTCTGCGGTCAGGGTTTCCTGTGTCTTCTCCCATAGAGCGTGCTGCTGCTCTGATGTCAATGGTTGTGACAACCTAGGCGGATCCAGTGCAAGTCAGCAGACTGGTATTGATACTTCTCAACGTGAGGAGAAGGCTGCGTAGCGCGAGGCACTTACCACTGACCGATAGCTGATCGCCGAATAAAGACGTCGTCATTCAGCTTGGCAATTGAAAGGAGCGCAGAGACTGCTCAGTGACTCACCAAATAGGACATCGAGCAAAGTCACACCATTTCCATTCGTCTGTGGATTATTCGAGACAATAAGATCCACGACTCGTTGTAGGAAACACCAAGATACGTACGGCCATCACGGTGTAGTCCAGGGAAGCAATTTCGTTTTCTGTCAGATTCCAACATTTGAACCTTTCAGCCGAGGAACGTAGCGACAACAACTCACCATACACGCCGATCGAGATTACCAATCCAGTTACAGGGGGCGACGTGACAATACGACAAGGCTCCAACGACAAACGGGAACCAACGGCGGTCAGGCAAGGCCCAGGGCGTATCTTGAGTTCCGCGTGACAGAGCAAAGCCATCAGATCCAAGTCGTCGCCGAACGGCGAGCCCTTCTTCACGTCGGCGCTTTCCCTCATGCAGTAGAGCTCTTCATGAAGGGCTTGCAGCGAGCATAGAAGGGTGCCGTTTGCGATTTCCCATGATAGTTCGGCATTGTTGTTCGTGATATGTTGTGGGGAAAGGATGGCATTTGCAGCTGGAAGGAAAGGCGGAAGTCAGCGCTCTGCGAAGCTACTTGGTGGACTCCCGTCAGCCAAGACAGAGGACGCAAGGCTTACAGGAAGGCCGCTCCATCTCCCCTTCTTCTTGTGATGAGAACGGATCCTGCGTTGCTGCCCATGATGAGACCGCCCATCGATCAATCAGGTCGGCCAGCATGTGATAAGTGACGGTGTTCCACTGAAGATGAGAGGCTTGAAAAGCACGAGAGAGTCAGTATAAGGCTGACGGAGAAGGCCATATATCCGAGAGGCTGATTCTCGTCTGGACTCACGAATTGCATAACCAGCACGTCGACACCACTGCTTCCAAAAATCATCCCCAAGAACTCCGGCGAACCTTCTGTGTACCTCGCTGAAAACTGGCACACTCTTTATTGACAAGCTTCCCTCTGCGCAAATACTGGCGATGATCAGAATAACGTCGTCGGGAAGGTCGAGGAAAGTGACGGGCATTGTTGGGGACGCGGCGGTAGACATTGTCGGCGACGCTATGGTTTCCAACGAATCTCAAAGGGGCGAGACGAGGACAGCTTGGACCTTATATGCGAAGGCAATCTGAGTCTTTCAGCCATCACGATCGACGATGATCACAGATCAATACAGTGCATCGTCCATCATGATAACAACATCAGTTGATGGAAGCATTCCGGATCGATGACACTCTGCATCCGACGTTTCAAGGTGAGACAGTTCTATAGGTGATTGACAGCTTGATCACTCAGCTGTTCACTCATGCGACTCGCGGGCGCCCCGCGTCGACCTCAATCATGCGAGAGTGATCACTTCTTCCCTACCAACGGTACCAACGGTACCAACGGTATCAAGCGAAGCAGAAGTGCTACACTTACTTCACGAGTCGGGGTCGTGAACATAATTACATCAACGCTCCGCGGCCTGGAGGTACAACCGCATTGCATCTTCGGGGTATACAGATCGCAAATAGACAATAATCACCTACTGAATAAGACAGAGTGGCTCCATTGGTGTTTGCTCAGGCTTTTCGGTCTCCATGGGTAGGACGTTGACTGGAAGCAGCGCATTAGTCGCCTCCTGTCTGTGGGCATTTCCCCGACTCACCCATTCGCGCGTGCAGAGGCACGATGATACCGCCGGGAAAGGACGTGCCTGTAGAGTCAGATGGGTCAGCAGTGAGTTGCGAACAACCGGGTATGACGGTCCTACCTGCTGGGAAGTAACCTCCGTACTTGAGCACCGTCCGCTGAGGTATACCCGCTCCCAGGGGCAGGACAGATCCTGAAGGGACACTATGCCACAGGGAACGGTCAGAAGTGCGAAGATTCCCCACGCGCGAGCAGCTCACAAATAACCATCTTTCAAGTCTCCCTTGATGACCCCGTCTTTCCCCTAAAGCATGCCGAGACGCAATGTCCGAATCAGCCTGGCTGCAGGAACATCGCTTCTTCGGGGACATACAAACTCGGGCATACAATACGTCGGGACGAAATCGGGTGGCATGGCTCCCGAGGGGTCGATAGCCATTTGGGAGACATCAATCTCGCTGTGGAAGTATACCATTCAAGGTCAACATGTTTCCGAATGTGTTATCATTACCACTCACCTTGTCGCCATGGTGCTGGATCCTTGTCCATAACCGGCTGAGAGGGCGGACGACATGTTCTAGCAAGGTATACGAGTGGAATGGAAAGCTGATTGCGTGAAGTACAAGACGGTGATTGGGTTGTAGACACTCGACCGGCATCCTTCGCAGTCGCGTCTATGTAGTTCGTCGGTTTAGGTACCGTAGCAGGACGCATCCTTTGTGCTCAGAGGATCCATTCATCTCCTTAGGACTCGACATCAAGGGAAGGCCATTTGGCCAATGAATTCGCGAGGGTTTTTGACCGCGCACATCGATTGACATAAGCGATACGAGATGTCCAAGAACGGAAATACAAATAACGTAATTATACAAACCCACAAAGAACAGCATTCCTAGTCTTGCTTTGCCCGCTTGTTTGAGCTGAAAGATTATACAAAATAGAAGTCAGCATGGCACTTGAATTGCATGTCTAGGTCCTACTCACCCTGACGTGTCGAGACCAGCTCTCTTGGTTCCCTTCTTTGCCTCGTCCATAAACTGAGTCAAGCCGAACGGATCCGCCACCTGTGCAGCACTGAGCGAAACATCCTTTTCGAACTGCACCGGTCCCTCTCGCTCGGGCTGCTCCGACGCGCCCTCGAATTTGGCCGTGCCAAGCGCGAATCGATCGTTTTGCAGGGCATCGGTAATGCCCTCGGTCGTTCCACCGCCGTAGGCCTCGTCGTTGGCGTTGTTCCCGCGCGGCTTGTAGATGGCCGCGGCGGCGGATGAACCCTGGAACAAGGGCTTGTCGTAAAGGTTGTAGGAATCGGCTCGACCGAACGAGCCGCTGTATGATTCCCGGTTGAACAGACGGGAATCCAGCATGGATTCCTTGTTCATCGTCGGCTTGGCCAATCCGAGGGCAATCTTTTCCGAGATATCTCGGTTCTGCTCCCGCATGAGCATCTTGGCGCGCTGCTCGGACCCCATATTGTTGAGTCGGAGTTCCCGCTCGCGCTCCTGTCGCTTCTCCCGCCTGATCCTGTCTCGCTCACGGGCTTCTTCGTCGTCTCCCTCGTCCTCGGAACCGCCTTTACGGCTCGCAGTCTCGGCATCGCTGTCGGAATCACTTTCCGAGCCACTTCCATAGTTGCCCAAGCCGGTACCTTTCATCGCTGGAGGGGCACGGGCGAATGAAGCATCCCCATCCGTGGTGGAAGCGGCCGGAGCGATACCCGCTCGTTCGTCTCGCGCGCGCTGGGCCAGCAGTCGGAGATTCTCCTCCTTGGCGGCCTTTTCCTTTTGCGCAATCTTTTGCTGCATCTGGGCTCGCTCGCGGACTTCCTCTCGTGCGTGTCGATCAGCGATGAACAGTGCTTCCGAAAATTTGGCAAAGTTGTCGTTGATGTGGATCTAAGAACAGGTAGGAGATTAGGTGCCGCACACTCTACAGATTACGGTTGACTCACATCCTGCAGGCCACGACCGTCGGCCGCCAGACGCTTATCCAGCGCAATCGTATAACCCTTGTTATTCTTCCAATTCGAGATACACGGCGGAATCTGCCAATCCTTGCCCTCTTGCACCGTCGCCCGCCTCGGGGGCGACTGCATCACGGGCGGCGGGGGTCCGTCCGGCGCCCTCGGGATCTTCTTGTGCTTGAACCTGGGCGGCTCCAACGGATCCTCTTGGACCTCGCTCATTTTGATGATTCGCTGTTTGCCCTGGTCCGAGGTGGAGGCGGGCGTGTAGCGGATGTACTGGGAGGACGAGGTGTCTTTCAGGGCGACGGTTGTGGGACGGGCCGCGGCGATCTTGCCAGAGGTCACTTTTTCAAGGGCGAGACGGGTGCGTTCGGCGGTGGAGAAGACGGCTTCCTCGGATGGGCGTTCGAGTTCCTTGTCTTTCTCCTTGAGATCCGAACGTTTGGCGAGGGGTACGAGGTCTGTATCGAGCTTGACTTTAGTATTCTGGCGATTCTAGAAAGCCTAAATGAACTCACCTCGGAAGCTCGAATGCACGATCTGTCCTTCCCTCGTTCCGTATTGGGCAATAGCATCATACCTCACGTTTCCCTCAGAGTCGACCTGCAACGCCAACGTGTTCCCCGCGGAAGACTACAAATAACCAACAAGAGGTGTCAACTGATGTCCCACTTCGGCGTGTAGACAGAACTGACCTGCTTCCTTCCCATCTCCAACGGGTACTGCGCTACATGGCACTATCCCAGCGAAAACATTCCATCAGCCTTGTGATTAACGATCGATCAACGCCACATACCTCTGGATAGGCACCACCGCCGTTAAAGTCTTCCTGCCCCTTGGGCTTCCAGCCCTTTCTCTGTCCATACGCCGGGATCTGGGACTGCTGAGGTCGTTGAGGCAGGGAAGCGGTCTCGTCCCGGTTGTAGTCATCGATGGGGTTGTGTATCGGCGCGGGGAGAGATCTGGAAGCGAAAGGTGATCAGCGTTGAGTCTCGTTGGCGGACGCTGCAAGATGGCAGAGGAACTGACCGAGCAAGAGCTGCCATTTTGAATGAGCCCTGTGTGTCAGCTGTGAATGTCCTGTGTAGCACTGGGCGATTCAAGGTCACTGATTATGTCGAGGTAATGATCAAAGCCAAGGTGTAGAGCAAGGTGGCGCCGGCTCGATTGCCGCACGGGGATGGATGGTCAATGTCCGTGTCGCGTGGCATGACTACGCAGTATCAAGCCAGCATTCACTTGAGCAACTTCATTCTACACAGCAACGCATTCAGTCATTCTCTGGCTGAGTAGAACCACGGCACCGCACAATGTCCAGTATGTCTGCAAATTCACAGCCCTAGGATCTGACTAATCCGCTCCCGGCAGACCCCTTTGCAGACCCGCACCGCGCCGAGCCGCTCGACGGAAACCCCTTCGACGACACCTCGGACGTCAACCCGTTTGGCACACACGCTAACCCGTCCACCTACTCCCTCGACGACCAAACGACGCCCAACGCGTCCAAGTATGGTTTCCCCGCGAACCCGGCCGCGGAGGGTACGACATATTCTGCGCGCGAGGAGGAACTGAGGAGGAAAGATGAGGAGATTAGGAGGAGGGAGGAGGAGCTGTTGAGGCGCGAGAGGGATCTGGATCGGACAGAGGCAAAGCCGAATTGGCCGCCTTGTCAGTACTCTGGGATCGCCTCGGTTTCCGCCCATCGTCTTATCTATCATGCTTCATCCGTATAGTCTTCCCCCTCATCAGACACCAAATCTCCGACTTGCCAGACGACAATCAACGCATCATGAAGGCACTCTACGGCCAGTGGCTAGCACTCGTCGCAACGCTCATTGTGAACCTCGTCGCATGTATCCTATTACTGCTGGCGGGAAGCAGCGACGGAGGGTATGTCTCTCGTCTTTCCGCAAACGGTTCAGCGATTAATGATCGTCCTTGGTTCACAGGAAAGACACAGCAGCGTCGGGCTCGTACGTCGGCGTGATCACGGTCACGTCGTTCTTCCTCTGGTATAGGCCGATCTATCTGGGATACGCCAAGGAGAACGGGCTGGCGCTCTTCTTCTGTACGTCGATTCTTTCTCGACCAGGGCATTGTGTGCGAGCGCTAACCCCGTTATTCTGTAGACGCATACTTCTTCTTTGCTGGATGGCATCTTTTGTTTTCACTCTAGTACGTCTCAATCCCCTCGTCCCATACTGTCTGCAATACCGATACCTCTTCTCGTAGCATGTTCATCGGTATCCCATGTAAGCCATCAATCCCTCGCTTGTGCCATCCGTGACGGGACTCTCTAAAACGCCTGCCCCCCAGCGACCGGCTCAGCAGGCCTCATCAACACCATCTCCATGCTCACCCAGGGCCACATCGCCGCGGGCGTCCTCGGCGTGTTCTCCTCCGTCGGATGGGCGTTCCAGACTTTTGCCGGCGGCTGGCTATACAAGACGGTGCGTTTGCCCCTTTTGCGCGTGTTGAGCTATACTGACGGAGCTGGATGATAGGTCTGGGACTTTAAGAATAACCACGAAGGCCTCAACTTCCAGAACGTGCGTGTCACAGCGTTGCGCTTTCAATGTGTTGGTGCTGATCTTGGTTTGCGGTGTTATAGGCTACCGATCAGTTCAAGCGGGAAAGCTTCAAGACGGTCGTTCTCCACCAGTCGAGAATATGATGAACGGGTTCTGAATCGGTCATTTGGTTTGAATGAGCTCGGCATGAGAGTGTGCAGCCAAAATTTCTTGCTTCAGGGGTCCTATGCAGAGCTGTAGATCTGTAGTCCCCACGGTTTCTCGATAATGACACTAGAAAGATTGTATTGCTGTTCGTGTCTGGCTACTCTCACGGACTTGGGGACATAAACATTTTGGATAGATCGGACAAAAGTCTTCGGAATGACATGAATCGTGTCGTAGAGGGAAACCTCAGCTAGGTATCCCGTCAGCGGCCCATACGTCAAGTGGATCCAGTATATGAATGAACCAGTGGGGTCTTGAGATAGCCGACAAGTTGCAGGGCCCAGCGGCCATCAGGTGCCAAGTTCAACAGTTGAGTAGACGAATGCCTCATAGTGTCTCCGACAGCGACGGCTCTGCCCCTAACATGTCCTGACACTATCGCAGCCCTGTCTGACGCCCACTGCTATCACCTTGGCTACAGCTGGGTGCCCCTCGGTGCTCGCCGCACATAACTCTACGCGGACTCGCGGCGCTGAGAACGTTTGAGGGAAAAGATAATTGCATCGGCATATACTCGCAAGTATGGCTCGCCAGGAGCCAAGCATATAACAACTGGGTTATAAACGATACAGCACACAGGAAATAGGGGCAGAAGCAGGGAAGGGAGGATATGTCTACAATTCCAAGCCGGTAGGGTTCGTTATAGGTCGTGAGGTCGCTCCGGGGCGAAGGGCTATCTAGGTTTAACAACCGTTCTCTGAAATAGCAGGAGATCAGTCTGAAACGTCCGGCGGGGGAGAGAGAAGGAGATACGTACGGCCCCAAGCGTTCCATCCAGAAGCGTCCTTGCCTTGCATGAAACCGTTGACGATCTGTTGGAAGATGAAAGGTAAGCGTAAGGTCACTCGGAGCATCGCAGATACGGGCACTATGAATATAATCACGGTTTCTATTCCAGCTGCAAGTATGAGCGTTGTGGGCCTCGTCGAAGGTCATGCCAGGCATCCAGCCGTTGTACATGCCCAGGGCTACGAAAAAACCGAAGTCAGACGATTTGTTGGAAATTTGCGGGGCAAGCGATGCGTACCTTGCAGGATGTTGTTGTCGGCAGAGGCCAGCTTCTCCCTGAGGATGTCAGCGCCCAACTTGATGTTGTCTGCAAAAGTCAAAGTTGAAAAAAGCCACAAGTCGGTCAGTCTTCCTGCTCGTCACCTCCAGACCGTCACGCGACGTACTGTAAGGCTGGTGGCAGCTTCCAATGTCGCCGTTCGGGCACCTGTTGGCGGCGACCTGCATCAGACCGACTTCACCGCCGCCGCCTCGGGCGTTGACGTTGCATGCGGATTCTCGGATGGCGATGGAGAGCAAGAGCTGGGCGGGGACTACGGACGCGCGTGGGTCAGTCTGGGAATGCGAGTGGGAAGCCAAAGATACGTACTGGAAGTCTCGTGGGAGACCTGGGACATGATATCGAGCAAGTCCTGCGAACAGGCCGGGTACTGGCTCTTGAGCGCCGTGGCATCACCGACACGGAGCTGCTCGACCGTGACGTGGGGCGGGGTCCATCCGGATCCCTTCATGTTGCAGTTGATCCAGTCCTCGCTTCCGTTGGGGAACTCGTGAGTGGCATCACAGGGGCCACAGGCGCTTTCGGGGATGGACAACAAGATGTTGTTGGTGACCTGGTTGATGTCGGTTCCACCGCCGGTGGCGGGGGTGGTACCGGTGGTAGGAGCCGGTGCCGCAGAGGACGACGACGAAGAGGGTTCGGTCCAGCTGGAGGACGAGGACGAGGAGGGCTCGACCCAGGCGGAGCTGGAGGACGACCAGGCAGCGGAAGAGCTGGAAGACTGGGTCTGGGATAGAGGTCAGTTCAATGCCGCTCAGATGCAGTCGAGACTACTCACAGGCTCGGCCCACCAGTTGTTGACGTTGGAAACGGTCGCGCTCGCGGTCTCCGACGCCCAAGTCGAGCTGGCGGGAGACTCTACCGCGGAGGCAGCAGCAGTCTCATTGACCGACGGCCTGATCCTGCAGACGGCGCCATCCCCACGCTTCCTAATCACCTTCTTCTGCCCCGGCTTACCGGCAGCGGATCGTCGCGTGATCCTAAACTTGCCCGCCTGGGCGTCCGTCAACGCCCGCGCGTAAAAGTTGGCGGCGTCATCGTCCGACTGGGCGGCCAAGCGCTCGGCGATGTCCTTGTGCTGGTGCTGGGCGCCTCGTCGGTGGATCGAGTGGGCCGAGGCGGTCGATGCAAAGCCCGAGGCGATGGCGAGCGCGCTGACGAGTTGGGCAGCGGAGAGGTGCATGGTGGTGTTTTAGAGTGTTGTAAAGTGAAAGTGCCGACTAGCGGTAAGGGTGTTGACGAAAGTGTTGTCGCAACTGGCGATGATCAGAGGAACAAGGGGACGTAGGTGGATGTTCGAGGTCGAATATCCTTTACTGTCTGTACGATGCCGGTCGAGCGAGGGCGAATGTATCGTTCCGAGTGCTGAACGGGAAGCCGGGTGGTCGAGTGCGATCGTCGAAAGTGTCAATGCCGGATTGACTGTGTCGTTGTAGAGAACGTGGTTGTTGGCGAAAAGGTTTCAAACAAGAGACAGGGGAAGGCCTGTTCACTCCTTTATATCCCGCGAGAGCAGGATCGTTGGTCGAGGCGACAAAGAACGGAAGAAGGAAGAACAGAAGAGGGGAGAGGGAGCCATGGTCAGTCACGAGCCGCGTAGAGGAACGGTGACCCGGAAAATCTGCACTCACTCTGCGCGGATGGGGTGTGCCCTTGGTGGTTGTGCAACGATGGACTTTGATCGACAAAGATCCAGGGTTCAGAAGGAGGAAAGGATAGACGATAGCAGGACAGACAGGGAGGGGATAGAGTACGGTTGTATAGAGAGGGTTGTATATGGAATAGGGACCTCTCCTGATGGATGGATGGCACGCCAGGAAGAGCCGAGCGTCGCGCGTTTCAGCCTTGTCCGCAGCCAAGAAACTGATCGCGTTCATCCCGCCCCTCTCCTCTTTCGCCTTGGTTCGAGCCAAGTTTTTCCGTGATTCCTTGCTTCCGAGGCAAGAACAACAGAAAGAATGAGGCCACGGAGCCGCATGGCAGAGAGGGCCTTCTTTTCGGTTCAACATCTATCATTGTTGCTTGATCATCTACCTCGATCTAGATCTAGATTCATCTCGACTATTCAACATTGACAATGTACACTGGATGCCTATATTGCTCAGGGGGACCCTATAAAATCTTCCAGATCGCCCGCAGGTCGCCTCGAGACGTCCAAGATCGACACAAGACGTCATTAGCCACCAGTAGAGCGGAGGCTGAAAGCCAAGCAAGTCGAGCTGCAATCTGGAGGCAGTCCAAGAAGCTGGTCAAGGAGGCATCACAGATGCATTCGGGACTTGTCGATGTATCGATGATGGATGACCAGGACCTTCAAAAATGCGTTGCTTCGCACGGCCGGACAGCTGCGAGACCCTTCATCGCTCTCTGGGTCGTAGAGAGACATCGTGAGATCACGAGGCATACGTTCATTCTGGACCCGTCGTACCTGCAGCACCGTAGCCAATACCGTCGTCGAATGCCGTGCTGAAGAATCCAGCTGACACTCGGACGCCGAAGACTCGAGCGCGTTCAGTTGCTCAGGTGGCAAAAAGACTGCTTTCCTGGCTGCTTTACCGTTAGGTGTGGTCCAGCAGCGGTTCCTACCACGACCAGTTGCAAAAGCTTGCACTCTTGACTGATTCCTGGTCGTCTGGAAGACGGGCACTGCGTGCCGGATAGAAGCCCAGGTGAAGGCGTGGGCCGAGCGCGATACTTTCAGACTGCCGTATCCCCTGCGAAGATACCGTAGATGTATACCCCAAAGATAGTATACAAGCTGAGTTTCCTTGATCTACGTGATACTTGACCTAAAGAACTCTAATTTCCTATACCTTGGTGTGTTTATACGCATACCTCGGTCGCGCGATACTGACCCCGCGCGATTGACTCCAGCCAGACACCTATTGATCCATATGAGGCATCTGCAAAGTGCACCTCGCTCGGTCAGACACAGCTCCCTAGACTTCGATGCCCGACTCACAAACACCCGATGATGCGCCTTCTTCCCCGCCTCTCCAATCTCCCTAACCTGCTTCTCCGTCAACTCCTTGACCTCTGTAAACGCCCGAATCTGCTCCTCCAACCTCTCCTTCTTACTCGACGTCGTTAAAACCACGCCCCCATGCGTCACCTGATGCGCCCACTTGAGCAGCACCTGGCCCTCGGTCGCGCCGAGTGCTTGGGCGATCTGCTTGACGATCGGGTCGACGGGTCCGCCTGGGTGGCGGATGAGCGAGGAGAGCGGGCCGTAGGATTCAATGTGGATCCCCTTGGTGTGGCAGAAGGTGAGGAGGGATTCGGCGACGTCGTAGACGTAGGGGTGGACCTCGATCTGTAGGCACGCCAAGTCAGCGAGGCGCGAGGTTGGTTGGAAAAGTTCTGCATACCTGGTTGACGGACGGAGTGACCTGGCGGCAAAAACAATAGATGTGAGTTTATGAAACGCAAAGCAGGATCTCTATCAACATACCTTGGCAACCTTCAAGACTTCCTCCAGATCAGAGACCCGGTAGTTCGACACACCAATCGACTTGGTCTTGCCCTCTTTCTGGAGCTCCTCCATGATCTGCCATGAGTTGCCCAGGCCGGTGTCCTTGACGAGCTGTTGAGGCGAGAGCAAACGTGAATCAGTCATTCCGTTTCCCGCTAATGTTTTCAGAGGCGAATGCGTACCAAGGGGCTATGAATCAAGTATAGGTCGACTTGGTCGACGCCGAGCTGCGATTGAGGCACATATCGTATCAACCTACGGCTCAGCCGGTGCGGCGGGGCTCGGCGGACGAACCAGTTTGAGCGACTTTTCCAGCGACTTTCGAGGATCCGCGCTTCCACCTAGCAGTGGAGAAGGTCCCCGCAGCGTCAGTCACCGGGATGTCCCTGTCGTCTAAGACTTCATGGTGACTCACACTTGGTGGTAATAAAGACGTCATCCCGCTTGACGCCCAATTCCTTCAGCGCCAGACCGACGCTCTCCTCGTTCTCGTACATTTCCGCACAATCGATGTGATGCATGTGCGCCTCGGAGTAGGCCATCTTGACCGAGTCCTTGGCTTCCTTTTGGTAGAGGGCTGTTCCGGTTCCATATCCCAGGACGGGCACCAGGGTGCCGTCGTTCAGTTTTACGTTGCTTAGGTTGGACATTTTGGTGCGTGCGAAAGTGGCTGTTAGACGTCTGAGGGTATGGGACAGCATTCCAGTCCAGCGTGCGCGAGAGTGAACAGCTCGCACTATATATCTGTCTGCGATCTCGACGGAACGAAGCATGACGAGGATCGCTTACCGCCGGTGCGGGGAAATCCAGTAACCCGCCCCGCTATTCTGCAATTAGCTCCGAAAATGAATTCCGCGATCCCGCCTCGATCCCGTCAGTGATCAGCGGTCAGCGAGCATCTTTCGAATTCCTCGGACATTGAGGTAGGACGGCTGTAGGACGAGCTGTAGGACGGTTGCGCATAAGGTATATGCTATCAGGGTAGACCGCCAAAGTCAAATACAACAAGGAAGCCTCGAGCCTACTTCCGGTTCTTGCTCCGGATAGCATGTTCAAACTTGCCCCTCTTGCGCTTGCCCGAAGGGGCATCCATCTCGTCACTCGCACCCGTACGCTTCCTACTGCGCTCCAAGATGCCATCGCGCCTTCCGAGTCCCTTGCCGACGCCGTCCCACAGGCTCTTTCCACCCCGGTCACCCAGCACGCCCTCGAGCTCGGCTTCGAATCCTCCTTGGCGTCTGCTCCGACTCCGCGAGGGACCGCCGACGCCGTAGCCCATGTTGAGCGCGGCTTCGTCTTCCTCCCGCTTCTTGAGCTCCCGCTTGGTCTGGACGAGTCGCGTCATGTTCTCCTCTTCGAATTCGTTCATGCGCTGTAGTTCCGCCATACGCTTTGCAGACGTCGAATTCGTGTGAATGGGGTCGCCGCCAGACGTAACGACAGGTCGGACAGCGAGACCGGACGTGGATTCCAGTAGCGGCGCGGATGTGAGGGATGAAGCGAATTCGGAAAGCAGAGCTGGTGCGCGACGGTTCGTTTGTCGAGATGCTACCACAACAAAGCACATTAGCAAGGATGTTGGAAACCGGGAAGAGGTACTGCTCACCTCGAGACTCGACATAAGGCACAGCTGCCATCTTGGGCGCACGGTAGATTCCGTCTCTTGCTCCATTCTCCTCGTCCGAAGGCGTAGGTGACCGCCTGGAATTCTTGAGCTGATGAGGAGCCTCTTCTTCCACCTTGCGGCTCTTTTTGCTCGAGGCGCCCATCAACGCTGACGGGTTGGGCTTGAAAGAGAGAGGATCTGCAGAACCTTTTAGCGACTGAACCTTGTTTGAATGAGCGAACCGTTCCTCACCTTCCGCATCATTCTCCTCCTCGCCACCTTCCGCCTGCGGCTGGGATTCCCTCAGACCGGCTTCATTTGCAAGGGTGACCAGCTTCTTGACCTGATAAGACACCTTGCTTTCTAATCCCTTGGTCTTTTCCATCACTTCCCGAATAACGACCATCTCGGTCGTCAGCGACGCTTCGGCGTACTCGCTCGACTTTTCGGCCAGCGATGGCCGCTCGACGCGGTCCGCGGAGAAGGGTCGAATCCCTGGAAGCTCGTCCTCGTCTTCGTGCTCCTTTTCCGAGCTGGCGGCGAGTCTGAGGCCGAGCATGATCACGAGCTGATGTATCGATGCGAGCAAGAGGTGTGGGCGGATGAGAAGGAGTGACAATCCATGGGCAAAGTCAAAGTCGGTCTCGGATTGATCTTTGGATCTAGACGATTAAACGTACGATGCATCAGCATGTATTCCATATTGATATAGGTACAAGAAGATCTAGCGTACTTTTCTAGCAACGACTTTATGGCCTTGGAAGTGGCCGACACCGAGGTCTCGATCGTATCGTACAACTGTCGCAACTCTGCGATAGTCGGCATGGCCACGGCGACCTCTTCATCGTGGGAAGTATCAACCATTGTGAGGGATCTACGGGGGAAGAGCAAGGCATGTCAGCGTTTGTGCGACTACCCATGTCCAATCCACTCTTCACGATAACGCCCCGTGCGGTCTCTATTCAGTCACGAGTTTTCTAGGCTCGCTTCTTCCTACTGAGAAGAATAATAGGCGTATAATCCCGTCTAACCTCTTTGAGGTCTCGATGTTCAGTGCCCAGTGCGGTAGCATCTTGAAAGACCGCGGCGGAGCGTTGTGGCGGGAAGAGTTCTGACGGTGATTCGAGGGAAGAGGGATACTCACAGGTCACGGTGCGATGCCTTGACGATTTTGAACGAGGGACAGAAGGGATGGTGTGCAATGGGTCTCCTTTTCTTATGTACGCTCGTCTGAGCAATTTGAGCGATCGGAGGAGATTTTTGGGTGGAATGAGGCGCGGAATGACGTGTCAACTCTCGAATGTGATCGAGCTCATCACGGCCTTGTCCTCATGTCTTCATCAGTTTCAGAGACCAGTTCAAGGACACTGGCATCTCGTAGTCTCTACCTTTGTCCATCATGCAACAACCACAAAACATCATGCACCACCCACCATCACAGCCGCAGCAGCCACTCCCAAAAAAGCGCAAGCAGGCAGGAGGAGGCAGCGTCCCCGTCACACATATGCAACCCGGCATGCCAGGCGTCAACAGTCCCATTGCGCAGGGTATGCACCCAGCGATGGCTCAGCAGATGGTGATGAAGAAGATGCCGGAGCCAGAGGATCCAACGATAGGTGAGGACGCTCTTGCGTATTGACGCTAATTCGAAGCTGATCGTGTTTGCATATTTGTAGCGGAGATGGAAGAGCTCAATGCAAGGGATATCGCTGTCGCACGCTATCGCAGACGGCATGGATGGATGAACGAAATATTCAACGCGGTCTCTTTAGGTTCGTGGTCCTCGTTAACTAATTCTCTCTAGATTAACGCCGCTGGCGTGTTGCTCTGCAGCTGATATGCCGCCTCCGCCAAACCCGTACGAGTACCTCCACGCAAAGGCCCTCGAAGATCAAGTGGTAGGTCCGCGATCCCTTTACTTAGAATGTGAATTGATCAGCAACATGCTCCTAGGTCCAACTCGAGAGACAGGCCGACGATGAACAGAGGCTAGGGCAGAACCGGTTAGAGGAGACCAAGGCGAGGTTCGCGGAGATAGAACAAGAGGCAGCGGCTCAGCAGGCATCGATGCAGTCGGATCCATGAGACGTCGACCGGGAAGAAAATATGGTGTCCTTCGACAAGCTTGTATTTGGTGATTGTTCACGTTGTATAATGGGAATCTACCGTGTTGATGTCCGGTCAGGCGACTTTGCGCTCTCTGCACCGGTCCTCAAGCCCTCTTATGCTGCGACGCGAGTCGGAACCTTGCGGTATCATAGAACATGCTCATAGCAGCCAACACGATCTACGACAGCGAAGCGCCCTTGAACTTCTGAACGGCGCAGACTCCATCCTTGGTTCGGATCTTGTGCACCGACTTAGTCTCCGGGTCGACCCATGCGGCCTCCAAGGTATCCAGCGTGGTGAATCCCTGCGAAAGAGCACGAGTCAGCGTGAGATGTGGTATTGTAACAGTGTGGGATGTGCGTACAGGTTGAACAGTCTCAAAGACCTTCTTCTTCGGGTTGAGCAGGGGTTCCGGTTGAGCGTCTTTGTCAA
This sequence comes from Naganishia kalamii, assembly GCA_022813745.1. Taxonomy (NCBI): domain Eukaryota; kingdom Fungi; phylum Basidiomycota; class Tremellomycetes; order Filobasidiales; family Filobasidiaceae; genus Naganishia; species Naganishia kalamii. The sequence continues at coordinate 460,540 of JAKLLX010000008.1, forward strand.
TCTTCTGTCAGCATTGGTTCACAGGCTATTGACGCACGCAGACGTACTCTCGTACTTCTCGCCTTCAAAGTAGATACGCTCTCCGGGCTTTGAGCCCGCAGGCGGTCGAACGAACTCGATTCCTGCTTCCTTGCCCTCGGCGGCAGTGGCCTGAAAAGAATGAAGCATAAGCATCTCGCGGTCTCCTGGTCATTCTGTATTGGACTTACACAGAGCAGCATGGCGAACGACTTGACCCCACGCATGGTAACGGGCTTCAAGTTGCACTATGAATCAAAAAGCTTTGAGCATTCGGATTCGAGTGGGCGGTCGTTGGCACGTACCACAACGACGATAGTCTGATCCTGAATCTCTTCAGGCTTCATGTATGCGACCAAGCCAGAGCAGACGATCCGCGGTTCCTCCTCTCCAACATCGATTTTCTGCAGGACAGAAAGGTTAGGAATAACACTCGGCGTGAGTTCATGAAGACGTACCTCGACATAGAGCGAATCGGCATCCGGATGACGGGACACTTAAGGGCGCGTTTACAAACTATCAGTATCCCTGTCTTCCGCTGCAGCCATGCGACTCACCCTCGAGAACCTTGCCGACTCGCAAATCAATCATGCTCGGCAGGGGACCGGTAGCAGGTGGCGGTGCGGGCTTCGCAGCCTTCTTGTCACCCTCTGGCTTCTTCTCCTTGGGCTTCTTCTCCTTTTTCTGACCCTGCGGCTTCTCGCCCTCTGCAGCGGGTGTGGCCTCCTCTGCTGGTGCTGGCTTCGTCTCCGCAACAGCTTGCTCGACGGGCTTCTTCTCCTTCTTCTCCTTCTTGCCTGCATTGGCGTCCGCGGCAGCCCCCTCCTTCTTGGGCTTCTTCTCCTTTACTTCGACTTTGCGCTCCAACGGCGGCATGTTGTCGAGGTCAAAGTTGACGAGCCAGTATGGTTCGTTGGGAAGTATCGTTCGAGCTTCGTTGACCGCCTTGAGGTGCTGGATGTGGTCAAAGTACCGAGTGACGGAAGGGACAGCGTAGTAGCCTGAGGGTTCCAACTTGGACTGATTCGAGAGCGTTTAGTAGTCAGCATACTGCGATTATCTTGTCGTCCCGAGGCGTTTGACTTACGACCTCAGGATGAAGCTCGCAGTAGAGGCTGACATCGGCGATGGATGGTTTGTTCGAGTTGAGGTAGACCAGGGGAGTCAATTTGGTGTTCAGGGCCTGCAGAAGAGCGCATCAGAACAGCTGCAAAATACAGGGAAGCCGCTGGACTGACCTGCAAGTCCTTTGCGAGCGCAGGCACCTCCTTCACAAGACTCTGAATCTTGGTCTTCTCCTCATCCGTAGTTCCAACCAGTTCAGGCTGGAGCGCCTGAACCTTTTCGACAAAGGTTGATGATGACGACATTCTGCTAGATGCGAGGGTGGATCTGGCGGTGGCGGGTCCTATGTTTCTCAGCAATGTACGCGACTTTGTGAGCAGTCCTAACATGTACGAAAGGTACTAGAGTGGACCGTCGGAATGCGATGCGTCACTTGCAGTCCGTCGTTCAACATCTACTGTCTCTCAAGCTCGGTCCAACTTTTGGCGTCGATCAATTATCGGAAATGACGTGGCGCCTTGAACGTTGGTGCGCTCGAGCTGCTCCTGGTTTGCTCTCGTTTGACCACGTCTCCGGAGGCCTGGTCAACCAGCTTCATGCCCTACAGAACACCGATACGCCGGACGCCCATAGAGCACCTTTGCTGCAGCTGAGAGGTGTGGTAAAGGAGATTTGCAAAGCCCTTTTCTAATAAGCCAAACCATCCAAATCCTCGCCGATCAAAGGCGGCGGGCTGAACAATGGATGAAAAGCCAAAGGCAGGTTTCCATCAAAGATAGCCGAGCAGCAGGATATCAGATCCTTGGGCAATGGCATCTCGCATACAAAACCTCCTCCTCTTGCGCAGAACTTTCCAAGCTGGCTTTCGTAACTCGTACGGTCTTCAGCAGAACCTCCTCCGGAATAGTTTTTGCCTCGCGGCGTCTCGCTGCAAGTAACCTTACTACTCGATTCAATTCCTCGACCAGAATGGACGGTACACCGACGATCGCCCTCAACGACGGCACTCGCGTCCCTCTCTTCGCCTATGGCACGGCAACGGCCTTGTATCACAAAGACGCAAAGGACTGGGTCAAGATGGCCTATCAGGATGCCAATATGCGGCACATCGACACGGCGGCTTGCTACCAGAATGAGAATACTGTCGGTGCTGCATTGAAGGAGCTCGCAATCGAAAGAGGGGGGGTCTTTATCACCACCAAGTGTGAGTCGTCTCCGCCCAGAGTTCGAGGAGGTAGCGAAGGCTGAGGACCTGAAGAGCAGGTGGCGAGAACGCGACACCTCGCCAGTCATTGATGGAGTCGCTGGAGCTGGTAAGCCTCCCTCTGAAAGTTTCGTGCGACATTGTTCCTTTACTGATGCACTTCTCGGCTTCGTAGATGGGCGTCGAATACGTCGATCTGTATTTGATCCATGAGCCCACCGTACGCATGTGGAGTGGCGCACGCTCGCAGATTTCTCGCTGACTTGCACACCGATTCTCGTGGATATGCTCACAGTGGACTGGAGGACTCAGCTTATCAGAGGCTTGGTCTGAGATGGAGGCGCTTCGAAAGGAGGGCAAGGCAAGGTCTATCGGTGTTTCGAATTATCGACTGTGCGATTTGGAGGAGACACTGCAGCACGCCAAGGTGAGTTGTCCCCGGTAACGACGTTTTGGATGGGTAGCTGACTCTGTCTTTCGCCCTAGGTCATCCCTTCCATGAATCAGGTCAGCTTTAACCGCTTACGATAGCAACAGCAAGTACTGCGGCTGATACTGTCCCACACAGATCGAAGTCCATCCCTACGTCTACGCCAAAGCCAAGCCGATCATCGACCTTTGCCACTCGAAAGGGATCCAAATTGCCGTTTACACCGCCCTGGCTCCTCTCACCGCCTTTCCCGGCGGGCCCGTCGATGCAGGTCGTCTCACGAATCGCTGACGAGCTCGGCGCGACCGCGGACCAAGTTTTGATGAAGTGGGCGCATCAAGTTACGTACGGCGGCGTCATCGTCACTACATCCAGCAAGAAGGATCGATTGCTCGGCCAGATGAAGGCGTTGACTGAGACGAAGAAGCTGTCTGCAGAGCAGATTCAGGAGATTGCGGACGCCGGCGCGGAGATGCATCAACGGGTCTACGTGTCGCTCATGGACAAGTGACCCACCAGGCTCTCGCATGACTGGGAAAGGGAAACGGTGGTTGTGTCACATTTTCAGTGTATGAAATGCGAATGTCGCCTAGGCGGTTATCGTAGATTTTAAATCGCTGCCTTGTATATCAACCACGAATGTTGCAGATCCGGCCCCGTACGTCGACTGACACCGCCCGCAGCGAAGCGTTCTGATCTGCGATCGTTGTGAAGCTGGAAAAGGTTCCAGGGGTTCCATAACGTCCGACCCTTGCATGCCGATGATCTGCCCAGCTTCAAGATGATTGCTGTCTTCAGACTATTTGTGAAGAGCGAAGAGTTTGTAGACCTGACTCATTTCACTTCACCAGCTACTTCGCAGTCCTCCCTATATTCGCACGTCGGTCGCCGGTCACGTGACGAGTCAGTCAGGGCTTTGCAGGTCCTCAAAGTACCGTTCCTCAACGCATACAGGCTAGTCAACAATCTTTCAAGCAGTAAGTACATTTCTGTTGCCAAATTGGCTTAGATCATGTGTAGTATCTGTTCTTAATACTCTGACGAGTATTACGGGTCCACTGGACCCTATTTCGTCAAGTAATTTGTTCCGCCTGATCTAGACCGCTGGGCTTGCCCATGTCTGATCACGTTGTCCTTGGCTAAGCACTACCGCCTTGTGACGACAGGGCTCACCCCCTCTTTTTGCATTTCTTTTTTTCAATTGGTGTTAGCTAGTGGCATGGGCAACATTTGTCTTGCTCGCGTCCTCCCCTTACCTGGTCCGCTTGCGGGCTTTTGCTCGTTCCCCTGGACATCCGTAATCCTGGCAATTTCAAGAGTCTCGTGCAAGCGGAAATCATTTGCATGTTCGCGGCGGCTGTTACAACACCCCTCCACAGGCATCTGCATGCTACATCACTCGAAGCGTCTCCTGGCAGGCGAACGACTCCTCGACCTCGCCTTTTCCCGACGCTCACTCCTCTCCTTGTCTCTGCTGCTTCGGTCCTTGTCGTAATCCCGATCTCTGCTGTCACGGTCCCTGTGCCTGTCCCGGTCTTTTCGGTCGTCGTGTCTGCTGCTCCTGTGGGTGGATGTCTATCAGCCAACAACTCTTCCCGTTATCGCAAGGCTCACCTTTCGCGGCTGCGGTCTCGATACCTGTCGCTCCTCTCCCTCGAGCGGTCTCGTCGTCGTTCACTATCAGATAAAAGGCGTATGTATCTCAGCGACTCAATCTCGATTGAACAAAAAAAAAGAATTGGCGTACCGATCATCATCCCTGCTTCGCTCGTGCCTCGAATCCTGCTGCAACTCCATGGCTTCCCGTCGCTTCTTGTCCCCATGTCCCGGAATGGCAGAATCCGCCTCCCTATCCATATCAACCGGCAAGCCAATCTGTCCAGTCGGTGTCATCGGTTGATCGAACGTAGGCGGAGGTGCCATGAAGCCATTGTTGATCGGTGGTCCGCCCATTCGCGGAGCAGAAGGGCCGGAAGGAGGTCCCGAGATGGGTCCTCGCGGAGCGGAAGGTGCAGGCGCGCCAGCTGGTCGCGGGCCGTTCATGCCCATCCTTGCGGCTTGACGTTGTTCGTTGAACTTTTCGAGCAGCTTTCTCAATTCGTGGTAACCCAAATGCATCTACGCAGCACAGGTCGGTCAAAGGGCGTCTTTTGGATGAGGCGCAGACGACTTACTTTACCACCGAAGTGGTCGGCCAATCGACGATCAGAGTCGAGCACTGACAGGTAGGCGCCACAGGTTTCACAGACACGAAGCTTTTGATGACCTGAAGCACCACCCGTTTCGGAAAGTCGCTGCAGTTCTCGCTATGAAGATGCAGATGAATTAGTTCCCGTCCAGCGAATCCGATCGAGAAAGTCATTACCTCTTTCTCCGCCTTTTCGCTCTTGAGTGCCTCGACCGCTTCCAACTTGGCCATTGACTCTTCAACCTTACCGGCTTCACCTGTTTGCAGCGGCGTGGAAACATGGTCAGCGGAAAGATCCACATCCGGCTCAAGGAGAATAGGCATACCCAATTGTTCAATCTCTTCCGTTTGTCCTTGAATAGCCAGTTCGATTTCACCAACTTCCTTCATCTGCAAGGACAAGTATCGTTAGAACCCCGATTTCTGCTTGTCATATCCCGAGAGGACATACCAAATCCACCGTCCTCCTGTTCTCCTCCGGTGTCTTTTCCAGACGCTTCTGACTCATCCTGATCTTCCTGTCACAATCATCCACGAACGCATAAATGTTGTTCTGGTATTCCTGCTCGAACGCGGCGAATCGCGGGTCGAGCGGATTGGCCGCTTTGGCGTCCTGGAAGGCTTTTGCGATCTTGTCCGAGTGGAGTTTGGGACAGGGACCCATGTCCATTTTCTGAAGACGGGTCAGGGGGCCTCGTGAGCGGACGAGACTTGTACGGAAAGGCAGGCACGTACGGTGTTTCCAAAGATCTCGTGCGGACAAGTTCCACAGAGGAAGTTTCGGCATACTCGAGGATCCCACCAGTCGACGTTGACCTGGGTGATACCCATCGCTTCCGGGCCCATCATTTGCTACGGAGGGGAAAGTAAGAAATAAGCAACGAACAGACGGCAGTCATAGGGGTGTCGAGACTCACTTCTAGCAGCTTTCGCTGCTGCTCTGCCATTCGACCCATTCTGACAGTAGATGTAGATCGTGCGTGTGGGGCTGAGTTGGGAAAGTAGCGGTCCACCACGAAAGGTATGTAGATGTCGTACACAACGTGAACCAGCTGGTGATCGTGAAGCCCAAGAGGTCAGAAGCGGACATCAGGCGGACTTGTCCCCTGTCAAATCGTGTGAGACATCGTCGGTTGCTGATATCATCTCTGCTATCTGGCGTTATCCTCGGGTTGTTTAGCCCACTGCAGTCGACATATATCCCTAGGAGGAGGACTCTACAGAGGAAAACGAGCCTCTCGTATGAAGGGAGAATCTACGCTCAGATGGCGGAATCTCAGCTCTCACAGTCGACCGATACGCCGACTCCGCAGCGAGCGACGGCTCATTCCCGTTCGCGAGCGACATCATCCTCGTCAATCCGGACGGCATTGAGTATCCATTCATCGCCCCTCAAGGTAGCTGCAATATCGTCAACGTCTCAGCCGGAGCTGTCGCAAGACTATGCTAGTGCGCAAATCAAGCACAAGATCGGTGAAGCCGTTCCAGAATTACAGAAGACCCTGTCGGACCTGGATCTTCACGCACAGGAGAATGGACGATCCAGCTCCAATTCCTCGCGCGAACGCACACCTCGTCCGGATCGCCGTGAGAACGGTCATGGGAGACCACGCACGCCGGACGCTGTGCTCAGGCCAGAACTTGCAGCTACACCGAAACGGAATCCCCTCGGTTCCCGTCGCTCCACAATATCAGCGTCAGCGACAACCACATCCCTCAATTTGGACACAGCAGATCCGGTGACGGCCTCTTCGTCTACGGAGGGGGCGTCTGGAATGCTCTCCAAGTCGGCGGGGTCGAGAGGTTCTGAATCTGCCGCCCGAAGCAGGAGGAGGAACGTCGGTAGCAGCAGTGCAGAGAACGGTCGCGGCGATTCAGCGGGCTCACCAGAGAGAGAAAACGAGCGGAGCCTGCAGTCAGCACAGACGACGCGAAATGGAAGTCGCACAACGGGTCAAGGAGCAGTAGAACAGGCACAGCATCACGAACCTTGTTCGCCAGTGGAGAAGCATTGTAAGTCGTTTCTGCAGAAAATGTCTTCAGGAACTTTGACTCGCAAGCGTGATAGCGGATGAGCAGCTCCCCGGAGATACCTATACATATCCAGACCGGCGATACTTTATCCTTACCAGCGCAGGAAAGCCTGTCTTCTGCTCGTGAGTAGGTCTTCGCGCTCCGCAACGAGACATAAACACCGCAGTTACTAATGCGTCCGGCACAGACATACAGAGGACGAGGAAGGCTTGACTCGCATGATGGGAGTCGCTCAGGCGATAATATCGATACATAATGAGGACGGCGATCAGCTTCAGTCCGTATTGCATCGCGTCTCGCTGGATGTGACCGAGATGCTGATGATTTATCATAGATCGATAACGCACGGAAGGACCAAAATTACGTTCTTGTTGGGCGATCCCCTATACCTGTTCTGTGTCAGTGAATGGAATGAGCCAGATTTTGTGGTCAGTAACGCCTGTTCCGATCTTGTGCTCGCAAGCGGTCATGACTTACTCTTCACAATTTTAGCTGCGAAGTCATCTGGAATATCTATATCTTCAAACGATATCGATCACCACCAACAGCCAGCTCATCAAGATGTTCCAGCGGCGGAGCAACTTTGATCTCCGCCGACTTCTCGATGGTGAGCTGAAGCAGGACCGCGTTCTTCCTAGGGAGAAGGAGGGCTCACTGTTGAAACTCCCGAAGGTTCCGAACCATCGCTATACAGCCTTATAGGACAAATGCAGAGCGACTTTACATTCTTCACATCATCCTTGCAACCACTTCGGATGTCCCCCTTTTTGCGAGAGGCTGCAGCGTCGGCATTGATACCGCCTACAAAGATATCAGTAAGCCCCCGTCCGATCTGCAAGCACTGTTGGGCTGAACTCTTGTGCACAGGAGTTGCTATACGTCTTGCTGATCGCGGATGACAAGATCGTGACATTGCTTCGCCCACGGAAACACTCTATCCATCCTACCGATCTTCACCTATTGCTGAACGTATTGTCCTCATCGCCGGCCCTCCGGACTGCGGAAACATGGCTGCCCATCTGCCTACCAAAGTTCAATCCGGATGGCTTCGTATACGCCTTTATCAGTTATATCAGCGACAATCTGGGCATGGTATTCGTCAGCGCGGACAGGGATGGCTTTGACCCGCTCAGGGAATGGCGTGATGGGGTCCTGGAGGTGAGATCAACGATATCAAGGCGACAGCGCATAACTGACTTTGATAAGTAGAAACTGGAAAAGATAAAGGTGCTCGGCAAGCTGGAAGCGGCCAGATCAAGACACGAGTATAGCGTCGGTAAGCCGACCGACATCGCGAACGTGCCTCTGAGCTGACTTTTCTGTGCTACCAGCCGACCTCGAGATACCCGGTGTCCGCCATTACTGGTATAAATCACGGCGCAACGTACAAATCACTATGCCTCGGTGGGAGGCGCCATACACCTCTAACAGCACAGAACAGAAACGGTGAGCCCAGACATCTCGCACCGGGTTGTAGAATGCTCAACATAGCATCATGTGGATTTAGATTGATGACCCTTTACCAGCATGTGTACAATGGTATCCATGGCAAAGCCGGCCCAGGGATACCCCTGAAGCAGTTTTATATCCAGACCGAGTACGAGGCATGTATGGGATGGGTAAGTTCGCGCTTGGAGAGTCATGTTCTCTTTGTTGGCGTCAAGCGTGACACGACTGACATCCGCTGCGCCACCTTGTAGAGTACACAGCCATTCGAGCTTTATCTGACAGTGTCGCCGACGATGCCCAAAAATGCGGTAGTCTCCGCAGCAAACGCGATTGCGAGGTGGATCAACAAGGAGGAGGCGAAACTGTTTTTGCGGGATGCCCCAGTATTCTAGACAATGTCGTCGTTCCACATCGTTAGGGGACGCATCACACCGTGCATGCGACCGTTGTATATATCCCGACAATGTCGCCTACATCAATCATACGGAGCGAGCACCGCTCTGATCCCGCCATGCCTCGAATTGCCTGATCATGCTAGGGGTAATCCTGCGTCTGACCGATTTTGCCGCATCCATTAGGTGTTGTTTGCGGACCTGAGATCAAGTTGTCAGCAAAGCTTTGTACCTACATGGATGGCACTTACGTATGGCGCATTGAGATCCTCGTTCATGGTACTCAGTGCAGCATCCTGACATATCGAGGCGATCTCTGCACCCGAACAGCCTTCAGTCTGCGAATCGAAAAGGACATCCAGTCAGCCTGGAATCCAGCCCAAGAGGCAGCCCTACTCACCATGAATGCCAGATCCTCGATTCCCGTGTCAGGCTCAATGGCCATCTTGGAGAACCGGATTCGGAAGATATCCTTGCGCGCTTCAAAGTCTGGCGGACCGACGTAGAGGATACGATCGAGTCTTCCGGGTCGTAGCAACGCCGAGTCCTGCAAGCGCGTCAGTAGAGATTCCGGACGGGATGAAATGAATGCGTACTAGGACGTCAGGTCGATTGGTAGCTGCCACGCAGATGACACCCGACAGTTCCTCTACACCATCCATCTCGTTGAGTAGACTGGTAAGAACACCTTGATTCGGTCCGTCATTGTCGGATCCACGTGCCATAGCGAGCGCGTCTATCTCGTCCTAAGGGGCCGGGAATCAGCGGTGGATAGTACGTGATGCAAGTCACGCACAAAGAAGATAATAGACGGCGATGCCGCCCGTGCCTTGCGGAAGATTTCTCGCACTGCACGTTCCGACTCTCCCACAAACTTGTTGAGCAGCTGCAACCGAAACATTCAGCGTCGCCCAGACGACCTTGCGCTTGACCCACCTCGGGCCCCTTGACGGCCATGAAGTTGATTCCCGACTCTGTCGCGAGCGCCTTGGCCGTGAGGGTCTTACTGCACCCGGGCGGACCATACAGTAGGATGCCCCTCGGCGGGGACACCCCGAGCCGCGTAAAGGTCTCTGGATGGGTCAACGGCCACTCGACACATTCTCTCAGTTTCTGCTTGACGACCGCTTGCCCGCCGATATCGGACCATCGGACTTTCGGGGTCTCGATGAATACCTCGCGCATGGCCGAGGGGCGGATGGTAGGTAGGGCGGTGTGTAGGTCGTCCGTGGTCATGGTGGGTGACGTGGTCGTGGAGCCGGATGCGATCCAGCGATGTATGGCTATGGAGCCCGCCTCGCGCACGAGGGAGGACAGGTCGGCACCGACGTAGCCGTGCGTCTTGTCCGCCACGGCGTCCAGGTCGGGTTGGGCGATCACATGGGGCATCTTGGAGATCAGAATGCCAAGGATCTCGCGGCGGGCGATGGCGTCGGGAATGCCTAGGGAGATTCAGCCCACCTCCCCACCTCGGGTTTATGTGGACTCACCAATCTCGATTTCCCGGTCGAACCGTCCGGGCCGACGCAACGCCGGATCAATGGCATTCGGCCGATTCGTCGCGGCAATCACCACGACCCGCGCAACATCATCCCCACCCTCGGACATGCCATCCATCAACGTCAACAACGTCGCCACCACCCTCCTCTCCACCTCTCCCCCCTCCCCACCCTCTCGCTTGGGACAAACGGCATCCACCTCGTCCAGGACAACGATACACGGCTCCCTCCGCCTCGCCTCCTCGAACACGGCCCGGATCCGCTCCTCCGTCTCGCCGTGGTACGCACTGCTCAGCTCCGGCCCGTTCACGACGATACACGAGCACCCCTCGGTCGCGCTGCTGATCGCCCGCGCGAGGTGGGTCTTGCCCGTGCCTGGGGGCCCGTAAAGCAGGATCCCGCGGGGCGGCTTCAGCCCGAATCGCGCGTACAACTCGGGCTTGGAGAGCGGCAAGTCGAGCAGGGCGCGTACTTGGGCGATTTGTCGGGATAGGCCGCCGAGCGTTGCGTAGGCCGAGAAGGATTCCGAGGTGCTGTGTAGCGGGCCGGGAGGGTAGATGTTGATGTACGATGGAAGGGCTGGGTTCGTGCTGTCCTTCCCGCGGACGAGGGATTTCGTGCGCCCGGCCGAGTCCGTCGTGGGAGGTGTTACTTCTTCCGGGGAGGCGAATGTGATTTCGGTTTTAAGGTGCATGGCGAACACCTCTTGTTCCTCGCTCATGCTGAGCTGGGCGAGCCGAGCCTCGATTTCGTCTTGCGTCGCCTTGTCGGCTTTTACCGTTTTCTGGGCAATGGCGGGGGACGTGAAACCAACTGCTTTGGAGGGCGTGATGGAGGTGATCGTGTATTTGATGGGCGATGGGGTTTGCGTCGGAAGGGTTAATGTGTACCCGGTCGAGATGTATCGAAGGTCCTCTTAAAGCGGTTGATCAGAGGTCAGCTCCGGTCAAGTGCAAAGGCGCCGGACGTACGCAAGACCTCTTTCAACAACGCCAACTCCCACGCAACCTCTCGCTCTGCCTTGTCCGCGTTTCGCCCTTCCTTCTCCCCATTTTCGACGGCAACCGTGACAGCCTTGGCCGTCATCCACCTCACATCCCCGACCTTGGCGAGCGTCACCTCCACCGGATCACCCAGCGCGAGCTCATGGACCCGGGATAGGACCACTTCGTCCTCTCCGAGAGTGAGGGACGGCCATGCTTGTGCGATGACGCTCGCGGTGTCGGTTGAGAGACGGATCCAGTCCCCCGCGGATAGTTTTGCGTTGCGGAGGGTGGCGAGAGGGAGCGTGGCGCGGCGTTGGGCGGTATGTGGTGCCGTGGGGTGTACCACGCGGAGGGCGGTCATGGTAGGCAGTTGACTGGATTACTAGAATTGCGAGGGGCTGAACGATAAAATATGAAGTTCATTCATGTTTCAGGTGAGACAACTCCTTTCCCTGCACGTGACTAATCAGGCAGATAGATACTCCAATAACTTGTCGAATAGATCCCGTCCATCATTCACTTTTCCTCGTATACTTGTCTCCATCACCACCATGCCATCCCACGGTAAGCCCGTTTCCCTCTCCAAACCACTCCAGCTGACATCTCACAGAATCACAGCTGGCCGCGGTCGCCATCGCGTCCGCCGTCTTGGGCTGGTGTCTCTGCATGTCCGCTATCTCCAGGGGGAATCCGCGACGGCGAGAACAGCCCTCTCCGGTGGAGAAGAAGGCGTCGCCCGTTCCCGAGGCCGTCGTGGATGAGCCAAAGCCAGAACCCAGAAAGTCCAAGGAGAACAAGTCCACGCCTCCGCCTCAAAAGGATGCAGAGGCCGAGATCGACGACGCCTCGGACTCGGAGGACGAACGTGCAGCCGTCACCGAGGCCTCGCTGGGCGACGTCAAGCCCGGGAAGTGGGAAGAGTGTAAGCTCGTCTTGGTGGTCAACCAGGAACTGGGGATGGGCAAGGGAAAAATCGCGGCGCAGTGTGGGTGAGTCGTCCGTTTCGCTTCTTTGATGGCACCGTGCAGGAATTGATGTGGTGTAGACATGCGACCTTGGCTTGTTACAAGACGCTACTGCAGCAGAACCCAAAGGTGCGCTCTCCTTCTTTCCTTCCTGCGCGATCACGACTAACCCTCACCTCTCAGCTCCTGAAACACTGGGAACAAACAGGGTACGTCTTTCCCCCTCACATTCCCCATCAATACCCTAACCCTTCCCCAACGCAGACAAGCAAAAGTCGCCGTCAAGTGCACCTCGACGGCCGAACTACTCCGCCTCCAGTCCGAAGCACGGAAGTTGAACCTTTGCGCACGGAGCATACAGGATGCGTGAGTCGCCCTCTTTCCCTTCCTTCAGCCTTCTCTAACCTCGTCCTTTCCTATCGGCAGCGGTCGGACACAGATCGCCGCCGGGTCGAGGACGGTGTTGGGTATCGGACCGTGAGTGTTTCCCCTGCGTCGATGAGTGGATCGAGGACTGATCAGGACGTATAGGGGTCCCGTCAAGTTGGTCAATCAAGTGACGGGCGGGTTGAAGCTGCTCTAGCGGGCAGAGCGCGTGTGAAAAAGACATGATAAGACATGATGCTTCGTCTCGCGGCCATGGCGGGAAGAGGGTGATCAACGGAAGATGTGAGGATCCGTTGACGAGTGATTCGAAGCTAGCGTGAAAAGGGACGCGCTGCTGCAGATGGCATGCGTCTCGTAGGATTGATTAGGCCGAGTAGAACACACGCCGGCGCCTGTAGGTTAGGGTCAGGCGCCTAGTTGTATGAAACACATCTTGTGCGATATATGATGCTCATTGATACGGTATAAAGTTCGTCTATTCATATGCTATGCAATGCTGGTGGATACATATTCTATGTTGTTGTCGTTCTACAATGCACTCTTTCGTGCGGTCTCTTGGGGGCCCGAGTGTAGTCATTGGTCGTTCACCAAGACGTATCGGTATCGCGCTTTGCCCTCGTGCATGTCCTGCACGGCCTGCTGAGCATCCGCCATCGGTCGCTCCTGGATCCACGGCTTGATGTCGTGCTTGACGGCGATTTCGAACATCTTCTTGATCTCTGCCGGAGAACCGATGAGGGAACCGGTGATGGACTTGCCGAGAATGGCAGAGGGCTGGATACCGGGCAGTCGCTCTTCAGGCAATCCGACCTGGAGGATGTGGCCTCGCGGCTTCAGGAGCGGCATGTAGAGCGTGTCGAAGGGCATGTCCGGGGCGAACGAGGTGCCGAGGAGGAGGTCGAAGGTTCCGGCGTATTCGGCGAGCAGGGCTTTCGGGTCCTTGGTGACGAGAACACCGTCGGCGCCCATCTTCTTGCAGTCTTCCTCCTTGGACTTGCTGGTGGAGAGAGCAAAGGTCTCGGCGCCCAAAGCCTTGGCGAATTGAATGCCTGTTGACAGAGATGGTGATTAGTTAGGACGCGTCTAAACAGCAGAATAAAGGTGAACGCACCCAAGTGTCCGAGACCACCGATACCGATGACGCCGACTCGCTTGCCGGGACCACAGCCGTAATGGTGAAGCGGCGAGAAAACGGTGACACCTAGGTGAGAATAAGTCAGCATTGCAAATCAAAGTAAGAGTAAAGTAAAACTCACCAGCACACAAGAGAGGCGCAGCGACCTTTTCGTCCATTCCTTCGGGGATCTTGACAGCAAAGTGGCCCGGGGACCGGTAGTAGTCGGCGTAACCGCCCTGGGTGTACTGGCCGTCCTTCAAGGCGCCTTGGTAAGTGGCGCACCACGCCTTCTTGCAGTAGTTCTCGTTGTCGGTCTTGCATGCGTCACATTGTCGGCAAGAGTTGCACTGAGCTCCGACACCGACCAAATCACCGACCTGGTGACCCGAGTTCTTGCCAGCTCGAACACAAGTTCCCACAATCTCATGGCCGACGATTGCCGGATATTTGGACGGACCCCAGCCAGATCGCAAGGTATGGATGTCGCTACCGCAGATACCACATGCGTGGATCTTGATATCGATGTCGTCGTCCTCGAAAGGTCGCGGAGTGTAAGAGTGCTTCTTCAGGGTGAAGGTATCGCCCTGGGGCTCGAAAGAGGCGTAGCCGGTGAACTGTTCGGGGATGGAGGCGTCGGACATGGTGGTAAAAGTGGGGTGGAATTGGGTATCTGGATGGTGATGTTAGAGGGAACCACCTCAAGAGCTTATATAGCATGCAACCACTGAATAGTTGATTCGCCTCCACCTCTCAAAAAGTCCATCCTGACGAATCCATCTGCTCCACCATCGACAGCTCCATCGACATAACCCTTGGAAACGTTAGTCAGCCCAGGGGAAAGCAAACCGAAAGGCAAAGTCCGCAAGGAGCGATGCTGCGAGGAGTCGCCGGCTCGAGCAAGTTCGACTGATAACCGGCTCTTCGTCCTTGCTGTCGAGAGGAAAAATGGTGGCTGTTGCGGATCTAGAGAGCTGTTTGAGCGCTCATTGCGTCACTGCAGATCTGAAATGATCGATAAGACGGGATCTTTTTCCGGGAGCTTTCCGGCTCCCGCGTTTCATTGCTCGGAAGCGGGAATCACAGAACATTTGCTTACCGTAATCCATCTTTCTCCTTTTGCGACTTTGGTGAGCTCTTTGGTCGAAATGGTCGTCTTCGCAATGGCCTTGTTACCCCGGGGCCTGCCCTGCTGCTTTGCTGACCATCTTGAACGGCCAAGGCGTAGTAGAGGTGTGCCAGCAGCGATACTCGACCGTGGCGCCCGGACCCCTTGTCCGATAAAGGCACAGCGACCGAATCGTCGACGTTGCCGTCGTCAGGCGAACCCAGCGCGGCATGAAATCTGGCATGCAACATGCCACGGGTCTGTCTCCACTGAGCCACTGGCTACTGAGAGGTCAGGTCGTTCATCCCTATGCAATCTACTCTGCAACTTATCGTTGCCGCCGGTCTTCATATGGGCGAGGATAACAAGCTGGATAGATGGTGACCCGAAAAATCGCCATGATAGGTGCCATGATTTTCGCAAAGCTGTGCACGAGCCGATTTCAGTTTTGGTACAACTTCGAGCCGCGACGAGTCCTCCCCCAAATGACCCCCCGTCCCTAATCTTCGAACAGGGTCTTCAAACACATCGTATCGCGAGGAACGTAGCCTCGTCATTACTTACCAAATCTCCTTTAGCTGCTCTTCCAGCTCAACCGCGGCCTGCACATCGGTCTGTACGGCTACCAGCCAAAGAACGCTTCGCTTGCTGCTTGAGCTGTTGCGTTGACAATCGCGATGTCAAGAGTGTTCCAGAACTTGGAACAGCTCTCTAGCAGCTCACTGTCAGAGCCTGCCCAGCTGCCTGCCCTGTCGCAGTCCAAGGCCGCTCAGCGATGGCGGCTACCCGACGAACCGTGGCAAGCTGCCTCAGGTGACCCCCCTACGAGCTCGACTGGATCACAGCTTCCCTGGATGAGCCGCTCGGCTTAACATTGACCCTGAACATGGATTCCACTTCTGAACCGCTCTTCCGAGTCTGACGAGAGTACCTGGAGCGCAGGTCATGAGCCTGTCGAGGGACAATGATTCTGTGAAGGGATACTGTTGCGGCGAACCCAAATGCGATATGGGCTTGACAACAACTGTTGGTACCGACCCGGTCCTGTCTGCGACCTCGAATATATGACAGCATGGCCAAGTTGCCCCGTGACACGGCCGTTGCAACATCTTCAATGCTCGTGTCAGTATAGAGCTGCTCCCACGTCCGTCGCGATTGAAGAAGGCTCGCAAGGGCTCGCAAGAGTTAAGAGCCGGACGGAGAGTCCGCCGCACCGGGCCGGACGCGGAGGAGCGGAGACTTCATCTATTTGCTTATGGACTGCTTGTGGGTTGTGGTCGCTTCATCTCAGAACCTGCTCAACGCGCCGGACTTGGTTCGTGATCTCGAGTTCACGCGATCCGGCCCACCGCCGCCGCCTTGGCTACGGAGATCTGGCATGGCTGAGCCGGCGTTGCCAAGGGCCGCCACAGCCAATGAATCCTCCGCCCGCAAAGCAGTATGCGGGGCAGCGAGGACGGGGCGCATCAATTTGACTGCAAGCGATAAGCAAATGACGAATTCTGTTGGTTGGATAGCGGAAAGCGGATGTAAATCTGGGCTGATGGTTGCGGTTGTCCGTTTCGTGTTTGGGCTGCTATACCCGTCCAGTTGCGAGCGAGGTATCTTTGGCCCGAAAGTGACTGTCCTTTGGTTCTTCACAAGCTACAAGATCCTCGTAACCGATCACCTGACTTCCAGGAAAAGTCGACGCCGAATTAGACTCGCTTGATCTGCAACCCAAGGCCGTTCGAAGACGGAAAGGCACTCTATCAGTTCGACGACGATCCCTCATTTTAATCAGCCTACATCGCTCGACACGTCGTTCTTGAAGGCATTGCAGTAAGTCTTGGTCCATGTCAAAATCTGGCAACCTGTTCGTCCTTCGTCAGCTCATAGCTGATCACGCTCGATCCTTATCTGTCTTCTCCAGCGTCCCAAATCAAATCCCGGAAACATCACTTGGGCTACACATATCATCTTGACAACATCATGGCTCAGCCAATGACTCCCGCCTCGGTACGTCGACGGAGTGCCATAACGCGCTGTGAAGACAGAAAACCAACCGACAGCTGTAATCTGACAGGGCGCAACCTTTCCGGGCACACCTGGCCAGGGTGCCAACACCGGTACATCGACGCCGGCAGCTCACACGTACGTCGCTTGTGATTGTGTCGACGGCTCGTTCGACTAACATCGTGATCTTGCTTCATCAGCATCCAAACTCTGCGAAAGAAGCAAGCTGGTCACAGCGGACCGCTGAAGAAGCTCCTGGTAGCGAACCGAGGTGTAAGCAGTCGACCTCATCTCCCATGGAGAGCAACCCTTGACCGCGCTTTCTCCAGGAAATCGCCATCCGAGTGTTCCGAACCGCACACGAGTTGGCCATGTCCACCGTTGCGATCTACAGTATCGAAGACAAGATGAACGCCCACAGGCAAAAGGTGCGGATACGCAGAAGACTACTAGGCGAGAGCATTGGCTGACCTTGTCCTGATCGTAAAGGCCGACGAAGCATACCAAGTCGGCAAGGGCCTCACCCCGGTCGGAGCTTATCTCGCGCAGGATGACATTATCCGAATCGCTCTCGAGCACGGCGTCGACATGATCCACCCTGGGTAAGCCTCTCTGCGCGAATGGCTGAAACTTGCGTTGACCGTTTGCATTTGCGCACATAGTTATGGTTTCCTGTCCGAGAACCACGAATTCGCTCAAAAGGTTGAAGAGGCAGGTATTGCCTTTATCGGTCCTCGACCGGAAACTATTGATGCTTTGGGAGACAAGACAAAGGCCCGAACGCTCGGTAAGTCCACTGGAATGACCCGATGGCATAATGGCTGATCGTCCCCTTCCCGAAGCCATGCAAACTGGTGTCCCTGTTGTTCCTGGAACACCCGGTCCCGTTGCATCCTACGACCTCGCCGAATCCTTCATCAAGGAACACGGATTCCCCGTCATCATCAAGGCTGCCATGGGTGGTGGTGGTCGAGGTATGCGAGTCGTTCGTGACCAAGAGTCGTTCAAGGAGAACTTTGAGCGAGCTGTCAGTGAGGCCAAGAGTGCTTTCGGTGATGGTACTGTCTTCATCGAACGTGAGTGGCAGCTGCAATGCGTCAAGCGAATTACATACTAATATATCTACGTCTCAACAGGATTCCTGGACCACCCCCGACACATCGAAGTCCAACTGCTGGCCGACGGACACGGCAACTGCGTCCACTTGTTCGAACGAGACTGTTCCGTCCAGCGACGACACCAAAAGGTCGTCGAAGTCGCACCCGCTCCTCACCTCGCGGAAGACATCCGACAGGCCATCTTGTCGGATGCCATCAAGCTTGCCAAGGCCGTCGACTACCGAAACGCCGGTACTGCCGAATTCTTGGTCGACCAGCAAGGCAGGCATTACTTTATCGAAATCAACCCTCGTATCCAGGTCGAACACACCATCACTGGTAAGTCTAGCCTTTGACGGCCCGCGTGTTCATAGTCTAATTGCTTCGCTATCTCGCAGAGGAGATCACTGGTATCGATATCGTCGCCGCCCAGATCCAGATCGCCGCTGGTGCTACCCTGGCTTCCTTGGGTCTGACTCAAGAAAACATCACCCGACGAGGTTTCGCCATTCAGTGTCGAATCACCACCGAAGACGCCGCAGCCAACTTCCAACCCGATACCGGAAAAATTGAAGTTTACCGAAGTGCAGGTGGAAACGGTGTCCGATTGGATGCCAGTTCTGGTTTCGCCGGTGCCCAGATTACTGTAAGACGCGTACCGAACTTTGAATCGACATCTTTCTGACGCAACCAATCCCTGATTCCCTTTAGCCCCACTATGACAGTCTTTTGGTCAAGTGCACCGTCCGAGGCACCACGTACGAAGTCGCTCGACGAAAGATGCTGCGAGCCTTGGTTGAATTCCGAATTCGAGGTGTCAAGGTGAGTACGAGATTCACGCCCTTGCGGCTTGATGACTCACGCACCACCTGTTTAGACCAACATCCCCTTCTTGATCCGACTTCTCACTCACCCCGTATTCGAGAGCGGAAAGACCTGGACTACCTTTATCGACGACACCCCCGACCTCTTCAAGTTGGTGACCAGTCAGAACCGAGCTTCCAAGCTTTTGGCCTACCTCGGTGATCTTGCCGTGAACGGAAGTTCCATCAAGGGTCAGCACGGCGAGCCAGGTCTCAAGGACGAAGCCACTATTCCCGCCCTGCAGGATCGAAAGGACCCGTCGAAGAAGTTGGACACCAGCAAGCCTTGTCAAGAAGGTTGGAGGAACATTATCGTCAAGGAAGGTCCCGAAGCATTTGCCAAGGCTGTTCGTGCCTACCCTGGATGTTTGATCATGGATACCACCTGGCGAGACGCCCATCAGTCACTCTTGGCTACCCGAATGCGAACTATCGACATGGCCAACATTGCCAAGGAGACCAGTTACGCCCTTGCCAACGCCTACTCCCTGGAATGTTGGGGCGGTGCTACTTTCGACGTTGCCATGCGATTCTTGTACGAAGACCCTTGGGACCGATTGCGAACTTTGCGAAAGCTCGTTCCCAACATCCCGTTGCAAGCCTTGGTTCGAGGTGCCAATGCCGTTGGTTACACTTCATACCCCGACAACGCTATCTACGACTTCTCCAAGAAGGCCGTCGAGAACGGTTTGGACATCTTCCGAGTCTTCGACTCCTTGAACTACGTCGAGAACATGAAGCTTGGTATCGACGCCGCCAAGAAGGCAGGTGGCGTCGTCGAAGGTACTGTCTGCTACTCCGGAGACGTCGCCAACCCCAAGAAGACCAAGTACACCTTGGACTACTACCTCGACTTGGTTGACCAACTGGTCAAGGAAGGTATCCATGTCCTGGGTATCAAGGATATGGCGGGTCTGTTGAAGCCTGAAGCTGCCACGATGTAAGTCTCACGGAGTTCTCCACAGGAAAAGTTGAACTGACGCCACATTCGCTTCTCAGGCTGATTGGCGCCATTCGAAAGGCTCACCCAGACCTTCCCATCCACGTCCACTCCCACGACACTGCTGGTATCGCTGCCGCAAGCATGCTCGCTTGCGCTGCCGCCGGAGCTGATGTTGTCGATGTTGCTATTGACGGTAAGCCTGAGGTCGCATGCCGGCAACTTCTGCTGATTATACTTTCTTTGTCCAGTCCTGTCCGGCTTGACTTCGCAACCCGCCATGGGTGCCGTTTGCGGTGCTCTCGAACAAACCAAGTTGGGCACTGGCATCAAGCACGAAGACATTCAAGCACTCAACAACTATTGGAGTCAAATCCGATTGCTGTACCAGTGTTTCGAAGCCAACGTTCGAGCTTCGGACTCTGGTGTCTTCGACCACGAGATGCCGGGTGGTCAATACACCAACTTGCAGTTCCAGGCTACTCAGCTCGGGTTGGGCTCAATGTGGACCGAGATCAAGCAAAAGTATATCCAAGCAAACCAGCTTTGTGGTGATATCATCAAGGTTACTCCTTCAAGGTTAGTTGGCGCATTTTCATTTCGGGTTCCTGTCGATAATAACTGTCGCTTTGCCCCTCTTTAGTAAGGTAGTCGGCGATTTCGCTCAGTTCATGGTCGCCAACAACCTCACTCAAGAAGACGTTCTTGAGAAGGCCGACAGCCTGGACTTCCCCGAAAGTGTCGTCGAGTTCTTCCAGGGCTACTTGGGCGAACCTTACGGCGGCTTCCCGGAACCCCTCCGAACCAAGATTATCCGTGACCGAGCGAGGATCGAGGGTCGACCCGGTTTGACGATGAAGCCTTTGGACTTCAAGAAGATCAAGTCTGAATTGCGTGAAAAGTTCGGCAAGAACATTACCGACTGTGACGTCGCTTCGTACTACATGTACCCCAAGGTCTTTGAGGAGTTCCGAGGATTCACCGACAAATACGGTGACTTGAGGTAAGTGTCTCTGGAATGCTCGTCCCACTCTGCTGATCGCGAATTACCTTTAGCGTTCTGCCGACCCGATTCTTCCTCGGCAAGCCCAAGATCAACGAGGAAATGAGCATCGAGATCGAGCAAGGCAAGATGCTGATCATCAAGCTGCTCGCCGTCGGACCCCTGGATGTTAAGAAGGGTACCCGAGAGTGCTTCTTCGAAATGAACGGAGAAGTTCGAGCCGTCATCATCGAAGATCGGGACGCCGCGATTGAGAACGTTACGCGTGAAAAGGCCACGACTGACCCGGGAAGCGTTGGGTCTCCTATGGTAAGTCAGGGAAGGGTCGAGCCTGTTGAAACATCGCTGACCAGATGCTATATTCAGGCTGGTGTCGTCATCGAGGTCCGAGTGGTTGAAGGCGCCCAGGTCAAGGCCGGTGACCCTCTATGTGTCTTGTCAGCCATGAAGGTACGGTCCCATCCCCTATTGACGACGTGACAGTATGCTGATCGCTCTCTCTCCGATAGATGGAATCCGTCGTCTCCTCGCCTGTATCCGGCAAGGTCAAGCGAGTTCTCGTCAAGCAGACCGACTCGATTGCCCAGGGAGATCTGGTTGTTGAAATCGGCCACTAGAGCCCGTCTTTTGAATCATGTTTCGTTGCTCGTCGCCCGAGAGGCATGTGTCTGAATTGTACCAGTTGAAGAATAGTGTGAATGCTTAATAGATAGATATCGCAGGCCTCGTAACATCCACGTTTCATGGACGGTTCATTCCAGGCGATAGCCGGAGCATGAAGTACCTTTGTTCAATTTGAATTGAGGACCTGTTTGTTGGTGACGTAATCGACCAGTGATGAAATCGAACCTGAAACACGAGTGCGATAGGAGCTTCGCTGAGTTTCGTAGAGTTTCTTGAATCATCTTCAGCTCCCTCTTCACTGTTGCCCCTCGACAATCGCTTCGACATGGCCATCTTCGATAAGCTCAAAGCAAAGCTGGACTCGAGCAAGGGAGGCTCCGATAACACCTTCGCCAATGCGGCCTGTGCACTGCCTCTGGGACCGGAAAGCGTTATTCGCTACCGTCAACAGCGAGGTGTCAATCTTGGTGTGTGAAGCTCCCTATTCACTGCGGTGTCTTTTGTCTCAGTCGTTATCTTCGTTGTTAGGGGCACTGTTCGTCCAAGAACGATGGCTCGCCACGGATCCCTACACGAACGTTCCCAATCTGCCCCCTAACGCTTTCGCAGGTGCAAGCGACGTGAGAACCTCCCTTTATGGTATCGCCCTCTTTGCTGATAGCTGTATCTCCATATAGTACGACATTGCGACGGCTCCCGACGCTCAGGGACGACTCGAGCAACACTGGGATAGCTGGATCACGGATCAAGATTGGAGGTGGCTAGTTGAACATGGTTTCAACTCGGTTCGAATTCCAGTAAGTTTCCCCTTCGGCCTTGTTGCGATAGCCCTGGACTCATCAGGAAATGCGTGAAGATCGGATACTATCACCTTGTTGCTGCCATTCCGGATGTGGTTAAGGGAACCGATTTCGAGAAAATAGCAGCGGTATTCCTAGGCGCTTGGCCCAGAATTCAGCGAGCCATCGATACGGCTGAACATTATGGCATTGGAGTCCTGCTTGATCTGCATTGCGCTGCAGGTGTGTTTCGTCTCCGCGCCGAATACGATTAGTTTCGCTGATTGCCTTTCCGCTAGGTGGTCAGAACAAGGACGGTAAGCTATGTATTAACTGCGATCTGTGAAAGGCTAAGGCTCAACGCGGTCTTAACAGCCCACTGCGGCGTCAACACCGGCAAGGTGGAACTGTGGAATCGCAAAGCGAATCTCGAGTCCACCGCTCTTGCCCTGAAGTTCCTCGCCGAGCAATACGCGAATGTACCGCACGTCGTTGGTCTGGAGTTGTTGAATGAACCGGCCAACGACTGTCATGGCGGAAAGCTGTCAAAATGGTATCAGGAAACAATCAACAGTATTCGCAAGACAGTACCTCCCGACTTCCCTCTGTAAGCGTCATAAAGCCTGTGTTGTGCCTGATCTGACAGATTCTTGTTTTAAGTTACATACATGATGCATTCGATCCCTGGTCTTACGCACCTCTGGTCGGAAAGCAAGGCAGCTTTGTCGCGCTGGACCACCATCTTTACCGCTGTTTCACCAAGGAAGACGGCATGAAGTCTGGCGAAGAGCATGCCCGAAATCTAAACATCGACATGGCTGCCTTGTCCAACACCTGCAACGGTTCCATTGTCATCGGCGAATGGTCAGCCGCCCTGCACGCTGGAGACCGTCCGGAAAACGCGACAGACGAACAGCGCAGGGCTTTCTGTCGAGCACAACTCGACATGTTTGAACGCTTCACTGCAGGCTGGTTTTTCTGGACGTACAAGGTGCACAGGTGGCTGTACGATCAGAACCGACATGAGGATTGGGACAGCGGATGGTCGGCCCAGAGTGCCTGTCAAGCTGATGTGATGCCGCAGTGGGCTGGGTTCAAGGTCCGCAATAACCAGGTGCAGGGTGATGGCGATAAGGGTCAAAGATTGAAGGCTGCTTTGGGTGAGTGCATTCGGGACATAGATATTCGCGGCCGAGCGGTGCCGTACATGTACTGATACGGCGTTGCGAAAAGACTCGCATGTCAACTACTGGAATCAACAGGGAAAGGGCAAAGACATGGAGCATGATCGATTTGAAGCGGGCCTCAATCAAGGATGGGAAGACGCTTTAATGTTTATCAATACCCAAGGACCACCTGGTTCTGGGCAAAGGTCGACTTCACGCATGGGTTTTGTGCATGAGTGGTGCAAGCGAAGGTTGCAGGAACACGAGAGTACACGCGGAGGTGGGAAGTGGCTCTGGGAATTCGGTAAGCATCTCAGAGGTCATGTGCAAGGGCGACTTGCTAAAGGAATGCGACATTCTCTGCCACAGAGCATGGTTTCAAGCAAGGTGTACATCTCGCTAACGATGCATGGCTAGTATAGTAGTTGACAGACCTGGTTGTACAAACGCGCCTTATGCATTGATGGTGATGTGTCCATTTCCGACCTATTCTACATTCTTGTCGGCCCACTTCTTCAATTCGCCGAGACGGGATACAAGGGATTGCAAAGCTGGGTTGTCCGATGTGGCGGAACTATTGAAGCGAGACAAGAAATCAATACCTCAACTGCGGGCCAGCGCATCCGATACTTACTATGACATTGTATCGTATTGGGTCTGAACGACATCGAATCAGCTAGTGTCCAGAAGCGATCGTGAAGACTGGACTTACCACGACGTTATGGGTGAAGTGGGATTCAAACTTCTCCAGTACGTTCCACCGAGCGTTGATCTTGCTGACATCCGACTCTGCGCGCGAATCCGCGAGATACTTTTGCATAGTGCGATTGAGCGAGGGCTGATACTGTGCAAACTGCAGGACAGTTCCTATCGTCTTCATGAGTGGCTGCAAGGGTAGGTCGATTTAGCCTCGCTGAAACTTTCGACGTACCAGCGAGGACTTACTGGTAACATCCGATCTGTAGTCAACATGCACTCCTTCAAGCAGACATCCAGATAGTCGACATGATCTTGAATCAGTTGATCTACTGTCTGAACGTTGCCGAGCTTTGCCTCGAGCTTCTTCCAGTTTGCTTCCAAGACATCTTGAGTCGTAAACGTCAACATTTGCTGGACCCATTGTAGCATTTGCGCGCGAAGGTTGTATATTCTGCGTTTCCACCGCTCCATGTCGGGAGCCTCTAGTCTCCGGCGCCACAGAGGTTGAGAGTGCTCCATCCACATCGACGTCAAAAGGGATTCGAGGTACTTGAGCATGAGAAGGAAACGGAAGACGAGTTGATAACGCGTGATAGCCTTCCGGGAGATGACGAGCGAGAGCGGGAACTTGACGTCAAAGTCGAAGGACAGTGCTTCGATGACTGCTCGCGCAAGAGATATGGGGTCAGCCGCATCACACGGATATCGCAAATCAAGACGACTCACGAAGCAGGTCCTTTTTGCCCTTTTCGTTCTGCTTAGTTTCGTCTCCGGCCCCCAGGAATGTCCCATCTTCCAGCGGTTCATTCCCTTGGCGATTGACAATCTTGCCGAGCCATTCAAACAGGCCTGAAGTCGCCATGGTGGCGCGCAGATCGTCCTTGTGCGGATCGAGTGATGTAGGGCTCGCCGGATTGGTGATAGCCATGTACAGTAACGACTGGATCTTGACCATCGAGACCGTCTTGACCGACTTTTTCAGTTCCGACGAGGCATTGTCGATGAATTGACTCATGAATTCAGACTGGTCGAGAAAGAAGAAATGCTTCATTGACCTGCGAAAGCGTCGTTTATGTAAGGACTGGGAGGTGTCTTGGCGGTCTGTGACTCACCTGAGATACGTGATCAGCCCCTGTTCCTTCAGCATCAAGTCCAAGAGGCGTTGATTGGCAGTAAGATATGCGTTGTCGACGATGCGGTAGAATCTAGTCACAAAAGGGTAAGGCACACTTATGCGAGAAACTTTATCGCCTCCACGCACTTGGGTCCCTCCATATTGATCGAGCCGTTCGCCTTCTCCTGCACCGCCCACGAATGGCTTTCAGGGTGTGATGCATCTTCAACCGGCAACCCGCATTCCCGTATTACGTTTAGATATTTCCCTGTGCGCAGAATCTTGACCTTCCACTCCTCCAGGAATGGCGGAATGCATGCTCCGCCGGGGAGCCGGTTCGTCCCTGGTCTTACGTCGGGTGCCCCGCTGGAAGGCATTTGTTGCAGCGCTATGGTTCGATCCGCGTTTGCTCGAGACTCGATAGCTGTTGTCGATCCGTCCCGAAGCTGCAAAAATAACGGCTTAGGATAACCGGCTAAGCGGTGGCATGATCGACATACCGTATAACGACGTTCCCAATAGTCGTCATTGAAATCTGTTTCTAGCGCTGCCTTTTCGATCGTATCATCCACCTTGACCATGAATTCTTGATAGGGGTCATGCAGTAAACCAGTATTGATCCATCTCAGCAGCATCTTGGCGTAAGGCTGAGACGCATGCAACTGGAGGCTGGAGAAGAGTGCCGATGCCGTCGGATCCCTTCAGGAGCAAAAGGTCAGCTCAGAATGAATGGACGCCACACTTGACTCACCCGCTACGCAGTATCTCCCTTTCTAGTAACACCCCCAGCACCTCCCCACCAATGATTGGCCCCGGTCCATCACTCTTATCCGCATCCAACTCCCCGGTCGGCGCCGCCATCCCAAACTGCGCACGAATGGCCTTTTCCATCTCATCTTCGCTCGGCTCGTCGTCCTCGTCTCCTTCGGAATCTGATTCCTCTTCCTCTGCTTGCGTGGCCTCGGTGACGAGTGTGATGCAGAGCTTGTATAGTAGGGAAAGGGAGTGTATTGTTGGATGGAGGTAGAGGAGGGCGGTTTGGAGGGTGAATGTTGGTGATGTGAGGAACAGGGCTTCGAGTTTGGCCAGTAGTACGTGGTAATCCTGCACGCGCCATAAAGACATAAGAGACTTGATCCCGGTCGTCTTGGAAGACAACATACCTTCAGCGTGTCCCGTATACCGCTTGCCAAGGCGTGATTGACCATCCCGAAATCTCTATCTAGCCTGAAATCCAATCGTCAGCGGGACTCTGCCAAGCGTCGCCTCTGATTCTCACCTGAGATCCACAAACGCGTTGATGGCCGTGTAGTACGTCGCCATCGGTAGTATCCTCTTCACGACAGACACCAGAGACGAATCTGAATCGTCGGATCAGCAATCTCATCGACCTACAAGCCCTTGAGTAGCGTACCTAGTGACTCGTGCACAGTCCACTTGACCCCACGCAGCTGATGCGCAGGATTCGCTCGATCATAAGACCCATCATACCGAATAATCTCACCCTCGACGCCCTAGGACCGAAGACCCGTCAAGTCGTGCCGACTACTTGTCCATGCTTGTGACGCACCTGTAACACGTATCCCAGATCCTCACATATCCACGCTTCCTGCACGGCCAACGGAACCTCACTCAGCAGATCGCGCGTATCGCTCTCCTTCCTGCCGTTCTCCGGACGCAACGGGTCCCCGGGGCGCGCGTTGTCCGTCTGACGGGTTGACTGGGAGTCGTCCGTTACTGGTGTCTCCGGCGCAGAAGAGGTCGGATGATGGCGATCGCGCGGGGCTTCCCGATCCCTCGGTCGGCCGTCCTTGAGCCTGCCGTGATCCCTGTCCCGCCGCGGATCGGCATCACGCTCCCGCCTCCCTAACCCGGCCAACCGATCCTTCTCCCTCACCCGCTCTCCCTCCCTCTGCGGCACCCCCGCCGCCGCCGTGTCCGCTCCATACCTCCGCCCCGTCTCTCCCGCGCGCGCGTCCCGTTCCGGCGCGTCCCGGTCCCGCCGCTCCGCACCACGACTGTGGGAGGATAACGCGCTCCCGGGCCGCCTGCTGTCGCTCGCGGTCGTTCGGTCCGTCATGCGTGATGCTGTGCGTTCCCGGTCTTGCCGGTACCCTTGTAGACCACTGAGGATATCTCGTGATCCTGCGCCGTCGGCGGTGGGGCGGGCGTTGGTTCCGTCTGGCGCGAGGGCGTGCCCGGCGGTGCTGATCGATGACGAGGAAGGGACGCGGCGTGCTTTTTGGGCGGTGTGCGTTGTCATGGATGCGGTGGAGAGGACGCGGGATGCGAGGGGGCGAGAGGCGAAGGCTGTTTCGTTGTTTACGTATGATGCGTCGGGATCTGCGAGCAGTCGCTTATACTTGAGCGTGGGAATGAAGGCAGGGAGAAGGGAGCTCACCTTGTTCCCCTGATGCGTTGAGTTCCTCGAGAATCTTTGCGGGCTGTACTTTCCTCACGGATGCGATCGTATCAGTGATCTAAAGACGTTCCTTCAGTTCCTTGAATCTGGTGATCACACGACGCAACTCACTCTCGTCAACTGCTTGTCCGACAACCCGGGCCCTCTATCGCGGTGTTTCCGCTCCGTCGTCCTGCTCGATATCCTCGGGGTGAAGGGAACGGTTGTTGCTCCATTCGCGAGTGACATCCCGCTTCTCGGGGATGGAATAGGATGGAGGGATTACTGTGGAGAGACGGTTGATTGATGTCGACCTAGCCTATGTTTACAATACCTCTTCGCGTCTATCCGGTGCCTCCCAATCTCCCAGGTTTCAGGTCTGTTTACGTTGTGGAAAATTCGATCGAACAAGTGAAACCGCACTTTCCATCCTGCAAACCTGCCTCGTCGGCGTGCACACGACTTCAAGTGAACCGCCGTCTTGTTCGACTTTGGTACCCATATAGCCATATAAGTAATGTCGATACACCTCCGAGCTGCCCGCGCGGGAACAACGGCCCTCCGCTTCGCCCCGACATGCCGGATCACGGCAACTCGTCACGTCGCATCGCTCCTGGCACGACCGGCATCGACGTACAGCCAACCGGGACGGGGTAACAGCTTTGGCTTCAAGCCCCGCGACAAGGAACATGATGGTCGAAAATCGTTCGACAGGGCGCCGAGGGCGAGGTTCGGGATGCAGGATCGGCCGGAGAGGGAAGACGGGCGGCAGGAGCGATTTGGCGCGGAAAGACCTTCGTATCGTTCTTCATCGACTCAAGGAGACAAATCATTCGGTAGGGATAGGACGTTCAATGGAGAAAGGACGTACGGCGTGAACAGGGATAATCAGGAAGGCAACGATCGTTTCCCACGTCGAGAATCTGGTGACAACTCCGACCGGCCTCCGTACCGCCCCTCCTCTTCGCAGGGCGAATCCAAGCCTTTCAACCGCACGGACAGGTCCAATACGTATGCGGGACGCAAGTCGTTCGACAGGACCGACAAGCCAAAGTACGAGGGGAGAACCAATACATACGGAGACCGAAAACCCTTTGAAGGAACGGACAAACCAGCGTATGGGACGAGAACGCATGACAAGTCAGGCAAGCCAAACACATACGGCGAACGCAAGTCGTTCGATAGAGCCGATCGACCAGCGTACGGAGCGAGAACGTTCGACAGGCCCTCGTTTGGAGAACGGCCGCGCGATTGGAAAGCGTCCGGTTCCGAGGGCCGGACGTATGAACGGAGTGGTGCCTCGCCACGATCGGAGGCGGGGAAAGGATACACGAGGAACGAACGGCCGTACGGGAACTCCAGGCGTAATACCGAGGAAAGCGGCGAGGCTGGTAAGTACGGACCAGAGAACCCAAACATGGCGTGCTAACATGATTCTTGGCTGGCACAGAAACCCCAACCAGCAAGAAACCGATAGACCTCGAAAACCGCCTGCGCATCCGTCCCGGCACGAGCCCGTACGACGCCTCCGTCCACCTCAACAACTACATTCGGAACGCCCGCGCTCCCAAACACTCGAACGAGCCCCCGAACGCGGAGTACCTAGTGGTCGCCGAGGAGATCTTGAAGACCGCGCCAAGGGAGTCGGTGAATGTTGCCGTGTGGAACGTGTTGTTGGCGGGGTTTGCAAAGGAGAGGAAGTATCAGCGGATGTTCAAGGCGTTCAACGACGTGAGTCGCCCCGATGCACCCAAACGGGTTCGACTGACATGATGGATTTGCGATAGATGAAGAAACGAGGTATTCGCCCGTCGAGTAGGACATACGCCATCATGCTCGACAACTACCCTTCCTCGTTCGACGCACCGGGGAAGACTCTGTCGCGCGCAACGCTCCTGTACGATCAGGCGCAGGAACACGTGCAGGAGATCCTGGACAAGATCGCAGAGGCCAAGGAGTCCGAGGGGTACGAGCTTTCCACCGACCGCGGCTCCGGCGACAAGCGTGCTCAATCCGAAGATGCAGAAGCAGGAGAAGACAAGGCGCAGCTCACCCTCGACGCCTACACGAGCGGCAACGCCGTCGCCCCGACCAACGCCTACCTCGCGCAGATGACTCACTTTGCGCGGTTCGACGAGGTGAAACGAGTGTACGAAGCCATGCCGAAGAATGGGCCCAAGGCTCCGGATGGAAAGACGTATACGATCTTGTTCGAAGCGTGTATGGCGCGTGCGGCGAAGCAAAAGTCGAACGAGGCAGCAACGGAAGCCACGGCGGATGACATGGACAAACAGGCATCGGTCACTGCCAAGGATGCTCCGGAGCTGTTTGACCCGATCGCGTTGTGGAAGGAGATCGTCGACCGGGACACCGCTATTCGCCAGAAAATAGGCAAGAGCACTCCGGCCTCGAAATCTGCCGGCCGTGGTGGACCGCGACTTATGGACGAACAAGAGGCGCCTCTGCTTGACGACCGACTGGTCATCACCGCACTCCGATGTTTCATGTCGGGACCGATGGAGCAACGAGTATTCGCCCTCGACCAGATTGTCCCGTCCGTTTACAACCTCTCTGCACCCGGTCGATCCACCTACTCTTCCGCCGTCATTCCCGAAAACAGCGCACGCTTCGAACTCACTGAACGCGCCGTGGAAACCATCCTGAAACTCTGCCTCGCCGCCGGTCGTGCGCGGGAGGGAGTACATTACGCCGAACAGATACTCAACATGCCAAAAGCATTCACCGACCAGCTCACGCTGACACACTATAACGCCATACTCGCCTTGTACAGCAAGGAGAACGACATCGACAAGTGTCTGGAAATCCTAGACTTGAAACCACCGTTCCTTCGAGGTGAAGCCTGGCCCAGGAGCAGCTGGGTGTACGCTTTGAAAGCGGCGAGGTTTGCCAGCAATTGGGATAAATTCCTGGTGGCGTTCAAGCGGATGACCAGGATGCCAGCAGTCCTGGAAATCGGAAAGGACTCTCCTCGCATCGGCGCTGGCCAGGTGGATGACCAGATTGCCAGTCTGCTGCTCTCAACCGCAACGGAAAGCAAGAAGATCTCTGCCATGCGCGAAGCCATGCGTATCTTCGCTTACTACTACACGGGGCGGACAACGGCCTCGCCAACAGCGGACGAAAAGTCGACATACTCCCGATACTGGAGACGACAACTGCTTGCTTCTTTGGACACCTGTCTGTCAGCAATCGAGAATGCGGGTCAAGATACCTCTAGTGGAAGAGACTCGAACGAGGAGAGGGCTTGGCGAGTGCTGGTAGATGGTCTGAGATCCAGCGAGAAGGAGAAAGTTCAGGCTCCAGAACGGGGCCGCACCCTCGAAAGAACTAGTACTAGAATATACGGCGAGCGCAAGGGGTCTTTCAGACCACCTCAGCGAGACTATATGCGCCGATAGATCTTCAGCTCTGGCTTTGAGCCTCGACAGTTGTATTTGCTAAATTAAGCAATTGTATATGCATGCTTTACAACTCCTCAATGCTATTCCTTTACTGTCGACCTTCCTGAGCTTCAGCTTGCTCAGCGGCATCTATTGCGCGCGAGAAACTCGAGAACAAGGTTTCTATCGGCTCCAATCCGACACTGACCCTGACTAATCCTGCTTCAACGCCAAAGCCGCTGGCCCAATCCAGCTCCAGGTAGTGGGCGAGAATCGTGTAAGGGCAGGCAAGGGTAAAGTTCGTACCGAGACTGGGCCCTTTACAGCATTCGAGAGCGTCGAAAAAGGCACGAGATGCGGCGATTGACGTAAACGTGAGAGAGAAGAGCCCGCCGAATCCGCCCTTTCCGGTCGACGGTAAACGTTGCGCAAAGGCGAAGTTTTCCGGCGTGATGTACCGCGGGTAATAGACTTCCTTGACGACTGTTCCCTGGGGCGCCTCTGGGTTCTTCAGCGAGCGTTTCCGCAGGAATTCAGTCAGGGCGTAAGCATTGTCGTTGATCGTGGCGATACGTGTGCGGAAGTCTCGCGAATTCCGTTCCATGAACACTGCATCTTCCGGGAAGTAGATGTCTTCGTACGTGGCTTCCATGGCTTGCTTGAGTTCGGCAAAGTGCTTCGAGTACGGGTTCAGGACGAGACTGGAAGGTACCGATGTCAGTGTTGCGAGGCGATACCCCGCAATATTGACTCACCTGCCACCCATCACGTTCGTGTCCCCACTAAACACCTTGGTCAAGCTGCTCACAACGACGTCTGCCCAACTGGCTACCTCTACGTTGACAAAGTTTCCGACCGTCTCATCCACGATGATCAAGAATCCGTATTCGTCTGCCAGTTCCCGCAGTCGCCGAAGGTTTGGAGATCGAAGTAGGGGATTTGACGGGAATTCGCAGAACAAGGATAGGATGGCCGGCTCGTCAGGCTTTTCCGAGCGCTTTCCTTCCAGAAGGTTGGCGAACGCGTCCAGGTCGGATTCATTGCCGTGGCCGAAGAAATGGCAACCAGGGCCCCATTTCTGCAGGATCTTGAGAGTATCGGTGTAGGGGAATCTGTACAGTACGTGAGCTTTTTACATAACGGTATGCTATGAAGAAGGAACTCACCCGAAGCACACGCTCTTCCCCACCGGTTCGCGCCTCTTCTCTTTCCAGTACATGGCTAGCTGATGCGAATGCCAGATCGCGCTCATCCCCGTTGGATAGAGATAGACTTCATCCTCCGTCAACGGCTTACTATTGTTCGGCCCGCGCTCGGTACCTCGCGGCACCTGATCCTGTGCACCGGCTCCACTGGAAGCTGCCTTTTCCTCCGGCAAAAGGACACCCGCAATCCGCCGTCTGAGCGCTGTCTTGGCGAGTTTCGATGATGAGAGCGGCAAGTTTCGGCCGTACCGTTCTTCCAGGAATGTGGAATGGTCGATCTCGATCTCGTCCTCCGGGAGCGCAAGAGCCGAAAAGGTGGATGAAGGCGGAGAAAGGATGGCTTGTTCGACTGAATTCCTCGGATGTCCTGCAGTAGAAGGCGCCCGAGAAGGAATAGGCGTGACGACACTCGCGCGCTTGCCTCGTCCTCCGTAATGTCTGTTGCGGGAATAGGAAAGCTTGAGAGGCGCCTTCTCGACCGGTCCCGACGCGTCCTCGGTTTCCGTTTGTACTCCGTTGGTAAAGTTGGTGACGGGTTGATTGCCAGTCTCTTCAGACGGACTGGCAGGACCCTCACCCAAGAACGCCAACGCTCTTTCTGCAAGTCGGGATGAGACGCCGTCGCCGGTGTGCTGCCAGAATTGCTTGGCTATCGGGGCGGCTTCCTTGGGATACAGCAGGATCTGGAGTTCGATAACGTCGACTTCACCTTTAGCGGGCGCCTGAGAGGCGAGATTGTCTGTCGAGTTAGCGATGGATTCGGTTGCGGGTTTGATCAAGGACGCAGAGGAAGGGCAGATGACGAATTCGACGATACGGGATGCCACGGGTTCGCTGCGGTTTTGGAGAAACTTTCGAGCTTCTTGTGCGACTCTTGGTGACATCAAGAGGGTGCAATGCTCTTCGGGCGTTCCGAATTTTACGAGGCAGATCCTCGCGAGCTGACAACCGGCCAAGGTGAGACTCCAAGCAAGTCCGCAGCCTGAGGCGAGCTTACCTTTTGAATACTACGGTGAATGAAGAACCGAGGATAACCTGTCTGCATCTTTTCCACGACCCACTTTTCTCCCTCTTCGTACCCAACGTTGGCCTTCCATGTCGGAAGCGAGACCGAGATTGCATGAGGCAAGAGCGGAGGAATGGAGGATCCGAGGGGGGTCGCGGGTGGCGGCGGGATGGCGACGATGGCGGACATAATGACGGGGTTGGGAAGGACAACTCTGTCTTTGAGCTCCGTCGTACTGAACTTGAAGCGATACTAGATATATTGAGGTGGATGGTGTCGTCGGCTATTCATTCCAACGCCTTCAGTGCACCCGATATTCGTATTTCGATAAGAAACGCCATTCAAACCCGAAACCTCGACTAGCTCCGATTGCCTTAGTCCCCTTTACCCCGCATTTTGGCACATGAAGTGCACATGAAGGCAAGAGAAGGTTTCTGCCTTGCAAGTGGAGGCGACTTCTTTGGGTGAGCGTTGCCAGAGAATGAGATTGATCGATGGCCTTTCGTTCTCGACTCGACATATTCCGTATCTCAAAACATCACCTACAACGTCTGACCACAGCGAATCGTCGCCACGAACGCGCCATGGCACCGAAGAGGGGCAAATCTGCGTCCATGCAGCGACCTACTCCGGACTGGTCGTGGGTCGGACTCGAAGACATCTCCACGGACGCCGAGTTGACCGAGGAGCACCTCCGCAAAGCCATCGGGCTGGAGAGCTCGCGACCGTGTCGAAACAAGCTGGAAGTGGTGCAGCAGACGCCGGTGATTATCGATTTGGAGCAAGAAGACAGCGATGATCAGGATAGGAGAAGTCCGACTAAAGATGACAGCGGGGGAAGGAGTGATGCGAAGGGCAAGGGTAAGAGGAAATCGATGATCAAGGGCAATGCGGAGGAGTGGGGACCACAGTGTACCAGCGTCTGGTGTCAGGACAACTTGCTTTGCCTCAATCATCTCGGAGCAAAAGCTGTAAGTCGAAGAGGTGACTCGTGATGCGCCTCCTGATGACTGACTTTATCTTCCATAGTGGACTGCGAAGAGTAAGCGCATCTACGCAAGCATCTGGTACCGCTGAGCTGACCAGCCCCTCAGCTGCACACGATCAATTCATGCAAGCTGCAAAACTCGGATCACCTCCTGTCGAGCGGAAAGATGAAGGAGCGCCTGTTGGCTTGCGGAACCTCGGTGCGACGTGCTACGTGAGTCTTTGACAAGGTACGAGGCATCACAGCTGACGCGACTCGGACTATAGGCGAATGCTTTTCTACAGGTGCGTCTTCGCGAAGGGATCATCGAATTTTAGACCCGTCCTGATTCCTTCTTGCAGATCTGGTTCTACACCTTGCCATTTCGTAATGGGATCTACGCAAGTGCTGCATCTGGGACGCACGAAGAGGTACGTGGGAACGTGCGATCACGCAACATCGCGGCTGACCTTCCATGACCCTACGCACAGAACTCGCCCATCTTTCAACTCGCTTTGACGTTTGCTGCCCTGCAAACATCCGAAATGAGATACTATGATCCGAAGGGATTGGTGAATGCGTTGAGGCTGGATACCGGTAATCAGCAGGATGCGAGCGAGTATGTAATCCAATTGCCTTTTCCCGCCGAATGACGTGGTCCTTACGCCTCTTACAACAGGTTCTCGAAACTATTCATGACACATCTGCAAGCCGAGTTTAGCAAACAAGCCGATCCACGAGTTCGGACTTTGATCAGTGATCAAGTAAGTCCGTTATATGCACGCGATTTTGCCCTGAAGCTTATAGGGTTCCGATCATAGTTCGAGGGAGACTTGCAATACGTCACGAAGTGTCAGAAGTGCCATTACACAAGTGCAAGAACAGGTATGCGCATGCATCTCATGGAAGGTGCAGATGCTGACTACATGCTTTCCTCGGCGCTGCAGAAAAGTTCCTCGAGCTCGAAATGAGCCTAGAGGTACGCCCATCAGTCACATCGCTGGATCTCTCTCATCGGTGCATTCTAGGGCAAATGCACGTTAGCAGATCGTCTGGATTATCTCGTCGCGCCAGAAGTGCTCAGCGGAGCCAACGCATATCAATGTCCACAATGCGAGGGTCTAACCACTGCCCGCCGGAAAATCAATCTCACCCATCTCCCGCCGATACTGCACTTTTCCCTCCTGCGCTTCGTGTACGACGCCGAGCTAGGAGACAGGAGGAAGAGTAAAGCGATCATGGAGTTTCCTGCGAGAATCGATATGAGCGAGTGGTTGAGTGTCGCGGATTCGCGGAGGACGACGGGGCCAATGTGGTATGAGCTGAGGGGCGTCGTCGAGCACAGAGGCGCTAGTGTGAGTTTCTCTTTGCTTGCTGTCATACGTTTTCTGAAATGAGGAACTGCAGGCGCACAGAGGACATTTCGTTTGTCAGGTGTACGATACCGAGTAGGTACGCTATTTCCCCCTGCGAACCTGCGTTGACATCTTGCAATCCTCGCAGACGTGAACAATGGCTTCTCTGCAATGACGAATCGGTAGATCCGATGGACGTAGCGACTTCGAGCACGAAACCAGGATCGAAGCGTAAAGGAATGAATCCCATCGATCCCCCGGGCTATCAGGACGTGTATGTTCGTCATGGGAGAAATCCGGCTGCTGTACTGATGTCTGCACGAATAGGGTCCACAAATCTGGGAACGCTTATATGCTAGTCTACGTAAAAAGCATTGGGAATACCAAGACCGATGGCACGCAGGGCTCCTCAGCGACGCATGCTGTCACCACAACAGCGCCGACAGGTCGACTGGCCGAGAAGATCGCGCAGATCAACAAGGAGTATGACGCGCTTTGGGACGACTTTGAGTTCAGGTCTGTAACGCAGACTCGATGACCAGTGAACGCTGAACTGATCTTTCCGTTCAGAAAGAAGCAACTGGAAGAAAGTTTTGTGGATGTGAAGCAGCGCAAGCTGGACGTCATGAAGGCGTGGAACGCTGAGTCATCCTCGGTAAGCTTGAAGACCCGCGGCTATGCCTCGCGAGAGTCTGATCATACATCTCTTAGGAGGGCTTTTTCATGCATTCCCCCAGTCTGAAGCAATGGGTGGCAAAGGGATTGACTCCAAAATCCATCGAAAAAACGGACAAAGCCAAATCGACAGAGGCAGAAGGCTCCACAACTCCTGCAAGCGACTCTCGGAAGGTTCTGAATGGCGACCTTGCGGCTGAAAGAGAGGCGGAGGCTCCTCTATCTTCTGTTCTCAACGGCTTTGGATCAACGGAGAACGCAAAACAGTCCAGTGCAACCATTACGGTCGACGATGCATCAGAAGAGGAAGCGAGAAAGGAAGTTTCTCCATACTCCTCCGATCCGGGGGATGGTGTTGTCGACCCTTTGGTTCACGCTATCACGAACAAGGCTATTACATGCGCACACGGAAAGCTTGATCCCGGAGAAACGCAAAACATCAGAGTGATTTCTGCAGTAAGACCGCGCTATTGAGTGTTTGAGCGCAATCCGCTGACGCTTGCTGTTACAGAAAGGACTGGCTATGCTGAAGGAGCTGGGCTGTCCAGTAGACATCGAGCATAGTGTCCACGATATATGCAGAGCTTGCGTCATGGAGGAAGTGAACTGTACGTGCTTACAGTGCCACGTCCACATGGATAGACGAATACTGACGATTTGCCTCGACGCCCGTTCACGAATAGTGACCAAAGTTCGCATTGAGCAGACTGACATACGGAAAGCTTTCCATAAGGCATTGAAAGAACAAGTCCACGACGGGGAAGGCTATTTATTACCGAAGTCATGGTTGAAATGTGAGTAATCGAGCGTTGAAGCGATGGATGAAACTGACGGGCTTGCGATACAGCGTGGCGCAAAGGCTTCATGGACCCTCTTGAAGACGCGGATGTAGCCGCAGATTGCCGCAAAGACATAGCTTGCCCACATGGCAAGGCCAAAACGCCCAGAGCCAGAAAGTCCGCCGACTGTGTGATAATTCCCCCAGCGGTTAGTGAACCCTCCTTCTATTGAACGTAAAGATGCAGTCCGACTGATGCTCTGCAACAGGCGTTTGCCCATCTTATCAGCGTGACCGATATCGCCAACGTTCCCCATTCCGACCTCTCCTCCGACGCATGCGTAAGATGTCTGGAGCAAGAGGCGGAGCAGGTCAAAGCTCTTTCCGGAGAAATCCAGCGCGCTCAAGTGGAGAGGGTATGTCAGAGCCACCCGCGTCTTCAAGCGCCCCGCCAAGCTGATTCGTCATCGTTTTTGCAGGACCGTCTGAAAGAGATGACCAACAGGGCCTTCCTCGAGAGCAGCAACGAAATCTATGCGGGCCTGCCTGCATATTTGCTTTCGCATGCTTTTGTTCGCCAATGGCTCGAGTGGATCGAGGACCCGATAGAGATACCTCGCCCAGTCTTCAACAACCGACCTCTGTTGTGCATTCACAATCAGCTCCATGTGGATCTCGAATGGTTCCCGGACCGACGCGCAGGCATCTTCACCGTTGTGTACCATGATCTCTGGGGCAGAATCGTCAGCTTGTGCGTCTCTTCTCAGCAACTGCAACATGCTGAAGACCGATAACATGACTCGTTTTGTATACGCAGGTACGACGTGTCACCGGCCGAGACCATACGCGTAGAAAGGGAAGAAGCGCAGAGTCGAAAGCAGCAGAATTTGATAGTCTCAGTGCCGTTCTGTGTGAAATGCTGGAAACAAAGGTGCGGGGTCTCGTTTCGAGGCAGAAGCACGCAAGCCTCTAACACTCATTCGACAGACGAAGCACAGCTGTACTCAAACTGAACATAGACGAAGTCGAAAACATCAACCAAGTTCCGGACCACAGCACATTCAGCGGCGGAAACACGGACAACGGCGTAGCAGAAGAGGTAAATGGCAAGAGAAAATTCGGGCATCTACTGTCCGACACTCGGAGGACAAAGCGTCAGCGGACTACACGGAGCAAGAAGAGCCGAACGTTTGTGTTGGACCTCGATAGGGAAAGCACGGTCCTAGATCTAAAAAAGCAGGTACGTCTAACGTCATCATCGTTGCTCTTGGCACGATCTTATGCTGCATTTTGCGCAGATAAATCTGGAGTGGGATATATTACCGCTCTTCCAGCATCTTCATCACGATGGCGTCGAGCTGAAGGACAATACACGAACTCTGGGCGATCTGGGTGTCCTCACAGATGATCACATCTACCTTCTTTGCGACGAGATTCCCGAAGACGAAGTCGAAGCGATAGATGATGAAGAGGAAGATGAACTCGTTGCGAAAGCATGCGCAGCATCACTCGCTGGATTCAACGGAACGGCTTTGTTTGGCCTGCCGGGAAATGGTGATCAAACTGGTCCGCCCACACGAGAGGATAGCATTGCGGATATGATGGTGAATGAAGTCATGCCGGGGGTTGCAGAGGAAGATCCTGTACAATGTGAGTCCCAACTCTCGACGACGTTGCCCCGCATAGGTGTTGACAGCGATGTCCTAGCATGCAAAGTATGCACTTTCCTGAATCGTGAGACCCGCTACCCTCCTTTGTTCCGGACAGTCGAGCTGACAATTCCTATCTATCAGCCCTTACAGCAGAGATGTGCACGATGTGTGATGCGCCCTTTGATTGATGTGGAATCGAGTAATAGATAGGTAACATGCTAAGATAAGCCTTAACCGTTTTAGGTTTGAGCTTATCGGATAGGGACATGGTATCTTTGTATGTTGTTGCGCATATGCATGGATAGACAACAACGTCTACGACGGAACTCGTGCTCCTTATATGGAGTCAAGACCTACTCGCTTTCGGACCTCCTCCATCGTCCTGGCGGCAGCACTTCTCGCTTCGTCTCTGCCTAATGCGGCAACCTCCCTGAGATAGGACACATCCTCCCGCAACCGCATGTACTCTTCTCGAATAGGCGCCAGCTTCTCTATCACGGCATCTGCAACAATGGCTTTGAGTTGTGCATGTCCTGAGATACCCTGAGCTGTGAGTTGAGCTGCAAGGATCTCTGGATGAACGTCTTCTTGTGTCGCTACCTCCACGGTATTGCTTGCCACTGGCGATCGGCCCTGGCAAGCGCTCAGGATGCTCAACAGATTGGCCACACCCCTTCGTTCAGCCGGGTCGAATGTTATTGAGCGATCAGTATCGGTCACCGCGCCCTTTATCTTCTTGCGGATCTGCTCGGGGGTATCGGTTACCAAAATCCTGGACGCCGGGTTGGGTGCTGATTTCGACATCTTTTGAGAAGGATCTGTCAGAGACAGAACCCTTTTTGTTGGTGCTGAAGGGTAATGCAGTCAGTACGAGGTCATATACTGGAATTCCTCTTTTGATCCATCGGAAAATACCTACTGATCATATGCTGAGGAAGGGGGAAGACCTTGCCGAATCGATGGTTGAAGGAATCTGCGATGTCCCTTGACAGTTCCAGGTGCTGCTGCTGATCCTCTCCAACAGGGACATGCGTAGCTCTGAGGAGCGGATACAGGTCAACTTGCAGTCTGGCGCCTGCAGAGGATAGACTCACTTATATAGCAGAATATCCGCCGCTTGTAACACTGGGTAAGCTAGCAGACCTAAGCGTAGGTTCTCTTCCGCTTTGATTTGTTCTTCAGGATTAGCCGAATCGCCAGCCGAAGCGATAGCAAGCTTGGACTACCGCGACAAACAGGTTTACATGAGCAATCCAGTGTTTCCAGATTGGACTCGGACAGACCTTCCAAGTGGTCATCCGTTGAAGCTTGCCGACTCCGGTCAGCGTGTTGAAATACCATGCAAGCTCGGCATGTTCAGGCACCTGAACATATACAAGCTTAGTCTCACCGAAGCGATTTTAAGGTCCGTAGACGAGATACTCACCTCCTCCTGGAAGAACAGAGTCGCTCTTTTCCTTGTTGGATCCAGACTTCCACCTGGACCCACTCCGCACGCGAGAAGACATGCCAACGCTTCCCGTCTTTCCCTCTTCAGGACTTTAGGATCCTGCGGCATCGTGATGGCGTGAAGCCCGACAATGGAGTACAATATCTTCGCAGGTGGTCCCGAGGCCGATGAAGAGCTGTTCATTGATTGCTGAAGTTCAATCCAGTTCTGGATGGCGCCTAGGTAATTGCCTAGCTGCCCAGCGATCAATCAGCACGAGGTTTGTGAATCGGACAGTGATCTCGATGAATGCATACATGAGGGATGCCTACGA
Organism: Naganishia kalamii; assembly: GCA_022813745.1. Classification (NCBI taxonomy): domain Eukaryota; kingdom Fungi; phylum Basidiomycota; class Tremellomycetes; order Filobasidiales; family Filobasidiaceae; genus Naganishia; species Naganishia kalamii. The sequence goes on from JAKLLX010000008.1 coordinate 500,862, forward strand.
AAATGGGAGATGAACATCATGTCACACGAAAGAATATGCAAGTATTCGGCAGCAGCATACCTGTTGGCTGGATTCCCGAGAATACCACTTTGCGAAACTTCTTCGTACTGCTTGACGAGGGTTTCGACTGCCCGTGAGAGCCTTCTCTGCGTAGAGGCGTTGTCGCTTGGCGTGGTGTTTGTGAGGTCGGGAATTCTTCCTTCGACCGAGCGGCCCGCAACACGTCAGCTGACGCACGGTACGCTCGTCTTGCGGGCGAACGCGATGCAGCAGGCACGATCATCTGAATGGAAGACGCGATTCAGAACGATAGCTTGTTCAGGCGATGCTCGAGAACATGGACGATCTATCGTCTGGGGTGAAGACTGGACGATGAATGTCTTGATGTCTTCTTTGAAACACTCGCATTTCGATTGCACCACATCTTACGCGGGATCAAATTATTCGCCAAAGCTGCTCCGGCTCTGTAACCACCTCCTGCTTGTCCACGATTACAGTTATGAAACGAATCGGCCAAGAAGACGTTGCACTACAGCCTACGGATTCGTTATTGGAAGCCGGAAGTTGCCTCCCGCGGCGCACGCAACAAAGCGATCTGTCTTTGTCCTGACTAGAGCGAGAGCGCGGAGGTGGTCCGAAAGTCAAGGTGATATGCATGTTTATAATACGTCGCCAATGAACTATTGACTGATAACTCCCACATCTATACAAAGTTTCGATAACATTTCTATGAAGCGTTCCCAGCGCGAGAGAACAGGTCTTCTTTGTGACCAGAATTCTCGACCAATCGACGGAAGAAGCTGTCTGGGTTCTTCAAGAGGTTGGCCGGGGTGTCGTATTCCATCTTCTTTCCGGCGTCCAATACCAGGATACTATCATACTCGATGATGGCTAAATGCGGCGTCAGTATAGCGTAGCGGTTTGGAAAGGCGATCGGAAACTCACTATCCAGGCGGTGCGCGATAGTCAAGATGGTGACACCTTTTAGTGCCTTGATTGCTTGCTGGACAAGAGAGTCTGTCTCAAAGTCAACCTGAAGATATAATGGTCAGTTCTTCGTTTCCGCCACTAGCAACCGCGATCAAGACTCACAGAAGCAGTGGCTTCATCCATGATCAGAATTTTCGCCTGTCGCACCAACGCCCTAGCCAAAGCAACGAGCTGTCGCTGTCCTTGACTTAGGTTGCTTCCACTGGGAATATCAAACACCAAAGTGATGTCAGAACAGGCCGGCCAAGACAGCAGCTGTCGAGTTGGACTTACCCGCTAGCGATCGCTGTCTCCAAGGTCAAAGCCATGGGCGTCGACTTTCCGTCCGCACTTTGTCGTGTCGCCGAAAGACCTGAAGCTGTCATGGCAGCGTTGAGTTCGTGATCTTCATACATGTCGTAAGGATCGAGATTGAACCGCAGTGAGCCAGACAGCAAGATTGGGTCCTGCATAACGAGCGCTACTCTTGATCGGAGGTCGTCCAAGTTGACAGACTTGGTATCGATGCCGTCGATGAGTACAGTGCCGGTGGTAGGAATCAATCGAAGCAATGCCAGAGCCGTCGTGGACTTTCCAGAACCTGCAACGTGAGAATTATCAGACTCCGTTTACCAGAAGGACATATGCCACCACTCACCGGTTCTTCCAACTATACCAACCCTTGCTCCCGAAGGTATCTTGACAGAAATATCATCGAGAACAGTGGGACCATTCTCCACGTAGTTTGCCGATAGATGCTGCAGAATGATCTCGCCGCTGGTTGGCCAAGCCGCGGGAGGTTCTCCTTTGGCGGTATGCGGTAGCTCCTGATCGATCGAGAAATAGTCTTGAAGTCGTTCGACACTGTTGGCAGATACCTCGAACTCGTTGGTAATTCGCACCCAGTATAAGATGATTTGTGACACGGAAACCGCAATAGTCAATGCGAAACCGACGATCGCCGGATCGAGACCGTGCTTCGTGTAGACCAGGTAGGCAGCCAATCCAGACGCCAATAAACCGCCAAGGACGTCCATTCGGAAAGACACCCATCGGTTGAGGTTGTAGAATGTCGTCGCAGTTCTGGTGTATCGGTCCAACTTGTTCTGTGTATCGGCACGGAACGAGTTCTGCGCACCGTATGCTCGGATAGAAATCACACCGGCGATGGCGCTATTCAGTTGGGAATAGATGGGACTCTTTGCGTTGGACATTTCTCGCTTGACGCATATCTGACAATGTATGTAGTTGTTACCGAGCCATGCGCCGATGAAGCCGAGTACGATTGCGACGATACTGAACTTCGGGACAAAGTAGACCAAGTAGGCGAAGCGCAGGAGAAGGGAGATGGACAACTCCACAAGTGCCACAAACAGTCGCTGGAAGTTGCCGTCAATTGTCTTGATGTCCTTGGTAAATCGAGAAATGATTCTGATCAATAACAATCGAGTCAGTGCTAATAGGGCAAGGGGTGTTGAGAATGCAGAGCGACTTACCTGCCGACGGGAGTGGAGTCAAAGAATCGAAGCGTGGTACCGAAGATAGCCTTGACCAATCGCTCATGCAGAGCCCGAGAGGCCTTGATTCCAGCGAAGATGAAGGTGACGTTGACGATGTTCCATACGATCGCTTGTCCCACAACGAAGCAGGTGTACAGGCCGAGCCAGTAACCCACTGACACGTCCCGGGGATCCTTCGCAGTTGCATACGCACTGGCCCATTTCCCTAAGATAAGAGGGGCGGACGCGTAGACGAGTTCGACAAACACCATCCCAATCGGCCATAATATCCAGAATGTCACTCCGCCCAAAGCTTCTAGGAAGACTGATATCGTTTTGAATTGGATGCGACCCACGGCCTTTTCCTCTTCTAGAACGAGTTTGGCGACAGGCTTGCGATCGGCGTCCTCGTCTTCTTCGATATTCTCCTTCTCGTATCCGTCCTCCTTCTCGATCTCTTTCTCGTCTTCCTCCAATTCTTTTTCGAGTCCCGGATCTAGACGCAGAGCGGTTTCGATGTCGCCTTGACTCGCGATAGTCCCGTCCGAGGACAAGTGGACGATGAAAGAGGCAACTTGCCTGAGCAGCTGGACGTGGTGCGTGACGAGAACGACCGTGCGGTCCTTGACCAAATCACTCTTGAAGAGGTTGTCGACGATGAACTTGGAGGTGTACGCATCCAAGGCGCTGAGCACGTCGTCCATGAGGATGATTTGCTGACTCGAGTAGACGCATCGGGCAAGGGATAGCCTGGCTTTCTGTCCTCCTGAAAGATTGACACCTGATTCTCCAATTTCCGTTCTATCATTATCGGGGAACAGCTTTAGATCGGTTTCCAGGGCACAGGCGTTGATGACGGCATTGTACCGGCCAAGGTCGAACGGCGAGCCGAATGTTATGTTTGACCGGATAGTCCCAGCAGATACCCAGGGATCTTGAGTGGCGAGGGCGACTCCGCCGGCACGAGGCAACACGAAGTACCCATCGTCCCGAGGTTCGAAGATCATCTCGCCCAACAAGCCCAGCAGAAGCGACGTCTTTCCACTTCCAGTCGGACCAGCAATCACACTGATTTTTCCTTTGGGGAATTGCAAGTCATCGATCTTCAGGCAGAACTGTCGCTTGCTGCGGCTGTCTGGACGTTGCCATTTGAAAGATCCCTTGTGCACCACGATTTCGTTTTCGGTCTCCACCTCTGTCGGTTGGTACGGTAATGGTTCTTGATCGAAGCTCTCGAGAAGCTCGGTGTTGTTGAGGAAATCGTTGAGTCGCTCGATCGATACTTTGCCCTGTCAGGGGATGAAAGGGTGAATAGCAGATCACGAATCCAGGAAGATTGTGCACGTACCTGAATGAGTGACGTGACAAACCATGTGACCTGTACAGGCACAGACAGTGTCAGCTTTCGACTAATTTTCCACCTCGTGACTCGGCGCTCTCGCCTCACCTGATGGAGCTGTTCTCTAATCAACTCGAACACGGCAATACTCGAAAACACCTTGTATCGACGCGGATTAGCCTCAAACGTCAACATTTTACTCCGGTCAAAGCGGAAACCGTACCTTGCCTGCGGTCAGAGCTCGCTTTTGCACGGCAGTGTACAGTAAAAAGGTGACGCCTGACCAAGAAACCCCCAGTTTAGGCTTGGAAGTAAATGATTACATACACCTCTGGAACTTACAGGTGGTGACCACAGGAATAAGATAGTTGGAAGTGTCCGTCATCTGCGCGCCATCGGAGATGAGCTTCTCATTGAAAGACAACCGTGGACAACACATACCTGAGATATGATTTGCTTCTTCCTCGAGATCCTCAATTCGGCTTCTCGCTTGGTTTCGATACGTTCTGCAGACTTGGCTTCCCACCCGAACATCTTGAGCATTCGCACAGCACCCATCGCTTCGGTGACTTCTCCAACTCGGGCATCGGTAGCCGTCATCAACTGGCCTTGCACCGAGTTGAGCAATTTTGCCAAAAGTCCAGGGATTGGCAGTGTAAGTATCAACACTAGCATGCCGACGAGCGAGGACCAGCTCAGGATTTGATAGAGGAACACGACGGCCAAGATAAGTTGCAGAGGCGCGTATACGAAAAGCAGGGCCAGATCTCTGTTAGCCAAAGGATAACCGTAAGCAAGCATCCTCCACTGATGATACCCTGGACTTACCTCGATTCGATAATGTTATCGATGTCTGTCGCTATCAGAGTATTGATACGCCCGAGGATACTGCCACTTGACTTGGTCTTTTGCTTCGCGTCATCTTTGGCCTCGCTGTTTGTGCTCGAGCCGTCGTCGTCGAAGTAGTGAATGACCGGATCGTCCGTGTTCGAGGCTTCCACAACAGTTTGACCATGAACGATACCATTCGTATCTTCGATCACAATGGCGGGGCCATCTGAATCAGTCGGCGCATCCTCCACTCTCTCGTCATCTTGCATTCGAATGCGGACTATCGCGCGACAGGCATCAGTACCAGGGAAATAAAAGGCGCCCATATGGAAGGAACATACGACTGTGGTCGAAGATAAGCTGCGAGAAGATAGCTTCCGTGCGGACAAGGCATCGGGTCTAGAACAGAGGGTGATCAGTGTGTCTCTTCGGTACGAGGCTTAGAATGGATACCAACGGTCAGGAAGATGTACACGTGGAAAGCCATTGATGCGATGACGGGGCCAAAGAATAACCACAACACCCAAACGATGGGTCGAATTTGAGCACGCTCGCCGCCTTTTTGCAAGTAACTGTGGGGTCGAAGATCAGTATTCAATTAAGGCAAATCCATTGTGGTAAGAAGTACTTCAGCAGCTGATTGATACCGATAGGCGACGCAAAGTCCATCAAACATTTCAGAACCGCCAAGCCGACCATGACCAAATATTCCCTCCAGAACGTCTGCATCAGACCCCAAAAGAGATGTCGCGGAGGAAGTCCCTTCTCCCTTCTTCGGATGGGATCGAGTTTAATCATATGCTTTTCGGATAGGTAGGTGGCTCGATCGTAATCCGTCATAGGCGGAAGATCCTCGTACGGCAAAGATTCTACCTTTCGCGCTTTTCGGATCAACGGCTCGACGAATTGGAAAGTAAGGATGCTGAGGATGGATGCGACCTGCTCGGGATGAGCTTCTTCTTGCGGGTTGCTCGGATCGACGGGTCGATAATGTCGAGGTCGTAGCAGAGGCAAGAGCACTGCAACCACAGACAGTACGGCGATCCTTGACCAGGTGATCCACGGGGCGACGTGCAGGATGTCCACGGGAATGAGGTTGAATGTGGCCAGAGGGTAGATGTCTCGATAGAGGTAGAGTATCCACGCAGAAAGCAAGAGGAAGTGGATCTGGAAGAAGATCGCCGAGCGTAATCGAGATTTGGTCTTCAAGCACAGTAGCGCGAACGAGAGGATAGCGCAGTAAAGCTGTAGCATAGGATGTCAGACTGGCTGCGTGAGAGACGCCACATGCACGTACGTAGAACGCAGAGACGCTGAACTCAGCCCATTCTTGCGTCGACAGGTCGTTCAAGGCGGGGTTCTTTTGCCTGTGCTTCTTCTTCCCATGCTTTCCATGCTTCTTCCGCATGATTTCGACCGCACTGTCTTCGAAGTTCATTGCACCGACATGCTGCTTGGGGAGCGAGGGTGCCTGTGCGACAATGGTGGCGTAGATGCTGAGACCAAGCAGAGCTCCAAGACAGACCAGACGGGCCAACTCGAATCCGAAGATGTAACCGCCGATGTCGTTCACATGTGCTCGCAAATCATTGAACAACCCCTTCGAAGGCATGTATGTCGGAGCATGAGCGGCTTGTTCGTAGTCGCCGTCATCTTCGAATATCGGCGTGTATGTCTTGTGCTTTCCAAAGGTTCGTTTGAGCCAGTTCGTCACGGGCTTGTAGAGTAGCGTGATGACGATGAGCAGAATTGAGAGGCCCACCAAGGCGGGGAGTAGAAACAAGGTATCCAAACGACCGATATGATGAGGCGGCCTAGGAATGACAATAAGAATACGCAACGAAGCAGAGCCGACATAATAACTCACGTATGATTGGAGATCTGCTTGCGATCGTGAGGACCTGTAGCCAAAAAGGCCACTTGACCGTGAGGCGGGTCCATTACGATCGGCGAGCAAGGTTGTGTCAAAGGTTCGGAGTGATGATCTGGGAGTCTACAGATGGAGCTATATCTAACAATGAATATCAATCTCGACTTGCAACTCAACTCACACGAGCAGCATGCGTCCCGCTGTTGCTGAATTGCTCGGAAAAATAAGGTGATCGGTGATGGGTTAATTTTGGCACGGAAATTGTAATATTCGCTTGTCGGACCAGCAATTGGCAAACGCTATCAGCTATCGTGGATTTGAGCAAACAGATTGTTCGTTTCGCATCGAGCACGGCAATCATGACTCCCCATCATCGTGCCTGAACGGTGTGCGGACCCGTCCCCCGAGTAGATCAGTTGGGAACCGTCTGGAATCTGGTTCACCCAGTAGGAGCCAATCTATGATGAGTGACCAGTCAGAACAAACGCTCGAACCAACGTGAACCATTGCTATCTCATGTCTTGCGGATCCGAGACGCAGCGGGGTTCGCCGTTGGCATGACTCTCGAAGCTTTCCGTGCCAGATACCAGGTAAGGTATACGCAAGGTGAACCTAATTCCGTCCACACGGAATTTATCGTGCCATCGAATCGGATTCTCAACGCCGAGAGCGGGCGCCGCGGCGCCTCATGGAGGCTGCGAATAGCTTCACATCATGACTCCGACGCTAAAGGCATCCTCCCATGGAGTCATCAGTGGAAGCTTCAGTGGATGGTTTGACGTAGAGCAGCTTCACCAAGTTCCATGATCATGTCGATACGCCTTTGCCAGATATGAGTATAGCCTGGCAGTATCGGGTATATGTCCCGGACGAAGCCCGGACGCCTACAACTTCTGTTCTTCTACGTCCTCTGCCTAACGCTCGCCGCCCTTTGACCTTTCCACTTTGCAGACCTCATTTAGAAGAATGCTCCCATATCAAACTCCATCCCGCCCTGTGTCTGCGCACTGTCCTGCACCGGTCCCTGTGCCATGACGCTGGCGGCTTCAGACCTTTCCTTCGGTATGGGTCGATTCTCGTATGGCGATTCGGTATCTTGAATTGAAACGAGCGTTTCCTTCTCATGGTCGACCGAAGCCTTGGCCTTTCGTTGCGCTCTTGCAGAAGCCAACGAATCGAAGTGCCATTCTTTGATGACACTAAGCGCCAGAGCTTCAGAGCCTGAGATGGAAGATCAGTCGCCTTCCTCCCAAAGTCTGGATGCCTGAGGAAAGGACTAACCAATGGTCCGCAAACGATTCGAACTATATCGGACGATCTCCATTTCTCGCTCGATAGGTACGGCTCTCGCACATATCGCCTTCGTCTCTGGTCTGCTCTTCAGATCGGAGAGCAGAACAGCCATGGTTATGGCATCATCGCGGTGCTTCTCGACATTGGTGGCTATATCGCTAGACGTCTGGTCCTCAATCTTTGCACTCTGAACAGTGCTTGATCGTCAGCTCAAGCGACGTCATTGAAATCCGACACGTACGTAGATATCCATGACAGCCTGTTCCTTCTTCCCTTGCACCCAAGAGCACCAATGCGTCAACCATCTATCATTCAGTTCCGATGCTCTTGGAGCTATGTATGTCTCTATGACCCAAGGCAGCAGGATATCCCGGTCATGGCGAACTCTGGCGATGAAAATGGCGAGATCATAGTCTTGCAGATGCTTGATGCATATGCGGATCGCGTCTTTCGGACATTCGCCCAGGAGGAAGAACGCCGCCGCATACTCTGAAGGGACCCGGGGAGTTTTAGCTAATATCGGCCGGTACCGGCATCGTTACTCACGGAATCGTTGCTTTCCTAGCAACGCATATGCATTCTTGACGGCAGCACTTTGCCAACGCGGGTCTTCAAAGTTGTTTTGCAGGAATTTCACCATCGCTGCTCGTTCTGGATGGCCAGCAACCTGGCGCCATAGACCCCAGACAGTTTTTGGCTTCCGCAAGGCAAAGTAGTATATCGACGTCGGAATCGGGTTGCGGTTCTCGGTAACGAAGTGATTCCTGGCAAGAGTTTCCGCTAGTTCGGCCTGAGGGCCAGGAAAGAAAGGCGTAAGGGGCTGGTCGCACGTCGGTTCATCTTGAGGAACATACTATCTGTGTATCTTCGACCCAGTAGCTAAGTTTATGGCGTTGTACGTCGCTCCAGAGAATGAGTTCATTCGAACACTGTGAGACAACCGTTTGAAGGCAAACAGTCTTCGACTGGCTATGAAGAGCCCATGTTGCTTCTTCGAACGTTGTCTCGCTGTTACCCTCGATATGGCTCGAAAACGCCAACAAGTATCTCCTGCCATTCGAATCCAATGCTTGGGCTTGTTCCTCTGCCTGCATCAAGGGCGTTTATCGGTCATCAGCTTTCGCATGCACGAGATGGACGAGGGTTAGGCGTACGTAGCTCATGGTTTTCGCAAGACTCGTGAGAGTGCGAAGGTCTTGCGCTGTCAGCTTGTATAGCCCACATCGGGATAGTGTTTTCAGAACTCTGTCTCGGCTTGAAAGCGATGACAAGAGTGATTGCCAATTGCTGGCAAAGTCGGTCAGTATGGCCCGATATTAAGTGTTTCGTAACGAACTCACCCCGGCTTGTTGTTCAGTTTGTTGCGGTAGCGGTCCACAACCGGTTCCGACTACAAAGAGGAAACAATTGGATGAGCGAAAGACCCGCGCAAGTCAGGACGGACCAGTACTTTTTCTTCCACTAGCGATTGCTCTGAGCTCATGAACGCCTCAACATCTATCTCAGATAGATCTGCCGAGTGTTCGCTGCCATCTGCGTGTAAGGCAGCTAATATTCGGCGGAGCTGTTTTCTGACCAGGGGGAATTTGTCTAATGTGGGCACGGAGTGATCAGCGCAATGTTGCATACCGGAAAGTTGCTTTGGTCATTCACCCCAGATAACGCATTGTACCAAATTCTCGGGATGTGCATCGGGCAATGGGGCTTGTGCGGCTTGGACGATTTGAACGATTTTTGCGGAGTGACCTTCCAAGAACAGATCCCGCGATAGGACCAGGGCTTGAACGCCATTGGAGACAAACAGAAGATTTCCAGGTAACCAAGCAAGATTTATAATGGGCGTACTGGAGAATCTATCGAGAAGAAGGATGTTCAATGACTCAGATGCTATACTCCTGAGAAAGGCTTACAGAGGTAGATTGATGGACACCAGAGGTAACCATCCGGTATGTATGCCTTGACGGGTCGAAGTAAGGAGAACCACTTGACTGCCGCTCGCGGTGGCCAGTGTAGATGGCAGCTCGGTGGCAAAGGCACATGCTGTGATTGTCCTATTGAGGTGTTATAGGAAATGAGATGAGGATCTGACTCAGGTCGTTTGGTCAGCCTTACCTTGAATCCGAAATATACTCGAGCCCGGATCCGAATGCTGCAGAGATGCTATCCCAGATGCGCAATACCCCGCTGTTTACTGTTGTCAGAGCAGGCTTAGCAGGCCCACTCATCTTCTATATAACTTCTGTCGTACTGACCTGTAGCGATTTTGGAGTCGTGGTTGGTGATCACAGATGTCAGATTGTCGGGAAGGATCCGGGTTGATGCGAAATTGCGGAACGTGAAGGATCCGTCTTCGACTGAAAGATGAAAGCGAACGACCCGCCCCTGAACTGCATACGTCAGATGCAACTCCTCAACCCGCCCTCCCGCCTCTCCTCCTTTCTTGATAAGACGCGCGTCCTCCCCCTGTAGCATGTGGTACTGGCGAGAAACTTCCGTTTCGTCGATCGCGTATCCGACATGTTGTACTGAGAGTCCGCTCTGATAGGCGATGGCTTGAACCCGCCACAGCTGAGGGTCACCTGCCTGATGCAAACTGAGGATGAACAGTGTCACCACCTTATCCGTCGAGCGGATCACGACGTGTTCGATCTTTGCCCCGGATTGTAGCAGACCAGCCAACCCTAAAGGGCAGCTTGTCCGACCCGTACTTCGATACTGTTCCATATTCGACGAAAACCTGACGGCTTCCGGGGATAGAGAGAGTACTCCCGAGTATTGACCAATGGGAACATAGAAGCACTGCAAGTCGTGGGCGACAGGTTTCGGGGTCGAGGTGATCCGCCATCCGGTCGATACGGTCAGATCGGCGGCAATGGTGTGATAGTGATCTTCATCTTCGAAAAGGACGGTGTCTTGTTCATAGCGCATTCTCGCGAGAGGCAAGTGACTGACAACGGATTTCGCTGATCCAGCAGCTGGCTGCTCAGCGATGCCTCCGCCATCTCGTATGTCGACTCGTTTAGAGGCGATGTCGTAGCCCTGATCATCGATGCTTTGAACGAAAGTGAGATCGAGATATGCACCGCCTGGACCGGTCGCGTGACAGAGAACCTTGGACCTTGCGGAGAAGCCCTTGGGTGGGACAGGGTCACCGGAAGAGCCGATCTTGGTAATTGAGATAGCTCTCGGAGGCCTTCGCGATAAGCCCTAGCAGAGCGTTTCGTTAGGCGGGGGAATATAGAACCGACTGATTCTCATGCTCACCCTGAGTATGCTGCGAAACAGCTTTCCTCTTCGGTCAAACCAGAAAACATGATCGTGCCCTGCAGCTTCTTCATCTTTGCTTCGCGCCTTCCGACTCCCGGCAAGTGGCGATGATATAGCTTCATCGACTGCAAAAGCCACAAAAGGTTGCGATGGTTGAGGATAGTCGTTCGGAGGCTTTCGATCTCTGAGAGTAGCCTGTACTTGAGCGATGTCTGTGGTGGACCCAGACGCAGCCAGCTGGAACCATGACGGATCATCCTCCATCACGGTGAAAAGTCGGAAAGCTCCATCCGCGGTGGTCGTGTACAGGTAGAAATCGTCCCTATGCGGGATGCCAGAGTTCAGTTCAGATATCCAGATAGCCACTCTAGCGGACTCCTTACTGTCCGGCATTATCTCTCCAAAAGATATCTGTAATAAGCCGTCTATGTCGTAAGCTTTGCGGCAAGGCCGCGGCTGCGCGTGAGGCATCTCTCGGGACGGCCACGACGTAGACTTCATTACCGTTCTTGGAAGAGAGCTGTCAGCCAGAAATGCCGCGGATTGTGTACGGCTGTACATACCACTGCAACCCACGCCATGAAAGTGGCACTGGGACTTAGGCAGCATTTTGATGCCCTCGGTACTGGGCTTTCAGTCAAAAAAATATGTCAAAATGATATTCCATTGCAGTGGAGGAAGACATACAAGGTGCATAGTGTCTCCCACACCGGGACGTCTAAATCTTTCCCGCTCTTCGACAAGCGCACCTCTGACGCGAAGCTGGTCACCAGATGATCTGGCAGGCCCCAAGTTAGCGGGAGATCCACAACGCCGAAACGTTCTAGCATGCTTACTTTCTCTGTACTCCATCCATGCGATATCCTTTTCAAATACCATACTGCTCCATATGCCCCAAGAGTCGTTCCTCGTCTTTTCCGCCTTCTTCTGCCATAGCACCGCATGTTTTCCGCTCCAGGCCAAGATCTGCGCATGGAGTGAAGATGTGTATTTGAGAGCAGCCACGATCAGAGAATGCTCACCTTCGTGCCGGAGCTATCTGACGTACAGCGGACTCCATCAATTGGCCATGGTGTATCTTGGTTGCGGCTCGGGAAAGCATCCTGAATCCCCAGGGTTTCAAGATACTGAAGCTGACGATCGCAGATAATCACGCCGGCAAGTGCACCATATGCCTGTCCAAGAACAGCGATAAGACGAGGTTGCCGTATCAATGTAGAAATGCCACTCACAATGAACGTAGAGTCGTTTATGCCGAAGGTGTCCACTATCGGTCCAAACACGTTCTGGCGAATGTCCCCGGGAAAGTACGCTGCTATCCGTGGCTTCCAGTCCATTGCGCGTGCCGCGGTCCCAAGAGGGTTAATCGGCGGGACTGCCGTAGCGACACTGTATGCTGAGCGTAGTCGGAGGCACTCGCTGTTCTACCAAAAATGCAGGGTCTGATGATGGTGAGCATAGAAGTGAGATGTGATCTCGCCTGGCGTAGATGGTGTCCGTGACGATTGCAAGAGGACTAGCTTCCGCGAATGTCTCAGATTCGACCTCTCTACTACCCTAGCCACCCTAGCTAGATCTAGATCTCTGCTTCATGCTGGGACTTTGGTGACTGTGGTAATCGGCAATGGCGTGAAGGCTGAAGCTTAGCGAAAGGTCGACCCAGATACATCTCAGCAGTAAGAGACAAACGTAGGGAGGTCGAGAGTCGTAACAGTAGCTGCTTCAGTGCGTACAAATATCCGAATCTCTGCTCAAGCTTCTCCCACCATGCTATTTCATTCTCGGAGATCCCCTTCAGCGAGCCTCAACCTGATCGGCAGGGTTTGCCATAACCAGCAAAATACACGAGACTTCCGAACACGCCAACATCGTGACGTAGAAACTCTGGCTATAGATTCTGCCTAAAATGACTTTCTCGTTCTGACGAGCACAGATCCTCCGAACCCGAACGAAAATCAAGCATGCCACATATGCAATAAGTGATCATAGAAGGAACAGCTCGCCACCACGGACCTCCCTCCGAGACCCGGGATTTGTTGCCTCGACCAATCCACCCCGTAGGCAATAGACTCGTGCTTGTCAAAACGGGTGGTGATCGTGCTGTCCTCCTCCTCCAAACCGTAGGTCCAAGTATCTTGAACGTCCGTGGCGGTAAGACTCTCGTCAAAGCTGACGACATTGAAGCCTCCGTGCATGCATGCCAGAAGGACGTCCGATTTTCTGGACGCGTCGGGATGCCACTTGGTGCGCCAAATACCACCCCCCACGAGTACTTTGCGCAACGGCTGTTTGATATTTCGGGCGTCAAACAATCGGAGATGCTCGTCATAGCTAGAAGAAGCCAAGACAGCTGTCAATGAGCATTCGCGCTAGAGAAGCGTTGCACGACGTACCTGCCGACTGCCACAAGATGCTCGACATGGGGATTGGGAGCAATCGTGGTTACGCCGCCTTCGAAACTGTGAAGCGATCTATGAGTCAGACGACCGTCAAACGAAGAGGCCTGCCTCACTTTTTGTTGATACTCGTCGGAAAGTGTGGTGTTCTCAGATCCCACTGTTTCAGCTTCAGGTCGTCACCGCCTGCGTAGCAACTGTCAGTAAAGAACCGGTACAGTCAAGAGCTTTGTCTTACCGGACCAGACGACGTCAGGTCGCCACAGATCGAAGGCCGTGATCCAAGGCTCGTAGTCGTGCGCCTTCCATGCTTGCTCCACGACCAGTTCTCCCGTATCGTCGGTCACCAGGTGTGACAGATTTCCGTTCGAGCACGAAACTATCATGGAATCTGACTGCGATCTATCGGTCGAACGAGTCTCCGAATGAGTTCAAGATCTGGTAACCGGTAAAAAGCGGATACTCACGGATTCATTCGATTGGACCAGTCTAGCGACAAGCACAGAATCTCAGAGGATTCCACTTCTGCGGTTTGTTCCAGTTGCAATTCTCGCTGTTGATTAGAGATGCGTTTCCCCATCAGCTGTATTGGAGCGTAAATACCCAAACCACACCTACCTTCTCGTCATCCCATGAATGCACCGTGACCTGACCTTCCGCATTCGCGATCGCCAGCCTGTGCTTTCCTGGAGCGCCTGCGACGGACCTTAAGTGAAAGCATCGGTCAAGACTGCTGCGCTCAACGGTCACAGCTGAGCTATTCACCATTTCATATCCAGTACGGCTGGACCATCGAATCGCTGAATCTCTTTACTATTGGGTAGAACGTAGATCACGACGGTGAGGCAAAATGTGAATAGCGCGCTTAGATATTCCACATACAAGCTTTGACCATCTTCCGCTACCTGATATACTAGAGCTCTTCCTAATCGGCGAGTCTTTGGTGCCGAGGCGGTTTCCTCGTCGTCGTCACTATCCTCAGTCACCTTCTTCTGTTCGTCTCCTGAATTCGCGGCATCTTCCACCTTCTGAATCTGATAGGTTCCGCAAACAAAGATGTCCTGCTGAACAGGCGAGAATTCAATCGAATCCGCCGAGTAGACAGTATCTTCGGACTGTAAGCTTTGCGCTGTAGGGTCCAGCGCGAGGTAAGGATCATGTGCGGAGAGGAAATCAATGGCCATGAGTACGAGAAGCAATGGTCAACGCTTCTGGAAGGTGCATCTCACGGAATATCATGCTGAAGACTCTGCTCGACACGCGGTCCGACAATCGTATCGATATCCCTGGCGTCCAGCTTGGCGTCCCTTAAGCACGCTGGATTTTCGATGGTCGGGTCAATTGACGGCGAAAGGGAGAGGATGAGGGGCTGAATGCAAAGAGTATCGATAGCGTGAAGCTATCGTGGAGTTACAAGTCAACTTTGGATGCTCGAGCTGAAAGCGATCGAGCCAACGAGCGAGAGTCGGACTGAGCCTGGATACTGCCTGGATTGAGTGATTTGAGGATTGCAAGAGGTTTCTATCGTCTTTGCTGGACCACCTCACCCCCTCTTCCGTCTCAAACACCATCGTCAACATCTCACAAGCATGGCGGACGTGCAATCGCCAGCACTCTCGGTGCCACCATCAAATTCGGTTGAGGAACAGAAGCCTGCCGGCGCGACGAGCGAAAATGAAACGAAGCAGGATGACACAAAGGAAGAGGAATACAGGATGCCAGACAACGCCAGCGAGACGCTGTATCTTCAGAACCTGAATGAAACAGTGCGGGTCGACTGTAAGTATCCCTCTCTCTCAGCCCAGTGTCTC
The DNA here is from genome assembly GCA_022813745.1 of Naganishia kalamii. Lineage (NCBI taxonomy): Eukaryota > Fungi > Basidiomycota > Tremellomycetes > Filobasidiales > Filobasidiaceae > Naganishia > Naganishia kalamii. The sequence goes on from JAKLLX010000008.1 coordinate 516,137, forward strand.
GACCGCTGACTATCGATCATCCCTAGACCTGAAACAAACGCTGCAGAACCTCTTCAAATCATATCAAGTGATTCCCCCAGTGATCGCCCATGGAAACCTGCGGATGAGGGGACAGGCATTCGTCAGTTTCCCGGATAAGGAGACGGCCGATAAAGCCAGGAGAGAAGTTGCGGGTTTCCCGTTGTATGGTAAACCGATGGTGAGTCTGTCTCGTCGAACTACGCGCAAGGATTGAGGCTGATCTAGCATCTTACAGCAACTGTCCTTTGCAAAGACGAAATCGGATGTCATCGTCCAGAAGGAAGAGGGAGAGGAGGGATTTGAATCGCACAAGAAGCGAAGGCTAGAGCACAAGAGTGCGTATCTCGTTTGTGCTGTTCATCATGGTCCGCTGACACGCTACGCACTCTCCAGAGGAGTCACGTAAAAACAACCCTCTGCGACAGAAAGCCCAGGCAAAGCTCAAGGCTGCCGCAGCTGGTATGCCATCCCCATCGGTCTCATGTCTGCATAATGCTCATCACACGCTTTCCGTCTTCTTTTAGCCGATCCCACCGGTGCCCACGCCGTCGCCCCCCGTCGTACTCAAATCCAGATGCCCGACGAATACCTGCTGCCAAACGCCTTACTGTTCCTGCAGAATCTGCCAGACGGAACGACAAAGGAAGATTTGCACGAGGTGTTCAACCAGTACGTCCTGCTTCACTGCATACCTTACCTCTTTGCTGATGTACCGGATCTTCAGGTACCCCAACCTGCTGGAAGTCCGCCTTATCCCGGCCAAGAAGGATATCGCGTTCGTGGAATACGCAGACGAGGAGAGTGCGACGGTCGCCAAGGAGGCTCTGCACAATTTCAAGATCGACGGGGAGACCAAGATGAAGGTGAGTGTTGCGGGTCGTGTCGCGTGCTTGCGGACCGGATTGCTGATCTCTGTCGCTTTGTTTCCAGGTGTCGTACGCAAAGAAGTAAATGGGGTCTGTCGCGTTGTAGTTGTATGGTGTTGCATGTCAGAACATACAGCATATTGGATACAACGGCCGGCGCTCCCAGACATACAGGATGGGGCAAATGGTATACACAAACAAGACGGAACACCATGATGCCGGGCAGATCCTTCCAAACCTGTCTTCGAAGCGGGATACCCGGGTAGCTGTCCAGCGACAAAAGATTCTCTGAGACTGGTCGTGCTGCACTACGGCTCATAACAGCCTCATAGATGAAATGTGTCATGTATGACATGAAGCGTCTGTCGTATCATGGTGATCCCCGGCCAAGGCTCTGGAAGTCTAGAAGAGCAGGCCAACGAATGTTCGCAAAGTCCCCTCTTCGGCCGCCGTTATGCTCCGGCGGAGGCCCGCGCCGGCGTGAAAACGTCATCAGTAGGTTGATGAATTCTTGAGCTCTGCGCTGTGCAGTGAATCTGAAAAAGAAGGAAGATCGATCAACCAAGGATCCCTTTATTCACGACGACTGAAAACACAAAGGCATCATTCTCGCAACCCGCACACTCCTTTCCTTTGAAGAGTCCTCAACTAGTCGGACGTTGGTCCCATCATCGAGCCGCCCAAAAGAGATCCAGGTCTCATCCGTGAAGTCGCCATCTTCATTCGCGTTCACCTCATCTGTCGTCGGCCGCGCAGTGTCTGCACTTGAACAATGTCTGCACCACCGCCACGGAGACCGGAGCGCCCCGGTATCAAGCTTAGCATACCTGCAGGGAATGTCCGTAAGTCTTTCACAATCCCTTTCCGAGAAGCCCTACTTTCTCGCACAAGATCAGACGCTGACTTACTTCGCTCTCTAGCCGGAACTTACACTGGAAGCAACGACGATGGAGAGTGGAGCCTCCCGCAACCTGCCTTTCGGCCATCTTCCTCGCGATCCGTACCAATACAGCCGATTCCGGGACCGAGTAAACCGGAACTAGGGCCGGCCCTGACAGCGCCTGCTCCCTTCAAGACGGGTCGGATGGGAGGCGGGAAGACACCGGCCCTTTCACTCAACCTCTCGGCGATCGGCCAGAATGCAAACACGCAACAAGACGACCAAGACTCATCGGCATACTGTGGCGGTCTTCACACTCCTGTCGCGCATACCGCGGACGGTGGATACGGACAAACCGTTCGTCAACGCACAGACCAGACTCACTCCGACGAGAAAACAATCACCAACATGCCATCGGACCTCGCAGACGCTTTACGCAAGATGCGGATGACGTCGCAGCAGCACCGACAAGCAAACGAGGTGCAAGTAGGCGAATCAACACCGCAGAATCGATCGCGGAGTAGTAGTATCGCGAGCGGGAATCATTCGGATCTGATGAGGGTTGTCGGGGATGCCACGAGTGATCATGGTGGGGAGCTCGATCCGTCGGATTACGAGACGCTGGAACGGCTCGGGGAGGGAGCGAGTGGTGCAGTGGAGAAGGTGCGGGATCGGAAGACGGGGAAGATTATGGCTCTCAAGGTGCGCTCGAGGTGGATTCGCAATACCTGACAGTCATTCACACCTCCTTCCCTAGATCATCACGACGTCGCCGAATCCCTCGATACACAAGCAAATTCTGCGAGAACTACAGTTCCTCAACGAGTGCCAATCACCGTTCATTGTCGACCATTACGGCTCCTTCCTCACCAGCAACGACACGTGTATCGGCATTCTCATGGAATACTGTGAAGCCGGTTCCCTCGATAGCCTCTCACAAAAAATCAAGAAGCGACGGGCGAGGACGGGCGAAAAGGTGTTGGGTCGTATAGCGGAAAGCATTCTGGGTGGTCTGGATTATTTGCACGAGAGGAAGATTATCCATCGGGATATCAAGCCCAGCAATATCGTGGTCACGCGGAAAGGGGAAATCAAGCTGTGTGACTTCGGCGTCAGCGGTGAACTGGTCAACAGCATGGCAGGAACGTTCACTGGAACGTCGTTCTACATGGCGGTAAGTATGTTGGCTAGCGATATGCTTCGTAGTCTGATCCAGTTCCCCTTCAGCCCGAACGCATACAGGGCATGGCGTACTCTATCAAATCCGACGTCTGGTCAATGGGGCTGACGCTACACGAGGTCGCGCACAATCGTTTCCCATTCCCGCCTGAGGGCGAACCACCTTTGTCGGGACCGATCGAACTCCTCAACTTTATCGTTGCTCAACCTCCACCGAGACTGATCGATAGTCCGGCTGAGGGAATTGTGTGGTCAGGAGGCGCGCAGGACTTCCTGTCTCAGTGGTACGTTCACCTTGCGGGTACCGTCTACGTTCATCGGCTGACCAGATCAATCTTCCCTGTCCACTCCAGCCTGATCCGAGATGCGCAACAACGCCCATACCCACGCGATCTTCTCAAACACCCTTGGATTATCGAGAGCTCCAAGAGGAACATCAATCTCGCCAAATGGGTCGCTGCCGTCTGTGAATGGTAGCTCCTTCCCGTTATCAGTATGGCCCACGGGTGACCGATTTGTAGCATATCGCATATAGCATAACAGATGACTATTTATCTGTATGGAATCACGCAAGAGGAGCGCTCCGAAAAAAACACGGGCTGGGTCGCTCTGTTCTATGTAAATGTCATGGTTTACTTAAGGGTGCCAGGTGAAGCCTCGAGCTTCCACATGTTGCTTCGGGGTTCTGTAGAGCGGCGACGTATACGTGCGCATCATGTGGGATACTTGGTCACCCGCACGGAGTTGTTGTAACATTGCCGGAGAGACTTGTGGATAGAAAGCGGTATAAACAACATTTATTTTATCCGCCCACAACGATATACGCAAACAGGCGGGCATACAATGCAGCTACTGTCGGTATAAGAGTAATTACGACATACAAAAGGATTCGAATCAAAGTTATAATATAGAAAAGCCGGAAGAAATGAAATGGGTATGTTGGCGGGACGGATGCGAGATGTCGAAGGGTCTCCCGGTGCAGACGAGAAATGCAGGATGCACTCGAATCTTGCGATTCGAAGTATATCGATCTATTTTGCGATGAGCTAAAAGTGGATGTTAAGTCGTTTGCGGGCAGACGACAGGAAATACTGTGCACTTACAAGTCGTGACATGTTCGTTAAATTTCATGACTGAAACCTTTAGCCACACCGGCACATGATAAAGTTCAGGAACTTGTTGCCGCCTCTTCTCTGCTCGGCGTATTCGCCGTTATCGCCATCCAGCTGCCGTTGTTGGTATTCACTGTTGCCGACATGCATTTGCTGTTGAGGGTTGGCCGAGCGGCTCTGGGGCTGATCCGATATTGGCGTTTGCAAGCCAGATCGTCCATTGTTTGTTGGCGGCATGATGGCACCGGATTGAAGTGTCACCCCTGAGGGATCATACTCGCCATTCTGACGACTGTATGGCTGATCGCGCGAATCGGAAGCTTGCTGAGCCCTGTAGGAGAGATAGACAAGGAAGAGAGGCGAAACGGAGGAAAATGGAGAGGATGAGGCGAAAGGAGGAATTTTGGAAGAGGGAATGTGAATGGAAGGGGAGGATAGGGAAATCATAATGTACAAAAACAAAGGATCGAATCACAACAAAAGCACAAATTAAGAAGAAAGAAGTCAGAACGTGATATGCGTCTTCGTTTTTCGTTCCCAGTTTCCCCCGCTGTCGTCTACTTCCAGAAGCCGCATGAAATCCAATTGTCCGGGCCATGCCAGTGGATCCAAGAGCCTGAGATTGCCATAGGGCTTGATTCTCCACCATTCCGCTTCCTTGACGTAGACGACACCAGGAGAATCCGAGGAGCCTATCAGACCGCAGCGACGTACCCTAGACCAGCAGCAAATGGATGAGCCCCTCCCTGTTGAGCGGATTGCCTTCTCGAACCCGGTGCGGGACTAGGCGCGCTGACGCCGATGATTGCTTGGTTGGATGGGTTTGCCTGAGCGGTGTTGATCGCAGTTGCGGATTTCCGGACCTTGCTAAGAAAATTTACCGATGTCAGCCTTCACCGGGCACAACCCTCAATTCCCAGTCACTTACGTTGGTGCACTGGGCAGGAGAGCACCATTGTTGGTACCAGCGGCTCGCAGACGGTCGGCCCTGTCCTTTTCTCTCTCCCGTTCGCCTCGAGATCGATGCTGTCGTGATTCAGGCGGAGGTGGAAGCTGCGTTAATTTTAGCGGTTCCCAAATAGATCCGAGTCCCAGGTCACATCGGAAAAAATAGTCCATATCCGCATGCACGCAACCACGAAGGTTGAGCCGATATCGGCAGAAACGGTTCATGCGAGAGATGCAAGGTAGAGGTGGAAGTGAAGTGAAAGGTGACGGATAGAGGATTTAGCGGGGGTGGCGGGAGGGAAAGGGGGAGGAGGCTTGAATTGACCACGGCCACGAAACTTACCGAATTAGCTTGCCATCCCTTGCCATTGTTCAACAACATCCAATCGTAGATTCCATCTTCAACTTCTCCGGTGCCTTCCAAGGCCTTGGTGAACAGGTCCCGCATGAAGTCGTAATCGGGAGTTTCCTCGAAGCCAAGCTTCCTGACGTAGTTCAAGTAGATGGCGAACTCCTCTGTGCATCCCAAAAAGATTAGCATATTGACATGGCGTATTTTTGCAAAACGGAAACGTACGAGGATAGTTTTCACACAATTCGGGGATCGGAGTGGTCTGCTTCTTCTCTCCAATCTTTTCGTACTTTTGCTTGTTGGTAGCGGCCTTGAGGCCCTGCCAGGGCAAGCCACCTCGAAGGAAGTAGAAGAAGACGTGACCCAAAGACTCCAGGTCGTCTCGTCGAGATTGCTCTGCAGGTCAAGTGGGATCAGTGATACTTCATCGAATGTGCAACTCTGTGCATACCTCGACCCAGATGGGTGTTGATGGACATGTATCGGGCTGTGCCACTCAAACTCTTCCTCTCTCGGTAAGGGATGTGCTGCTTGCTGTTGACGGCAAATATAGAGGATTAGAACCAATCTCCTCAACAATCGTCGCAACTCACGTCTTGGGATCTCGGTACTGCTTGGCCATACCAAAGTCAACCACGAAGATCATGTTTTCACCCTTGGTTCCCGGTCGACCGATCAGGAAGTTGTCGGGCTTGATGTCTCGGTAGATCAAGTTCTTTTCGTGGATGGTCTGGACTCGGGTCAACTGTGATGGTGAGGCAAATGTCAGTCTGCGTGTCTACTAGAGCCTCGTAAATCTACGTACCATCTGCTTGGCAACCATGACACAGGTCTTGACAGAGAACTTTCGACCGCACATCTCGAACAAGTCTTCCAGACAAGGGCCCAAGAGGTCGATGACAAGGATGTTGTGCAAACCCTCCTGTCCGAAGTAGTAGACTTGAGGGATACCAGCTGCGGTTCGCGAAAGCGGATCAGCAACGCTCGGGGACAGAGTATCGCTGTGCAGAGACTTACGACATCCACTCAAGATCTTGTAGCTTCGGTACTCGTCTCGCAACTGAGGGGCATCCGACTTTCGAGGTTCCTATGACGGTGCAACACAAGAATGGAGTGAGTGACGGAGAACAATCATGTAACACCGAACGAGAGCACTTACGAATTTGATAGCAACAGTCTGGTTGTTCAGCAAGTTGGTGCCTAAAAGAGGCAGAGATAAGAGTTAGTTATTCGGACCACACAAAGGCAATGATAACGTTTCATTCTCCGAACGTGAAACCCGTCATCCGTTCATAGTGCTCCACTCGAAAGGAAGGACGTGTCGCCAGCTCGCGCCTCGCACTACCGGGGAGATGAGGGTTCGCCTAATGTCATCCATATGGATGACACGTCTGGTCCTGAGCACCGGCGGACACGCGTTCCCTCTCCAGACGAGATGACTGTGATCGTGACACTCACCTTCAAAGATAACACCGAAACTACCTTCACCAATCTTCTTCCCGACCTTGTAGTGCACGCCGACGACATTGCTCGACCCACTGCTACCACTCGAACCAGTTCCCCCAGCGTTGGCAGATCCTCCCACCAGACCGGCGGTGGAGTCTCGCTGACCGTCGTTTCGCATGGCTTGATGAGATGAGGCGATGATTTGGGGTTGAGACATTCACTGATGAGGTGAACGTACTGTAGCACGGATTCCGGGGTTTGGAACGCGTGTCACGCAGTCGGAATGACGGAGGTGTCTATGAGGTTTTTCTTGAGACTGTGTGTCGAACAGACTCGGAGGTGAGGACGGCGAGATATTAAGCGGGCTGATAGTCGAGGTTGGACAGCAAGGCAGTGATGTTCGTTGACGCGGACCACTCGGAATGCAAGACGACAGTTGGATTTGTTCTAGGTCGACGTCGGTTCTGGTACGCGACTTCCCCTGCCCTTTTCCCAGTCCTGCCTGCTTTCGACGCTGCTTTATACCTTGGGCGGACGAGTACCGGCTCCTGCGAAAGGGGTGAGGCGAGGGGCGGGGCGACAAAAGATGCAAAGTCGGATCAAAGGACCGCTGTCAGGGGTCAATCAACTCAATCAACTTGACCCGATCCTGTTGACAATACGAAACAACCTCCGCGTTTTCGCTAAAGCAGCAAGGCGGCCCCAAGTCCCAGCGTTGTTTGGACCGGCGAAGAAAGGAACGCAGAAAGGGAGGCGCAAAGCCCGGCCAATAAATGCGAAAAGGTGCCTTAAAGTCGTTGATTGAAGGATAAATGAGGTGTATTTGGCTGTATTCCCCCCAAAAACACCAGTTTTAGTTTTGAGATGTAGCACAGTGGCGATCGAATGCAGTGACGAGAGTCTCGACCAGCCTCGCGATGACGTCCCAACTCTCGGCTGACGGTCCATATCTTGCTTCAGACGACGTTGTCGTTCACTCCTCTCCTTTCATCGCTCGTTGTGTCCTGACTGGGGCTTCAGTCTTGCGAAGAAAGGGTTCAACAGAAGCGACGGAGAGCTTAAGCGAGACTGGAACGACGACTTCGTGGCTTCCTGGGCTCTAGCCTTACCGCTTCAGAGATCAGCTATATAATCATGCAATCCGCAAGCTAAGAGCGATTCCGAGTTACTGATTGATGAGACGAGATGTTTACAAGCATTCGGCTCTACTGGATAGTCCGGAGAGTCAATGCTATGCGGATTATACAACCTGTTGTACGGATTTATACCTATGTGCGTGCCACACTGCCGCCTCTATTATATCATGAAACACCTATCACCCTATGACGAGTCGGTCGCAGCCGGCTCCCTAGGACTCTTTTCGTCAAGCACTGGTACCTCTTCCTTACCCTCCTCTACAAAATGTTCGTCGCCCCAACGCAGCTTTGTACGCAGGTAGATTGAGACCCAAGTGAGAGCAAGAAGGACCGGAACCTCGACGAGGGGACCGATAGTTGCTGCTAGGGCCTGTGGCGAGTGTACGCCATATACGGCCACACAGACTGCGATGGACAGTTCCTGCACGAACGCAAACCAAAAATCAGCTACTTCGTCTGCTTGTTGACGCAGCCCACTGACAAAGTTGTTCGAACCGGCAGTGAAAGCCTGAACGACAGCCATCTTGTACGCCCACCCTTTCTTGATCGCGGATTCCCCTTGCGTCCGCGAGTTCCTCCTGCGCAACCACCACCAGACGCCAACAAACGTTCCCGTCCACATCAGAGAAAAGTAGACGATCATCGGCACAAAGACGCGGAACACGTCGCCAATGTTATCGAGGATCTGCTTGGCTTGTTCGGCAAAGATGACGATGATGGTGTATAGGAGACCGAGCAGGGCGAGAGGCGAGAAGTAGGGAAGGAACTTGGTGGTGAAGAACTTGCGACCACAGAGGAGGATGACGGTATATCGGGTCACGATACCGGCAGCGAGCGGAATACCGAGATACTGGAGATGATGCGTAAACAACGGTGCCATAATGTGTATTCAGAGAGCGACTTACGATCAAGACAGCGATGGCGACGTCACCATACGACAGTTCCAGCGCATCCATTGTGCCTTCGTATCCACCGATGACATTAATAAAGAGAAGCGAGAGTGGCGAGTAGAGTATGATTTGCAGTATCGAGTTGATGATCACGAGAATGGCGCAATAGTCGTGGTCGCCGCCGGCAAGCTGGTTCCAGATGCTGACCATGGCGATACATCGTGCCAAACCGACCATGATCACACCTGTTCGATACTCTGGTAGATCTGGCAGGGTGGCGTAGGCGACCCCGAGCATGACGAACGGTCCGATGATCCAGTTGAGGAAAAGAGACACCGCAATCTGCTTCCAGATCTCTCGTTGACGGAAGATTTGCGGAAACTCTTCGTATTGCACCTTGGTCAACGTCGGCCACATCATCACAAGTAGACCGATGACGATGGGTACCGAGACGCCCCGGAAGCTGGCGCCGGAGAATGCCTCTTGCACGCCATCCGCAAACTCGCCAATGATGACGCCGATGATCATGGCTCCGAGCACGAAGAATGCGAGGAAACGGTCGAGAATGCTGAGGCCATTGAGAATGGCTATGAGGAATAAAATGATGAGCATTGGTGTGATTGGAATGCAAACACAGGAAGACCCACTGAATGCGCTGGCGGCTGGCCTTGTTGCATCGAGGTCTTCTAGGTTGATTTTAGGCGGTTCACATCGGTTCGTGCGGGACGAGCAGTGAGCTTCCAAAGCTTCACCTTTCAACAGTTCGGATCGTTTTCCCGAAGATAGGGAAGATCGATGTTGCTCGACGTTCGTGGCACTGGAGCCTTGTGCCGAAGGAAGTGTTGACATGTTGGAGGTATTGACGAGGGTGAGGCTTGATTCCTGCCGCTCTGTAACTTGTTGACTCTTCTAATCTGCTGGCGGGAGCGTTGGGGCTGATTATATATCTTGCAGCATGGCTAAGAGTTGAGTAGAAGAGACATGCAACGAGACGATTGCCACAAATTCTCTTCATGCACCATTAGCTTGAAAATCAATATCACCCATAATCTTCCGAACCACGCGACCCAAACCTCGATATTCAAATTCGAGCAATCGCCCAGCGAAAGCAGATCGGTTGACGCGCGCGTTTTCTCCTGATGTCCTACGTTGGAGACAGCTGGGAGCTCAAGCTGGGACCGGGATCGCCCAGCGCTCGTGTACAACTACAAGCTCGGATGACGTCCATCTTCGAATTCTTCGAAGATTAAAATGCCCTTCCACAAACGTGTCTCTTCTGCCAACTTCACGAGCTAAAGTTTCCTGGCATGAGCTCTGGCGTGCCTTCCGTACACCCTCGGTCGGAGGAGTCTAGCACGTCCCTCTTCTCGCAGCATAGTCTACGAGCTGAAGCTGATAATGACCCTACTCTATACCACCGCCGTCGCCGCTGTCATGGACACCTGCGGTAGTGGCTCGGGTGAAAAGCAAGGTTGAATGATGACATAAACAACCATACCCCAAATTATGATACGTGATACAAAGATGCCAACGTAATGACATTCCACAGCGCCCGCAACAAGAACGAAAGACAACGGCGGAAAGCTGCACGGGTCGAATCGAACAAAGGCGAAAACCGAATTCTATAACTGACTGATGGATACCATGTTACGTTGCCATCCGGATGAACGCGCCTGTTCCGATGGTCGTAATGATGGTGGAGCATGTCGAGGCATCCCTTGAGGATCTCGTATGCTGATGCTGAATACTGATAGGCCATGCTGGCCTTTTTGATGCGGGCGAATTGGAGGTTGCAGGCGACCTCCTAAACGTTGATGATGCGGTTATGATACAACCTTGATGCGAAGCGAGATCGGGCCGAAACGAACAAAGGTAAGGCTGCTGGGAAACAAGACGGCTTTACTGTCCGAAGGAGAATCCGCCCTGAGGAGCAGCAACTGAAATAAAAGAACGAGAAAACATGAGCGACAAGCGAAATGATTGAAGGAGTTCACTTACGATCCGAGGTGAACGCGTATTGACCGGAAGCGTCAACAGCTGGGGCGTTGTTGACATCGGCTTCCTCCTCCTCATCTGTAAGGGGGCTCGACATCAGTGAAGAACAAGGGAAGAGTGCAAAGTCTACGACTCACCTTCGGGGAAGTACTTGTCCATAATGTAGAAGCACTTCTTGTAGATCTCCAGGTTCTCGTGGTGTTGCAGGTTGTGGATGGCAACCATGCCTCCAGCCTCCTCGATGAAGACGGCGTACTGGTTCACGGCACCGGCACCGGCCATCTCCTTGTCCATCTCACCGATCTTCAAGATGTTCTCCAAACCATCGAGCGCGACCTAGAGGGAACACACGGTCAGGACAGCATTCGCACTAGACGAAGAACTCACTAACCTGGATGATCTTGTTGTCCATCGACTTGAGCAGATCACACAATGGCTTGATGACGCCCTGGGAGACCATGTACCTGATCTGCGAGGGCTCGGCCAAGGCACCGGAAGTAGCGTTGGAGATGGCCCAGCATGCTTCCTTCTTGGTCTTGAAGTCGGCATTTTGCAGGATGTTGATGAGGGGAGGGATAATGTTGCTGCAGCGCGAAAGATTAACCCATACGGCATGTGAACAAGAATCCGCTTTGACTCACGCATCAATGACGGCCTGGATCTGACGCGGGCTACCGGCGGTGATGTTGGAGATGGTCCAGCAGGCTTCCTTTCGGATACCCTCCTTGGGCGACGACAGCAAAGCCAACAGAGCGGGAAGAGCGCCGGAAGCGATCACGACCTGGGTCTGGAGATCGTCACCGGTGACAATGTTTCCGACAGATCGCAGAGCCGGGGTCTGGACCGACGTCGAGTTGTGCATCAACAGGTCGACCAATCGCCTGCAGACACCGCTCTCGATGACGGCCTGGATCTTGTCGTTTGTGCCGTCCGACAAGTAGGAGATGGCCCAACAAGCGTCGATCAAGACTTCGTCGTCGAGCGAGTAGATCAACTTGGTGAGGACGGTCAAGGCGGGCGAGATGAGGTCCCAGTCGGGTTGAGGGTTCTTGCCTCGGCAGAAGTTGGATAGTGTCCAGGTGGCGTTTCGGAGCATCGACAGCTTGTGGTTCTCGTTCAAGAGGGCGAGGAGAGGCGGGAGGGCGCCCTGGTTGAGACAGTAATCACGGTACTTGGGGGAGTCACCGGCGATGTTTCCCAATGCCCAGACGCTGTAACAAGAAGATCAGCTTCTACATGCTGGCCTCTATTCCGTCCGACCTACGCTTGCTCTCGAACATCGGCATTGTTGGCGCTCAACAGCTGGATAAAGTAGGGGACGGCGCCAGCGTTGATGACGGTTTGCGTGTGTTCAGAAGTACCGGAGGCGATGTCTACCGGGATCGTGTCAACTCCGGGATAGCGATGTCAGAAACGAATGCACTCACTGGTCAAGGCCCAAGCTGCTTCAAACTGCAAGATCGTGTTGGGACTGCTCAGGAACTCGACGAATCGGTTGATGACACCACATTCGATGACTCGGTCTATCGGCGGGTTCTTCTCCTTGGAAAGCAGCCTGACAAGCTCCAGTCAGCACACCTCTCGCGAACCCCTTGTCGCTCCCACTCACTTCCTGAACTTGGTCGTCGCCTCGATCTGGGCTTCCGCGTTGTTGCTGTACACGGCCTCGATCATGTGCGGCAACTGATCCTGGAGTCGGTCGGCGGACGCGGCTTCATCGTCGTCGGTGTCCTCGACGTCGGATGCATCGGCGACAGTCTGTCGTCGCTTGGCAACGGATTCTTCTCGCTGAAGTGAGAAACAGGGGATGTAAGTTTATAGATCGAAGGAGTCATCGTGATCTGGCTTACCTTTTGCTTTCGCAATTCAACCTGCTGCTCTTCTCTCCTTCGTCGCAACTGATGAGTATGGGAAAAGCGTGATGGGAAGATCATTGCAAAAGAAGGGAGGAAAAGGACAAAGGTAATGTCAGCGATCTGTCAGACGACCGAGGATTCCTGATTCCGGCATCGAACCAAATCACACTACTTTGCGTGGTAGAGTTGACTCCTGGAACGAGGCACTCCTTACAGTGCAACCAGTAGTTCGGAGGACGGAGCCCCGACGCACCGATGTCGATCAGCATCAGGCTCGCAGAGAGCGAATTCGACCGCATCACTGGATCACGCGATCAATCCTCCCTCCCTTCAACCGCTTCTTCATTCCAACCTTTCGTCCCCACTCCGGCTCCTCCGACCTCTCGTGTCCCAGATCGTCCCACGAGTACTCACATCAGCAGCGTTAAACTGAGACTTTGACTTGTAGTTCGCCCTTCGCAATTCCAAGTTTCGGTCCGCCATGGTGATTGAGGGTGGTTGATGAGGTGAGAAAGAGTGTCGTCGGGATGTGGTGTGGACGAATGAGAATTCCAATCGACGTCCTAGGATGGCAAAAGTTTGAAGATATCAATGCATGTTCTACGCTTTCTTTCTTGCGCAACCGAGCATCAGCAATAACAACGAGGATTCCCTAAGCGCAACGTCCCTCGGAATCGCAAATCGTGCGCCAAACCGTGTCCTTCCCACATTGGAGACAGTGGCTGCTTACCTAAGCCCTTCCCCGGCTTGTTTATGATTTGTGATGGCCGCTGACGACATGCGTAAATCCGAAAGTTAGTAACACCGTCCAGCTGAGCGAGACGGAAGACTTGGCTTTTCGTCATTTAGATAGCGAGTTGTAGGATAGCTGGTATACCATTCAAGATCACTCCAACGAAGCAACCATGAGCGCATCTGCAGTCGATCCCAATGCCGCTCGTTCCACCTTGGACGCAGCACCGGATACCCTCATGCGAACACGGACGCCGAGCAGGCAGCGGGTTGACGAGGTTTGGGATCCAAAGTAGTGAGTAGCTTGTCCAGTGCAGAGCTCGGTGCGCAGAGGATCTGGAAGGAGAGACTTGGGGAGCATCAGGAAGGTGCTGAGAGGAAGTGCCGCTCGTCGCTGTGCTTCAAGGATCAAGCCCGGTTCGAGATATTTTACCTCTGCGTCAAGCTTCAGGGAGGAAGCTGGGGAGACGAAGCCCCGCAGGTCCTTTTCTCGGAAGAGGTGTTGGAAGAGCGCAAGGGTTGGGAGATCCATGTTTCGACCTCTTCCGCGTACTGATTCCCTTTCCACCAATCTCCGTGAACTTGTAGTGCTGTGGACTTGGCGTAAGTATATTCAGCTTCGGAAAGTCCGCCATAATTCTGATGAGCTGTTTCATCCACCAGAACGACCGAAACGTATGTGCAGAGCTTGAGTTGGAAGAAGGTGCAGGTATCTGATTTGCTGCATGTGGGACATTTAGAAAGGAGAATGTCTTCCTCTTCGTAAGCCTGACCTCGAATGCTCCTAGGCGAGACTCTAATACTAACAATCTGGCTCTAAGGTCCCCAACGTCATCGGCTACTCACGCATAGTACTCGCCGCCTTTGCGCTCTTCTACATGCCATACCACCCGAAAGCATGCACGCTGCTGTACGGCATTTCGTGTCTCTTGGATGCTGTCGATGGACAGGCTGCGCGTGCGTTGGGGCAGACGAGCAAGTTCGGCGCGGTGCTGGATATGGTCACGGATAGGTGGGTTTCTTCTCCCTGTGAGGCTGTCTCGGAGCTTATGCCTTTTCGACTTGGTAGATGTACCACCGCTGGACTGCTTTGTTACCTCGCCTCGGCGTATCCTTCTTACGCCCTTCTCTTCCAATTCTTGATCGCACTCGACTTTGCCAGTCATTATATTCACATGTATGCGTACGTATCAGGTGTCTGCAGATTGTATTCCGCATCAGGAGCTGATTCGATCCGCCGCAGCTCTCTACTGACCGGATCGTCCAGTCACAAGACGGTCACCAGCGACGTCAGTCGGATCTTATGGTATTACTACAACGACAGCGTAAGCCATAAACAGCGCCAGAGGTCGCACCCTAACTGACCCTCTCCTGTTCCAGCGAACCCTGTTCTTCTTCTGCTTCTGCAACGAACTCTTCTTCGTCTGCCTCTACCTCAACGCATTCTACTCGAAACCCCTCATCTCGCCCGACCTCTCCGTCTCGGCATTGATCTTGCGTGGATTGTCCGTCGCCAGCTCGCCAGAAACGGCATGGAAGATCGCCACGTACTTCCCGAAAGCGAGCAACATGCTCGTCTGGTTTATCCGACAAGTTACGTGGCCGCAGGTGGTGGCGATCTTGACCGGACCGGTGTGCTTTGGCAAGAACATTATCAACTGCGTGCAGTTCTGGAAAGCCAGCAAGATCGTGAGTCCTGTTGCGGACGGAAGACAGAGGACAAATATTGATTGATCTTGCGTCAACAGCTCGTCGGTGTCGATTTGGCAGAAAGGGAGGCCGCTCGTCAAGCACAGCGTCTCAAGGCAGCTGGCGCGGGCAAGGCCAACTAAAATGGAGCAGAAGGTGTTCCAGACGTTACTACCAAGGGATATGGGAGAAGACACCGGAAGATGGGACACGGATAATGGGTGCGTGTTCCAGGCTGCAAGCACTGGAACAGTATCGTGCATCCATCTCGCATGTATTCACCATGAAGTCGATGCGCTCGACCATGCAATGCTATATAATTCCTCGGAAACTTTTATGGTACAGATGCCCTGAAATGTCGGGGCGGCATGTCATACGCCAGGGTCTTTCGATCTATTCTCGGTCCTCCAGGAACGTCTCCACTCTGCATCGCACCGTTCATCCTCGGAGCGGCATGGCGATGTACTCCGACAAGTCCCGGTGACACCGGTTCACCATCTCGATGTAGTTGGGCTCGTTCTCCGCATGGATGAATCCGTGTCGGACGAGAAAATCGATGATCATCAAGCCGCAATTCGGTTTGAAAGCGTGTGGGTCGTTGCGGAGGATGGCGATCACTTCCTGCACGGGCATGAGCTAGGTGCGCAATACGGAGGTTAGCCTCTTGATCCTAGGATGCCAGTCTGACTTACCTGGAACGATTCAACCTCATCGTCCAGCGGCGCGAGCTTGACATAGTCTGGAGAGGATTGCGCCGGCAGCTGGAGATCGTAGGTGTACCTGCAGGAAAGCAATCACCTATCAGCGCGATTCGGTAAGCGGTGAAGAAGCGGTCACTTACTCGATTTCTGTTGACGCAGAGGAGACGGTTGCTTATCAGCTTGGTGTACGAACAGGAACCCTTGAGGGCTAGAGATACGTACCAGGCTGGAGCCAACCCTTCTCCGTAATATAGAAGTAGGTAGTCACTCCAGTCGACCTGGTCGGCGCGGGAAATACGGTTATTACTTGCCCAACCACGACAAATCGCTGCGACTCACCTCGCCCTCTGCCGAACCAGCGTTTCGGGCAGCGAAGCTTCTTCATGGCATTCCTTGACCAAACACTCGAACGGCGCCATCCCTGACGGTATGCCACCGGCAACAGACTTCATATATCGCTGTCAGCGGTTATTCTTTTAACGCAGACTGCCGACTCACGTTGTCGAGCTTGCCTGGCCAGCTGCGAATAGAACACGGTTCAGCGAAGGTTCAACATCATCACGTCTGCTAAATCTCAAATCGTTGACTCACGTAGCCTTGGTTGCCGACCGTCTAGGTACCCAAATCTGCATATCTTCGCGGTCTCCTTCATAAGCTGGTCAAAAGCAGGTAAACAGGCAAGTTGTGACTTGTGAGTTGGCGACTTACCGGTCATATGAACGCCGTATGTTGCCAACCCAAACACGGCGCAGGCCGCTCGCTCGAGACTGAAGACGTGGTTTCTGGGACAGGTGACGTGAATCAGCTTGATGCCTACCGCCTGGGACATTTCGATACTTACCTTCCTGCTTTGCTATCCGTTATGGCCTTTCCGCCGGCAAAGTAAGAGGACTTGAGGTCGCCGTAGATGGCGTAGAGCTCATCCCTCCAGCCTGTACTCGAGCTCCATCAGTGGAGCCGACATAATAGAGGACGTGAAGCACTGACCGTCCAAGCATTCCGCAAAGTAACCGTTGTCTCTCCAGTACCTCGACAGTCTCGCCATCTCCCTGTCCAAGCCCTCCATCCCATCTTCTCTGACCCAGTCGGCGAAATTGACACAGTCCAGCTGAACCTCCAGACTCGGCCTCTCTCCCAGATCTTCCTCGGGCCAGTGGTTGAGAAGAAAGTCGGCAACCTGCGGTCGAATCCATCCAATCGGTACGACGTCTCCGCGATCGTGGTCCTCGCGAGCCAGGTGGAATGGGTACAGGTCCTCATGGTCTTCTGTCCAGGTCTTGGGGTGTGAAGTTGCGTCCGGGTGGGCGTATGGTCCGGGGGCGTTGTCTGCAGCGGTAACAGCAGCAAGGAGGGATGTGACAGGCGGGGAGCTCATGGTAGCAATTGGCGATAGAGGGTCGATTGAGTACGGAGCGATACCCTTTCGTGCTTATATGAGACTCTGATGTATGCGACGCCCAACCAGTACCCAAGCTTCTGTCGGAAAAGGAGGATGAAGAGAATGAATGGATGTTCGAGCCAGCAAACGGGTATGACGAATCCAGGTGATCGCCGTCGATACTATCCGTTGTCGCGATGCTCCGTGGTCTATGAGCAGCTCTATGAGCCCTTTGTGATTCCGGCTTACGCTATAACGCTACACCCTAAAGACACAGAGCGTAAAGTCCGTCCATAGATGTTGAGGTAACTCTGGAGAAAGACGAATATGGCAAGATGGCCGAGGGAATGAGCCCCGAAAACAGTTCAACGCAATAGGTCAGCCTGTCTGTCAGTGATAGCATCTTCCTCATCCGGAATTGCGCAACTGTATTGCATATCAATCGACGGTGGTCGTAGAGCATAGAGCAGTGTCTGATGTGTTCATGCCAGGGTCGTAGGCCGCAGTAAAATGACGAACCGCACCACAAGACATTCTGGCGATTTGTTGGATACTTAACAGCAATTCAGCAACAAGCAAATAAAACCGTCTGAAAAGCTGACAAAAAGCGGTGAGGAGCCGCTTTGAGTCTGGTTTGAACCCAGAACACAGAAATCGAAGCAGGGCTTACAGAAGCAACAACGACAGGTAAAAAGGCAGCATGCCCTACATGCCAGGTATAGACGCCATAGGCCATGCAAAAAGGAGCAAGAAGATAGTCGAGGTGTCCCCGAAGGGACTCCTGCGACCGATGACCAAGTATTAAGGACGTGAACCCCCCGAAGAGAGCACAATCGCAAGTTCCCTCCTGAGGACCGTGCGTCGCCGTGCAATGGGAGGGACCTCACGACATGGCCAGGCAAAGTGAAGGCCCGAAACCATCGTTCAAGGTAAGTATGAGAAGATCACTGGAATGAGTGACAGAGATCTTGCGTGAGTCGACCTTGAGACCCTTCCTTGTGTCTTCGCAAGGTACTCGAGCTCCGAACGGATGGTCACGGGTTTGCGCACAACACAATTGGGTACGCGCACGACAGCTCACAACAGCTGGAGGGTTGTGCACAACACTTCACTTCGCGCACCACAGAATGTTGCATATAGGGCGGAAATCCCATACATATTACAGATAGCGACGTAGGCGCGTTACCGCGTAGGCGGAGGATCAAAAATAGAGCAGTACAGTGGTAGAGGAAAATGTCAAAATGTCAAGTGGAAGGAAACTCTCCAGCGCTCGACTTCAGCTGCCCCGTCACGCCGAGCCATACCGCCTCTTCCTCACGTAGTCGTAGTCGGAACCACGCATAGTGGTCCTTTAGTCGTATCAACAGCGAGCAGAAGTGCGCCTCGACTTATGAGCACCTTCCGAGGCTCGCTCAGGCATTCGTTTCGTTCGGGTAAGTGTTGGCTAACCGTTTATGAACCTTTACAGGGGGATGTATCCTTTTTCTACATAGGGACATGGCTTTAGCTGTCTAAACCGTCCATCTGTTGTGCGCAAGCCTGACTTTTCTGTTGTGCGCGGGGAATTGTTGTGCGCAAGCCTCGAGCTGTTGTGACTTGTTGTGCGCGTACCATTTTGTGTTGTGTGCAAACCCGTGACCCGAACGGATACTTCCGTGCTCCGGACATGGCGAAGTAGACATACGTAGCTGAACCAACGGTAATTCAGGACGAGTCTAAAACACAGGGAAGCAGGCAGTTGCCTCTGGGGCACTTTTCATATGGGTCTCACTTCTTGCCAACTAGCACACTGTCGTAACAGTCCCACCAACGTCCGGAATATCCCTTGTTACAAGAGACCGAGACGCGGTTCTTGCCACGTAATAGTCTGTTTGGTCTTGATTGTACACATTCCCGGTACGAAAGTCTTCAATAGGAGTTAATCGGTTTGAGCCATTGCCTTGACTTCGACAACTGGACTTACTGTCTGAACTTGACAGCTCGATACCTTCCCCTGATCCAGCGATGTTAGCACAACTCAAGGGCAGAGAGAATGTAAGCAGTTCTTAGTGTCGAGAGCAGGCAAGTTCAGCCGCGCTATCTAAATAAGACGCGCTTTTGAATGCTACAACTCGTTAGCTGGACACGCAAACGTCGGTATTGAACGTTTGGCACCTTCCAAGTTTGCAACGAAAGAACCAACCAAGTCGCACAAATAGCTAGTTGGGTGGAGGTGGTTCTGAAAGTCTTGAATGAGGAATTGCGTGAATAGTCATTCCAAAAGGGTTTTACAACTTCCATTTTCTCTTCTTATGTACCTTTCCAGTTGAAGCGGACCGAGCTGAACTGACTGAATGGACTGACCTGACTGACCCGACTGACTGGAGTTACGGGACTGGCCGGACTGACCGGACCAGCCTGACCAAGTAGTCCATCCAGAAACAGCGACACGAGACGACGAATCGATTCTGCTGCCTCTAAATCCATTTCCCTGCATCGCTCCTCCCCCTTCCCTAGCAGCGTCCCGACGCTCCGCACACCACTTGCCCGACTCCCCATCCTTCTCAGCATCCAACAACTTCCTGTGTCCCCTTCGTTCCAACTGCGGCCAGAGCAAAGAGTTGAGGCGGTTGCCGATACGATCCCCTTGATTGGCCAAGTATCGTTCGAGTCGGGCGCGGTCGCGGATGGTGTGTCGGAGCCAATACCGATAGAGGGCTTCTGGTACGCTGAAGAAGCTTTCCTCGAGGTCCCCAGCAGATTTCGGTCCGGGCAAGTCTCGAGCACGATCAAGACACCGTGTGGTATTGTCGTTGAACTGGTGCTTGTAGATCGTTTCTGGGTCGAGGTCTGGAACGACGTCAGACTCGGCGTCGCTGTCAGAGGGAGCGTAGGCGGAGTTGTCCAGGGCGTCAGAGTCTGCCGCGTCGAGGGCTCGATCGTCGAAGTCGAGAACAGGCCCGTGGTCAAGCGCTTCTTCAGGCGCATCCAAATCAAGCGCAATGTCGGCGTCCCAGTCGATATGAGATACATCGGAGTCTTGATTCACCAAAGGTGCGGGCGTCAGTTTCAGCAAGGCGGGCAGCAGATCTGGTGTTGAGAGCGTATTGATAGACCGACTCGATCCACCTGTCGCCCCCTCGCACCAGCATTTCCGCGAAGTGGAGAGAAACCCTTTCGGGCCTCGACAGGTAATCCTCAGGTCCCCGATGGTTGACGATACCGATAGCGTGAGCGAGGGCGTTCAACATTGTATGTCCGGCAGCGTGATTCATGTCGACAGTGTGGTTGTCGAGTGAAGTGAGGCCGAATCTGACAAAACGCTGCGAGCGGATCTGTGGCTCGAAAATGGAGAAGGCGGAGAACGGTATATATAATTCTTCTGAATCCAGCTTCCGCACGGTCCAGGATTTTTGGTGGATCCAGAGGCAGCAAGCAGGGCTACGATCTCCGCAAGTCCGAAGCGCGTGAGCCAAGCCAGTTCATCTGAATCGCGCTTTTTTATGAATGTGTCGAAATCGGTTTGGTGTACACTTGTCGGCATGCAACAAATGTGATGCATCCACTTATCCGCTGCCGGGGATATCCGTCCCCTGTCCTTCGAACGTCCCCGCACATCCTTTACTGCCGTCTGGCAGCGTCTTGAGTTCCCGCGGCGGCCTTCTTCTGGCCCCTAGGGGAAACCCTGGTACGTCGTAGCTGGTCAATGTATTGTTGAACCCAGTGTGGAGTGACGAAGTCTGCGACGTTCTCCTGCTTCTCCCAAGTGTCGTCATGATCAGGTCGCCCTTTCCAAACGCATAGGAATTCTCGTCCACCCCGGGCCTCTCGGTGACCTCGGAGTTCATCAACCTCCCATACGGCCGACTCCAGATCTTCAGGGAGTTCCATCCTGACCATCTCCCGAGGACCAAACCGTTCGGGGCTCGGGTGATATGGCTTCAAGTATTCGATGGTGACGACGGATGGATGTTGAAATGAGCGGGCAGGTCTGATCCGCACGATGTTGCCGAGACTCGTTGCGTGACCGCGAATGGTCCGATGTATTTGGCCGGAAGCTTGTTGCTCCCTGGTCCTTTCACGAATGGCGGAGACACAAGCTTGGTGCTCAACAGAACCAGTTGCGATTCCTGGAATGTGGTCGGTCTCGGTTTTCCTTTGTTCTCTGCCTTGGCCTGCTTCTGCCGATTCATCTCGAGTTTCTCCAGAGCAAAGTTTTGCAATGCGTTGAGCTGTTCGATGAAAGTGGCGGCACTGTCCACGTCTGGACCGTCGACATTGTAGACTGGATAGGGTGTCCGAGGGTGTGTTCTAGTGTCAAGTTCGAATGGAGTCAGACCCGTGGCAGGGCGAGTTGAGTTGTTGTATGCGGGAACTCGCAAACGCAGATGGGAAGTCCAGTCGCTCTGTCGGTAGTTGATGACGCTGCGAAGCATTTCCTTTACAGTCCTGACCATACGTTCGCTCTGTCTGTCTGTCCAGGGAGATGTGCCGTCGACATGGCCAGCCGTGTGCCCAACCGTTCGAAAAGGCTCTTCCAGAACAGGGAAGTAAACTTGGCATCCCTGTTGTAAGAGTCTGCCGTATCGTTGTAGCAGATAGACGTATGGGATATGTCTACGTGCGACTAACTACAGTACGAGACC